>PVLA01004270.1:0-182628 GCA_004027455.1 Hydrochoerus hydrochaeris | reverse complement strand
GGCCCTGGGCCTCTGGGGAGTTTCCTGCTTGGGGCTGGGGGTTGTTGCCAGGGTTGGCAAATATATATTCCAGCTTCTAAAAAATAAAGGCGGATTCAGATTCACTCACAGACTGGTGTGCAGTGTTTTCTGTCTCTCAATCGCCGACTCCCTGACCACCTTTGGGAAACCCTAGCCCTGCCGCAGCTGGACTCCGGCAATTCACTTTATTCATTCACCCATCGATGGACATCTGGGCTGTTTCCAGAGCTTCAACTCTGCAAATTTTACTGCTAGAAACATGGCTAGGCTGGCATCACTGTCACAAACACGCACTAACGGGAGAAGAGAGATAAACACAGACTGCAAACACATCTGTCGCTGTGTGCAATTGTTTAATCTAGAATGTGGTCCAGAAAATCTCACAAATGCACTTGTGAGAATCAGTGGGCAAGAAGGAGCGAAGAGAATGTCCTTCTGAGAGGATTTATAGTGGCAAAAAGTTATTTTGATCTCTAAACAGCAGACAGGTAAAGCTCACCCCAAGAGCGAAGCCTCGCACCTGCTCCAGAAGAGCACCCAGTGGGCGGTGCAATGGGCAGCATTAAACCAACTCACGCTCAGGCAGAGAAGAAAGTCAGCTCGATGCCAGGGTCCGGAACTCTCCTGGGGACCTGTCCCAGGCAGGACAGTTACCGAGAAAGGTTTAAAGAAGTGGGAGCTGGGTGAGGCGCATACCTGTAACCCAGCACTCTCTGAGGCTGAGGCAGGAGGGTCACAAATTAAAGCCCAGCCCAGGCGAGTCAGCGACTTAATGAGACCCTGCTTCCAAATTTAGAAAATCAATGGAAATTAAAAAATAAATGGAGTGGAAATGGCAGGGACAAGGGTGGCCGTGCGAATCAGGTTAGGGTTACATGGGGACACACAAACACACACAGCACGGTGAGTGCCCCAGCCCCTCCCCCGGGCCAGGACGAAGCAGTGGGACCAGCCTGGCCAGGCCTGGTCAGCCTCCAGAGCTGTGGCAGGAAGTGTGTGTGAGCCAGTGCGTGTGCGTCTGCCACGACGTCGTGATGATTTGCTACACAGCAAAGAAAACAATCACTGACGTCTACACCAAAAAGAAGGAAAATAGAACTGATATTAATAAGTGTTCAGAAAGTGCTATTAATATTCTTGGAGTACAGTCCTACAGTATGGGGAGAAATTATATAGAAATAAATAGAGAAATGTAGAAATAACTCCACTGGTTAATCAATAAATAAGAAGTGAGGACTATTAATAGTAAGAAGAAATTAAGACTTCTACAGGAAAGGAGAAGTGTTAACCCACATGACTCAAACGTATATTTTTAAAATGTGATATTGATTTAACCATAAATTCTGTGTATTGTGTTAGGCAATTCAGTTTCAGGGAAGCAGCACAGGACCTCAGTGCTCCGTGCCTTTATTAATAAATCCAGGGAGGGATGCATCGTCCTGCTCTCTCAGCGAGCGAGCTCAGGCTCTGGGAGCAAGCGGGAGGCAGAGGTGCAGGGAGGCGGTCCCCAACATCCAGCCTTTCACCTTCCACATTTGGGGAGACACGGCAGTGCCACAGAGCAGCCTCTGGTGCTCCGCGGGTATGTTTTATTTTTCAAGGAAACTTCACTCCAGTTCACAGATGGTCACTATTTAAAACAAATCACATGACAGTGCAGCCAAATAAGCTATTCTCAGGATGCATCACCTGCTAAGCACTTTGCTGTGCGAGGTTCTTTCAGCTCCCACTCTATAGGGACAGATGATGCAACCGTGTACCCTGCTGATCGCCTGGCATCAGCTTGGCACTATCAGTTGACTCTGCACAGAGAGTAACCAATATTCCAATCCCGAGCTTGACTAGTTGCTTTTTTATTGCCTAACATTCGTAAATTGACAAGCAAATTTTTTTCTAGGTTCTCCCACATGACAAGCAAGTGCCCTGCTATTGATCCACAAAACTGACCCCTGAAGAATATTTAATCATGAAAATTAAAGTCAAAATTAGGCTATGTCTGTACCTGTGGTACTGTGATTGCTCCAAAAGTCCTGAGAAATATCTTTCCAGTGTCTGAAAGCTGTGGTGCAGATCTGCAGAGATAGCGCTCACTGACAGATTCTGACTAAGGCCTTCACTGTCTCACTCCGTCTTTCTCGATAGGAGAAACAAAAGCATCACCCAGTGTCCAGGCCAACACACACTGACGCACCAGCCATGGCCACCAGCTGCTCAGAGGTCAGGGCGAGACTTGGGGGGGTCCTGGGGAGAGCCCTCTGTGAGAACTGGTTGACTACTTGAATTTAGAAAGAAAATTCAACACTTCATTATATTTGTGACTCTAATGCTACACGGCATTTATAACCATAAACTCTTGACAAAAGCATGCACATGTCTGACGTGTACTCATCAAAACCGAAGCCAGGACTACTACCACATCGGGAAGTCAAAGCAAATCACTCGTTCCATTCTCAAACTAAATTTCCTCTCCTTTTTCTGTGTCTAGAATCACATGCATTCTAAAATAAATTTTAGGTAAATTGGCATCGCATACTACATTAATATATACATCACTTATGTCTTTACACATTTTAAAAATATTGATTTAATTAACAAAAAGGTTTTCACAAATCATTAAGATCCAACTTGATATAAATACAAAGCCCTTACAGCTATTTGCCTTGTTTCTAGAACCTTAAAAAATCCTCAAAATTGTTAGCAAATAATTATATATTTAAATGTACTTTATGCAGGAACTTATTAGAAATGCAGACATTATATAAATGTGCATATTATTTGCAAAAGTGGAAAAATTAAATATTTATATAGTCATACTAACGTGGAAAATTAATAGATTTTTATATAATCTTCTTAAATATTAGGTACATTGATAATACCTTAACAACACACAAAATAATATATAAAAATCCACTATGTAAAGAAGTAAAATTTTAAAAACTACCAACATGTTAACTGTTATTATTATTTATAATGTGTGGTATTTTTATTTTTGCTTATTTTCACACACCTGTGATTATCAAGGTTTTCCAGTAAAAAAGATCATTAAAAAAATATAAAGATAATATATCAAAATTATGAAAATAAATTGAACTTCATTTGACCTTTGGATAAAGAAGACTTTGCTGTATTTAGAAACCATGAAATGAGGATAGGAAGTAGACAAATAGGCGAGGGCCATAAGCTAATGATTCATGGTATCTAAGACAGTGATCTAGTAAACAAGAATATGGCAAAATGCTCAGTGTAGCAGTAAGAAGGAAAAGCAGCAGAAACTTGACAAAGTACAGGAAGGAACCCAGTGGGGAGGCTCCCACTGAAGTACAAAGTGGGTTCGGGTCTGTGGGAAATGCGGGCTGGTGTGTTACACAGGGCTCAGGCACACGCACGTGCACGTGCACACGCACTCCCTCACATCATGATTGATCACTGGGGAAAGATTCCAGCCCTAGGCTCTAATTCTAAAACCCGCAAAGTTTTTCCTGCAATGCAAAGTGCTCAAGAAAACCGAAAGGCGGCCAGCTAAAAACACGCTGCAGAGGCATGCAGACCCAGGGTGAAGACACCGCAGAACCCAGGTAGAATTGTCTTCAGAATTTTCATTAAAATGCTTAGATTTGAATGGGGAAAGGGACACAGTATCGTGGAAAACAAAGCAAAGTACGGAAATCTACAGCCGTGTGACCTGGAAAAGCATTAACAGCGTGGAACAGAAGGTGCTGGTGGCACAGGCCGCCCGCGCGTGGGCACAGATATGGCTCCGTTTTTGCGGGCGATGGAACCGTGAAACGCGAACCAACAGAGAGCAGGGCTCTGCGGGCTCCGTGATAGCAGCTGCTCCGCACAGGGGAGGGTCGGGGCCCAACCTCCAGAACCCGACAAAACACACACAGTAAAGAGTAATGTGAGGCCCGAAGCATTCACAAAGGATGATGCCTTTGATTACAAACGGTGTTCCCTATTTCCAGTGTTCTGGATTTTTAAATATCCCCAAATTGGGAACTATTATATTTACAATTGGGATAAGAAGCAATTTATTTACTTTTTTGAAACTGGTCATTTGACAATGAAAACACAGGTTTAAAAGTGTAGTGAAGCTACCATGGGGAAACGTTGATCTTGGTGGTAAAAGGGAAGACAGAGGTTGAGAGTCCTGTGCCCAAGTGCAGTACTCAATCCGATGCGTATCAGGACCGAGGTCGCCCGAACCCGGCCTCCAAGACAGGGCCCTTCGCACCCACAACATTGTCAAAGCTCAATAAGCTCAATAAGCTAGCTCCACACAAAGTAACTTCCAGGTAAAATGAAAATTTTAAAAACTTATAAGGAGAATCTGCAAGTAATGTAACAGAGTATTTATCAGGTCTGTATCATGCAAAGAATCTCAGCCTTGAAGTAATAAGAAGAAATTACAAAGGGATCAACAAACATATTTGAATATTAAATATTTACAACTCACAGAAGATAGGAAGAAAAACTAAAAGCCAGTACACTAGGAAAAACCTTTTAAATATTACAACTGGGAAATAGTCACTTTTTAAAGTTTAATTTTACATTTTAATTAGATCTTCATATTAATGTCCAATCATATATTTGGGAAGAAATTAAAGAATCTCATATGAAATTGTATATGGGTTTACAAATGGCAAACAAAATATTAGAAAATACGATTCTAAATAATAGCCAAAAATGCAAATTAGAGCAAGAGTTGAGTAACACTTTCACTTACTTAACTAGCAAAGAATGTAGTGTGAAGTCATCAAAAAACCCCCACAGGACTGATCACCCCAGAGCTCACGGCCCTCCCTGCCTGTCTTCTGTCCCCTCGCCTCATAGCTGGGCAGCAGGGTGAGCTCTGCTGTTTTAGGGCAGAGCAGCGAGTCTGTGAAGAATTGCAATGTAGTGTGCATTCTCAAAAAAGTCAGAAGAAAGCTTGTGAATGTTTTATCCCAAAATCATGACAAATATTTGAGGATATAGAGGTGCTTACCCTGATTTGAACACCAGGCAATGGACACATCACATGGTACCTCACAAACATGTCCAAGTTTTAGGTGTCACTTAAAATGTATACACAGGGAGTCTCAGGGACTTTGGGGAAATGTTCAGCCCACTGCAGTCTCACACATTTGACTTCCTACTGCCACATGTGGAACTATGATTTTACAAAGCCGACTTCCTCTGTCACCCTGTGGGCCCTGCCTGTGATAGCACATGGCTCAATGAGGACATCTACACACAACAGTAACAAGGAGGTGAATGCAAATCAAGCAGGTGAGAAGAGCGAAACACCTGGGCCAGGTGCCAGGTGCCAGGTACAGGCTCTTGGAAGGCACACACAGGAGGCCCTATCAAAGCCCAGCTCAGAGAAGAGAGGAGGCAGCTGGGAGCCACCTGAGCAGAAGAATGCTCAAGGCCAAGAACACAGCAGGTTCAGCCATGGGCAGGTGTAGGGGACAGGAGGGACAGCAGGGAGGCCAGAGAGGAAACCAGAGGGGATGGCATAAGGTCCTGGGCAGTGAAAGAGATGCAAGATCCAGGAACATCACCAAAGCTGAGTGCAGGGACTTGCTGATGGCCTCCATGTGGCTGTGGAGTAGAGATCAGACCTTTGCTGGGGTGGATCCCCTAAGCCTACATAAGTGTGAGGAGTTCGGGCCTTGACACAGGGCCAAAGAGGAGTCCTGAGAGCCCACAGCATCCTGAACAGATGCATCCTGTGGCATACCTGGCAGACAAATGAGACATTCAGTGTGGGAATTCACAGGGAAAGGGGACCACAGCCACAGTGAGAGTCCACCTCGCCCCAGGGAGAGCAGCCATCCTGAAACACAGAAGGAAAGCCAGAGTGGACACAGGTAGTGCAGGGCTGCATGCTGCCAGCAAGGGTATAGATGTGGGGGGTTGTTGTGACCAGCACAGCAATTTTCTGTGAGCGTCCATGAAGCCCAAAACTAGATCTAGCTGGGGTCCAGTGCTGGGGATGTGAAATCAGCAGACAGAAAAGATCCCTGCACACCATGCTCATGACACTGCAGTCACAAGAGCCAAGATACAGAACCAGCCTCGGTGCCCAACAACGGATGAATAGATATGGTGGAGCATTATGCAGCCATAAATAAGGGTGGAATCATGCCATCTGCAAGAAAATGGATGGGATTGGAGAGTATTATAAATAAACCAGATGCAGAAAAATAAGTCTAGAAGCTAAAAATTGACCTGAATGGATGAGTATAGGGGACAGGAGAAGTTGGATACAGTGAGGCCATTGACCAGGCCTACTCTCTGCCTGTGTGGAACTGTCACAGTGAACTCCATGAACACATAGAATTAACAATGTTAATAAAAAGAATAGCTCAGGAGTGGGTGCAGGGGTGCAGGACTGACAAACTGTTGGGTTAAGAAGAAATTGTCAGATTTCTAATGCACTTGCACTCACTTGGGGAGAGCTTTGGACCATTTATCCCAATGGTTGGGAGGCCACCCTGCTTCTTGAAACATTGGAGGAGGCATGGGAGTTCCCTCAGGCCTGACTGAACCATGCCTAGTGACCTTCTTTCAATCCAGGGAGCTGAGGGCAAGCGAAGTGAGTTCCAGCATACTTGTGCTTACTTGGGGAGAGCTTTAGACCATCGCTCTGAGCAGTTAGGAGTCCTCCCAGCTTCCTGAACCAATGGAGGAGAAACAGGAGGTCCTGTGGGCCTGATTGGGCCATGCCCAGCCACCTCCATTGAGTGCAGGAGCTGAGGGCACACAACATGATTTCCAGCACACTTGCCCTAGGGGAGAGCTTTGGGCCATCACTCTCAGAGGTTAGGACCCCACCCAGCATACTAGACCACCAGAGGAGTCACAAGAGGTTCTGCGGGCCAGACTGGGCCATGCTCAGTGACCTCCATTCAATCCCAGGAGCCAAGGGCACATGAGGGGATTTCCAGAACACCCAGAGGAAGCTTTGCAACATTGCTTAAAAACCAGAAATATAGAAAAATGACAAAACAAAAGAACAAAATGCAATGTCAAAACTCCAGCCCATCCCAACCAAGCCTAGGAGCCATGTACATAGAAGAAAATATAAGCCATATACCTAAAACGCCTGAAATGATATCAACTTAAATAAAGAAACAACTTTGGGAAGCTATAAAAGAACTCAAATCAAAAATAATCTCCCAGTAAAACAAGAAATGATAAATGTAATGAAAGAAATACTGAACACATCTAAAGAAGACATAGTTAAAAAAATAGAGGAACAATGCAAGAAGATGGAAACCCTGAATGAATAATATAAGAAACAAAGAGAATGCATGAAGCAGAGATATATGGGAAATCAAAAATTCTGCTGAAAGTTGGCAAAACCACCTCAATGAAAGTGAAGATAGAATTTCAGACCTCAAACACATGATGGCAGCTAGTGAACAGGAAAGGAAAGATCTTTTTAAAATAACAAGGAATCAGGAAATAACAATTCAACAGCTGCAAGACGATGCAAACAAAAACAACATAAGATTGATAGGGATGAATGAAAACGAAGAGGACAATACAAATCATATCAAAAGGCTATTTACAGAAATAATAGCTGAAAATTTCCCAAACATGAGAATGGAAACTGACAGATGGATCAGTGAAGCATATAGAATTCCAAATAGCTACAACCAAAGTAAAACTACATCCAGACATATAATAATTAACAACCGTGTTGCCAGGTTTAGTTTAGTTGGCTAAGGCTCCACTCTGTAAATGTGAGGTTGTGAGTTCCATCCCAGAGCCAGCAAAAAAAAAAAAAAAAAGAATAATTAACATCCCAGAAATCCAACATAAGAACAGAATATTAAAAGCTGTTAGAGAGAAAAAAAAAACAGATCACCTATAAAGAAAAACCTATCAGAATCACAGCAGACTTCTCAACACAAACAATGAAGTCAAGAAGAGCATGGAGTGAACTATTTCAGATCCTAAAGGAAAACGACTTCCAACCAAAAGTGATGTATCTTGCAAAACTGTCCATCAAAATGGATGGAGAAATAAGATACTTTCATGGCAAAGAACAGCTGAAGAACTTCATGATCACCAAATCAACCCTGCAAAAAATGCTGAAAGACATTCTAAATAGACATAGAAAAAAGTCACTAGGCAAGACAGACAATTAAACAGAGTACAAAGGTAAAAAGGCAACAGCAGAAAGATAACATGTCAAAAATAAACCAATATACAGCAGTTATAACCATTAATGTAAATGGCCTCAATTCACCAATTAAAAGAAACAGACTGGCAGAATGGATCAAGAAACAATGTCCAACCATATGCTGTCTACAATAAACCCATCTAACCCAAAAGGAAACTCATAGACTGAAAGTCAAAGGATGTAAAACAATACTTCATGCAACAGGAACTCAAAAAAAAGCGAGGGTAGCTATTCTGTTTGGAGACAATGTGAACTTCAAACTAAGAATGATCTGAAGAGATAAAGAAGGTCACCACATACTAGTTAGGGGAAAACTGCAAGAGGAAGAGATAACAATCTTAAATATATATGCACCAAATTCCAGAGCA
Source organism: Hydrochoerus hydrochaeris (assembly GCA_004027455.1). Lineage (NCBI taxonomy): Eukaryota > Metazoa > Chordata > Mammalia > Rodentia > Hydrochaeridae > Hydrochoerus > Hydrochoerus hydrochaeris. The sequence goes on along the minus strand of PVLA01004270.1, from coordinate 174,060 downwards.
CCCAGCTATACAAAGCAAGTATTAACAGAAATGAAAAATCAAATAAGCAATAACACAATTATAACAGGAGACCTTAAGATACCATTGACACAAAGGGACAGACCAAGCAGACAGAAAATCAGCAAAGAAATAACAGAACTGAATCACACCTTTGAAAAAATGGACTTGATAGATGTATACAGAGTGTTCCACCCAATAACATCAGAATACACATTCTTCTCAGCAGTACATGGGACATTTTCTAAAATAGAACATATACTACCCTACAGAACATACTTAAGTAAATGTAGAAGAATTGAAATTGTCCCATGCACATTATAGAATCATAGTGCTGTGAAACTAGAAATTAATTATGAAAGAAACTGCAAAAACCCCACAAACACATGGAAATTCAATAATACACTCGTGAACAATTAGTGGGTCACAGAGGAAATTAAAGAAGAAATGAAACAATATCTACAAGCAAACAAAAATACAAATACAACTTTCCAGAATCTATGGGATGCAATGAAAGCAATCCTCAGAGGAAAATTTATTGCGGTGAATTCCCACATCAGGAAAACAGAATGAACACAAACTAACAACCTGATGCTACACCTCAAACATCTAGGAAAAGAAGAACAAGTCAAACACAAAGCCAAAAGAAGGGAGAAAATTATAAAGATCAGAACAGAAATGAATGCAATAGAGACTAAAGAACAATACAAAGAGTCAACAAATCAAAGAGTTGGTGCTTTGAAAGAATGAATAAAATTGATAAGCCCCTAGCCAACCTTATATAAAAAAGGAAAGAAAAACTCAAATTCATGCAATAAGGAATGAAAAGGGTGAAATCACTACAGACTCTGTGGAAATACAGAAGATCATCAACACCTATTTCAAAAACCTCTACCCTCATAGGTTCAGTAACAAAGAAGAAATGGACAGATTCCTAGAAACATATGAACCACCAAAGCTGGATCAAGAAGATGTAAAACTGCTGAATAATCCAACTTCTATTAATGAAATTGAAAATGTAATTAAATTCTTACCAACAAACAGATTCACTGTGGAATTCTACAAGAAATTCAAAAATGACTTAATGCCAACACTCCCCAAACTCTTCAATGAAATCAAAAGGGAAGCAATTCTTCCTAACTCATTCCTGAAAGCAAATATTACTCTAGTACCAAAACCTGAGAAAGACCCAACTAAAAAAGAGAACTACAGGCCATTCTCCCTAATGAACATAGATGAAAAAATTCTCAATAAAATATTGGCAAACAAAATGCAGTAAATCATCAAGAAGATTATACACCATGACCAAATGGGACTCATCCCAGGAATGCAGGGATGGTTCAATATGTAAATCAATAAATGTAATCAACCACATCTATAGAGCCAAAAATAAGAATCACATGATCATCTCTATAGATACAGAAAAGCTTTTGATAAAGTCCAACATTTACTCATGATAAGAACCTTACAGAGAATTGGAATAGATGGTCTTTACCTCAATATGATCAAAACCATCTCTGACAAACCATCAGCCAGTATCATATTAAATGGCCAAAAACTGAAAGCCTTTACCCTAAAATCAGGTACAAGACAAGGATGTCCATTATCACCGCTCCTCTTCAACATAGTACTGGAAACACTAGCCAGACTATTAGACAAGAGAGAGAAATAAAAGGAGTAAGGATAGGAAAAGAAGAAGTTAAATTATCAATATTTGCAGATGACATGATACTATACATAGAAGACCCCCAAAACTTGATTGAAAGACTCCTAGATATAATAAATAAATTCAGTAATATAGCTGGATACACAGTCAACACTCAAAAATCAATAGCATTCCTATACACTAACAACAAAGTCACAGAGAGAAAAATAAGAGATGGCACATCCTTCACAATAGCATCCAAAAAATTGAAATACTTAAGAATTAATCTAATAAAAGAAGTAAAAGATTTATTAAGGAAAATTATAATACCCTGAAAAAAGAAGTTGAAGAGGACCTCAGAAAAATGGAAAGACATCCCTTATTCATGGATAGGAAGAATAAATATTGTGAAAATGGTCATTCTCCCAAAATTGTTATACAGATTTAATGCAACCCCAATCACAATGCCAATAGCATACCTCATAGATCTAGAGAAATCACACCTAAAATTGATCTGGAACCAGAAGAGACCTAGAATAGCAAAGGCAATTCTAAGCAGCAAAGCCAAAGCAGGAGGCATCACAACTCCTGACTTGAAGTTATACTACAAAGCTACTGTAATAAAATCAACATGGTACTGGAATAAAAACAGACCTGAAGGTCAATGGAATAGATTAGAAGATACAATTACAACTGCAAACACACTCAGCCAACTTTATCTTTGATAAAGGGGCCAAACACATTCACTGGAAGAACAATAGTCTCTTTAATAAATGGTGCTGGAAAAATTGGCTCTCCACATGCAAAAAATTAAAACTAGACCCATGCCTATCACCATGTACTAAACTAACGTCTAAATGGATCAAAGATCTAAATATTAAAACAGAAACACTAAATCTGTTGCAAGACAAAGTAGGTAGAAATCTTGAAGACATAAGGGTAGGTAGAGAATTCATGAACAAGAATCAAACTGCACAGGAAATACTTCACAGAGTCTATAACTGGGATCATGTCTTATTAAAGAGTTTCTGCATGTCCAGAGAAATCTCCAGGATAGCCAAAAGAAAACCTACAAATTGGGTAAAAATCTTAGTGAACTCTCCCCAGACAAAAGACTTCTGTCTAGAACATATGAAGAATTAAAAAAAAATTAGACCCCTGAAATTCAAAGACCCAGTCCAAAATTGGGCATCTGAGATGAAGTTCTCAGATGAAGAAATACAAATAGCAAATAAATACATGAAATAATGTTCATCATCATTAGTCATTAGAGAAATGCAAATTAAAACCACACTGAGGTTCCATTTCACTTCTGAAAGAATGGCCAGGATCAAGAAAACTACCAACAACAAATGCAGGAGAGGCTGTGGGGAAAAAGGAACTCTTCTGCACTGTCGGTGGGAGTGTAGACTGGTGCAAGCACTGTGGAGGTCAGTCTGGAGATTCCTCAAAAAGCTGGGTTTGGAGGTCCCATTTGACCCAGTAGTCACTGTTCACTTTCTGTTATTTGGTTTTGAATGTCCTGTAATACTTTCATTCTCTTGAATGCTTTAATAAAAGCATTTTGTTATGTTTGATATTATTGCATGTGAAGCTATGCTCAACTATTTCAAAGAAAGAGACATTATGGTAGCTACTGTTGATAACCAGTTGTCTTGTTGTGAAGTGCTGTGTTGCTTACATTGTTCTCTTCTGATTTGCTTTGTTCTGTCCTCTTTTGTTTTATTGTCTCAAAAGGAAGAAAGAAAGAAAGAAAGAAAGAAAGAAAGAAAGAAAGAAAGAAAGAAAGAAAGAAAGAAAGAAAGAAGAAATTGTCCTGAGAATTATTTGGCTGTAATTCAGGTGCCTCTGTGACTTTGATAAAGCAGGAAGGAGACAGAGTTAAGGTGACATTGCCCTTGGCGCCGTGCTTGCTCTGTGTCCACACTGGTTCTGCTCTGGGAACTGGACTCTGTGGACGCCACAGTCCAGCTGGCCTGTGCAGCGCGGCCGCAGGAGCTGCACCGGTGCTTAAGCAATGCTGCTCCCCGTGGTGGTGGTGGTGGGGGGTCGGCCCAGCAGGCTGCTCACCTCACTGTGGAGTCCTGGCCTCCCCCAGACAAATGCTGGACTTTCCTTCCAGACGTCGCGTGTTCCACGAGGGCCGAGTGTGGGTTTGTTCCTCTTTCCCTGGCGCCGAGCCCTGAGGCTGCGCTCCTGCCCTGATGTCACACTCTCTCCAGTTCTGTTTATTTCCCTGCAGCTGCGGTTTGGCTCTGGCGGGTCCCCTGGGGCCCATGTGAACGCCCAGCACACACAGGCACATGGGGACACCACACGGGGACACCACACAGGACAGCTCGTGGGCACACGGGAACCCGTGAACTCACTCCCCCACCTTGATCAGGACCTGCTGGCTCTTTGGTTTCATCGTCCAATTAAAAAAATTTTTAGGCTTCTGAGTTTGACCATGTCCCATAAACCTTTAAATAAGCCTTCTCATTAATTTCATTTCCTCAGTCAGCTCTAATTATTTTTTATTTCCATTTTGGCCTAAGAGCTCTTTAGAATTTTTTTTTTCTTTTGCATCAGAAACATGAATCAGTGTTATTCACCCCTTTTTCTAATTTTAAACCTTTTTCTCAGTGTTCTCTCTCTCTATATATATTTCCCCCGTATCTGCCATGAAAGAAAAGTCTCAAGTCATCAAAGTCCCTATTTATCTGTCCTCAGAAGGAAGCACAGAAGTCCTGCCTCAGCAGCCCGGGATGCTTCCTGTCTCATTGCTGCGAGGACACCCAGCTCCTGGCCCTCAGTGTCGCCAGAAGAGAGGGCCAAGCCGCTCTGCCTCCTCCCCAGCCGTCTTATTCCTGCCCTGAGCATTGGAGTTGAGAGGAGAAACACGAACACTTCGGGAGACTCATCCCAGCTCTTTACTAAGTTCAGACTTACTCAGGGAGGCCATCCAGAGTGGGCAAATTGGGACAAATGACTGTATTCTGTCCTCCTTCACCGTTAGACTCTGCAAAATTGAAGAGCGGAACAGCATGAATCTACCTCTTCTTCAGCTGCCGACTTCATCTGATAAATGCATTCTCCTCTCTGCAGAGTGAACCGGTGTTAAAATGCGAAGGAGCTCTCTGAAAAGTGCGCAAAGGTGTCCTCGACGCCCCTTGAGCTGTCTGTCCACCCGCAGCCTTCCGGCCAACAGGCTCAGAGGTCCGGCATCTGGGCGCTCCAGCCGGGGGCTGCTGGGGCCAGCCAGGCAGCGGGCAGAGGGCGCTCACCCCGCAGCATTTGATTCAAAATTCTGGTTTATGTGGCAGGGCCTGAGTGGACCCAGAGCTTTGGTTTGATGACGGGTCTTTAAGAACGCACACCACGGGCCCTTCCATGACGTAGGAGCCAGAATCTCTCAGAATGGAGTGGAGGAAACCATCTGGGACCGGGAGACGCTGGTCAGCAGCAGGAGCCTCTCCTCTGGGAGGGGATCTGGGGACCTAGACTGAGGGACGCTGTGGTGTACTCCTGTGTGGCTGAAGCAGGGCTGAGTGCTCTCACCACACACACACACACACACACACACACACACACACAGGTGCACACACAAGCACACACTTAATGAATTTAATCTCAGCAATCATAATACACATACATATCAAATCACCCCGCTCATTGCTTGCTGCAAACACCTACAATTTACCTGTTGATTACACATCAGCAGTTTTATTTCAGAAACAGTTATGCAGATATAGATATGGATATATATTGCAGGGTAAAGAAATAGTAGTTTTGTTAATTACACTGGTAACAGACTCAAAATAAAATCAATCAAGTTTTAAAATGTTCTTTAAAAGCAGCTTCAGGAGATTCCTGGGAAAACCCAATCTGAGAAACACCGAGGTAGAAAAAGAGACTCAGTTAAGCAAACGGCACTGAGAACGCCTGAAACAAGAAGAGTCAGAATGAACAGAAAGACAGAAAGAGTCGTCACCAGAGATGGGCACGGCCTAGTGCACCAGGGCAAGGGACCCCCGAGAGGGACCCGGCCTTCGTCAGAACTGCTGGAAACAACTCCACGGGCTTTGGGGTCTGGGGAAGCCAGGTGGTGTCCACTTTATTCACCCCCAAGATGGGAATCAGACTACTGAGCAAGACACTGAAACTGAAGTCTGATCACAAGTTCAGAATCTAAGGTAAGTGGTCCATAGGGCGGGAGAAAGCAAACCCTGCCAGGCCAAGCACTCCTCTGACCTCAGCACTCTCCCAGCATACCCACAGCCGTGCCAGGGTGGATGGCGTTCAGCTTCCGTCACACCAGTGACTGGCGGGAGGCCCCGCCTCAGTTTCCCTTTGGTCATACTGATTGCAGGGAGAGTTCCATCACAAAGGTGCCTGGCAGGTCAGGGGTTAGAAGACGAGGGTGGGGTGGGGAGGCAGTCAGTTGGCTTTGTCACCAACAAGTCCCTGCATCCTGGGAAAATGCACAGGTTGTCACTCTGTGCTCAGCAGATGGTTTCCAGCTTCCGGAGACAGACATAACATTTAATTCACTCTTCATTATCTTAAACCTAGTCTGTTGAAAACCTCAATAATCAACTTTAAACATTTCAGTTGATTCAGTTGTCTGGAAGCACGCATTTCCAGAAATTTCCATAGTCGCACTCTTCATAAATTGTAGAATAAAACTGATTATAATGTGAAATTATATGCTACAAGTTTCTTCTACAATGCCACTGCTCAAAACAAAATGAAAAGTTGATATTTTTAGCTTCGATTAATACCTACTCTGGACAGAAGAGCTGCAGACACCTGGAGTGATGATGCTGACAGAAACCTGTGAGACCGTGGGCCGGTGCCGCGGTGCGAACTGCGGAGCAGACGGTGAATCCCGAGCTACAATAGCACTGGGTACAAATGAGAATCCAGACAGGTGCGGGGTGGAGGAGCCAACCCCGCTGTTGGGTCAAATTTAAGGGTTTATTTCAGGGTGTTTGGAACTCTTGTGAAGAAGACCCAATTTCTTTATTTGAAAAACATTCAGCTTTTGTTTTACACTTTTGGCATAAATCACTTATATCAGAATTTCCTTGGATGAATCCTAAAAATGACTACATCTGTGTATGTGCCTGTATGTGTGTGTGTGTGTGAGAGAGAGAGAGAGAGAGAGAGAGAGAGAAAACTGAACTCAGAGCTTTGTTCTGAGCTCCAGCTCTTGCTCTTTTATTCCAGCTCTTTTTATTTACTTACTTTATTTTGAGACACAATCTCACTAAGTCGTCAGTTGTCCAGGGTGAGCTTGAATTTGTGACCTTCCTGCCTCAGCCTTCCAGAGTGCTGGGATTACAGGCATATCTCACTATATCTTTTAAACAAAATGAATTTTATAAACTCTGTTTATATATGTAAGGGATTTGGAGCCCATTTTTCTAAGTTATGATTTTGTAAATTACAATCTCCAGGTTCTAGATAACACAAAAAATCAAGGGTGGCTTGAACACAGAAGATGCTAATATTCCTCGCAGACAAACAGCCCCTTGGAGTTGGTGGCTCGTAGCCCTCCCCAGAGGAAGTAGTCCTATACAGTGTTTAGAGAGAACCTTCCTGCCTCCTCAGCACTGCACACAGTGGCCAAGACAGAGGACCATCCTGATGAACTGGCTGGGGTCCCACGACTTGGATCTTCTCAAACAAAAATCAGTGTTTATTCTTATTTCCTACAATAATAATATTAGGCAGCTTTGTTATCCTGAAAATTCAGGTATCTGGTGGGTTTTGTTCTTGAACCAAATCCTGTGTGGTGAAGAGAGCACTGTCCTTTGAGTCCTTGTGTGGCCTCAGAACCTGGGCACTTGCAGGCTTCTGTGGAGTTTGTGTCCCACAGGAAAGCTGGCCTCTCCCACATGCAGGAGTCCTTCAGCTCCCGTCCCTGGTGTGGCCAAGTGGTCTCCAGTCTCCACCAAATTCCTCCTCTGGACAAGACAGAGTGGCATGGCCCTCTCGAGGCTGCCCATCACAAGCCCATCTTTCATCAGGACAAGGTCTTTCCTGCCTCACGCTTGTTTCTCCTTAGCCCTGTGTCCCAGCATTCCCACCGCTCTTCCCAGCAAGAACCATCTGCTATGTGGCAGAGCTGTTATCTGAAACGTCCCTGAAGGCTGACACGCTAAGGGCTGTTCTCCTGCCTAGGTGCTGGGAAGTGCGGGACCCAGGGGTGGGTCTGGAGGGAGGTCAGTTCATCTTCATGCAGGAAGTGAACTGGGGTGCAGTTTTCTCCTGAAGCTCCCCACCAAGGAGCTGTGTTATCACAGGCCAAGATCCAGCAGGGTCACCCAGCCACAGACTGAACCCTCCGACTCCAGCCCGCGCAAATCTTCCCTCCGTTAGTTGTTTATTTCAGGCATTTTCTCTCAGCAGAGGAATCCAAGATTCCCACCTGTGGCAGGGACTTCGACCTTCTCATGAAGAGCACGGCTCTGCCCCACTGCTGTGCCCACTTCAGATAACTGGGATGATCGTTTCCAGCTCACTGATAGGCACTTCTCTGCTGGTGTCCAACTGAGTCTTGTTCAAAGTTGAGGTTTTCTACTCACCTAATACTCTCTTGTTTTAGGGTAAGATATATGAGTTCTTTCCATGGGTTCCTAGATGTGTAATTATGTTATTTAATTGAGTTTCAGCTTCAAGGTTTGTGTGTGTGTGTGTGTGTGTTTCTGTGTAGCTACACAAGTCTTAGTTAATTATTAATTCCAAGTAAAAACTTGTACCTGAATTTTTTCCTTCTCACTTTTAGTGTTATTGTATGTTTGGAGTACACAACAGCTACATGCATTTGGGGTAACCTAGTGCACGTGCTTGACATCTCCAGGCCATTTTCAATCTTTTTATCCTTTATCACTGTCTGTACTCACTCTGATCTGTTTCCCCATCTCCAAAAACTTGACCTTTTTCTTTTGTACATCAATCCTTAACCTGCTCTTGTTTACAACGTCAAGTCTCTCATATAAAAGAAGCCGTGTGATACTCAACTTCCTGTGTCTGACTGTGTCACCTAACATTATGGTCTTAATTCCATCCGTTTTTCAGCAAGTGCTATGATTTTGTTTTTATGGCCAACTGATAGTCCAATGTCACATATACCATAGTCTCTCTGTCCACTAATCTGTGGATGGCACCAAAGCTGCTCACAGAGCTTAAGCCTTGGGAATTAGGCGGCCACAAGCATGAGCCGGTGTGGATCACCATAGTGTTCTCCCTGTAACTGTCAGCAAGAATTTGCACAGTAATATCTTTTAGGAGCTTTGCCTCTTTGTGCAAGCAGTTTAAATTCTTGCAATTAAAAATGATACAAACGCTGGGAGGCTGAAGCAGGAGACTTGCAAGCACAAGCCCAGCCAGGCAACTGAGTGCCTTAGTGTGACCTTGTCTCAAGAGAAACAAATAAGTGAATAGGGCTAGGGATGCAGCTCAGTGCAAAAGCCCAGGGTTCGTCTCCAGTACGAAAGAGAGACAAGGAGGGAGGGAGGGAGGGAGGGAGGGAGGGAGGGAGAGAGTAAGAGAGAGAGAGAGAGAGAGAGAGATACGGAGAGGCAGAGGGAGATGGGTTAGCACTGTCTCGAACTTCAGAAACATAGGAAAATGAAACTGAGGCACAAAATGAATCCCTATACCACACTGAGAGCGAGCAGGGCCGCGTGGCGGTGCATTTTCTTCCCATCTTTCCAGCGGTCCGCATTTGCTAGTTTAACATTTGCTCGCTTAGCAAATCTTTCCACACCACGCACCTAGGCAGGAGCTCCGCTCCGGCTGTCTCCCTGCTGCTGCCACGCGGCGGGACAAACTGAGCAGGCTCCCTGGCAGGGGTGCAGGTGCCCTCGCCGGCGCACACCCCAGGCTCCCAGGGCAGGCGCTGGACTGGAGAAGACCAAAGGGAAATCGGCCGGCAGTGGCAACGAAGCGTGGCCTGGGCAGAGTCGGCCAAAGCTCAGGCGTGGTGGAGGCGCACGGAGCAGGGGGAGACCGGGGACTAGGGTGCAACCCCGGCAGGGCAGGGCAGGGTAGGGCCAGGCCCTGGACTGTCCCCCGGATCCCTGTGAGGCACAGGCTCCTTGGCCAGGGCCTGGTGGAGAGAGGGAGGTTGGCGTCTCGCGCTGGACCCGGCCCAGGGGAGTCGCTGTGTGCCGACGTCGTCGTGGGGCTCAGGTGCACCCCGAGGAGGAGCGCAGCTCGGTGCATTCTGAGGAGGCAGCCACCTCTCAGCCCCGGCTCCCAGCCTGCCCCTCGCCCTGCGCGCTCCCTTCCCAGGGCAGTTTACCCCAGCTGAGGGCTCTGACACCACCTGCCTAGTAACCGGCACTCACCATTGCCCCTCTCGGTCTGAGTCAGTAGAACGCAGGAGTCCAGCTGCAAATTAAATATTTATTAAATATAATAAAGTCAAGTATCTTCTTTCAAATCTAGATACTTGGTAGCTGTTTTCAAAGCAGTCTTGGTTACTTTCTGCTTGCTGAGACATAGTACCAACATCCAGTACTACAAGGCAAGGAGATTTATGTTGGCTCACAGTTTGCAGAGGTCAGTCCATAGACAGCTGGTGCCAAGGCAGGGCGGCAGGGCAGAGGGGACTGGCAGAGGGGAGCAGCTCAGGGCTGGGGGGCGGGAAGCAGGGAGGGCTCCAGGGAGGAAAGGGAGACACAGCCTTCCAGGCCACGCCCAGTGACCACCTCCTCCAATCAGGGTCCACCTCCCCACCACAGTCAGGGAGGAGGAGGGAGACACGGCCTTCCAGGCCACGCCCAGTGACCACCTCCTCCAATCGGGGTCCACCTCCCCACCACAGTCAACTGTAAACTGGTAAAGGCACCAATCCACACGGAGGAGCATCACACCCCAGGATCCAATCATCCCCCAAAAGCCCACCTGTGAGCACATGAGGCTTCGGGGTCTCTAAAGGTAAACCACAGCAACGGCCCACCAAACTGCCTTTTTCCTTTTGGTCTGCTTCCTGCAGAGTTTAGGGGGTGGCCAAGTAGACTTGGAGGCTGCTTTCCAGAAGTCTTTCATCTGCTGGTTCTTTTAATGCCATTACAGATTTAATTTTTTCCCCCAAATATGGCCTTATCCAGTCTCATCTTTTATTTTTCAAAGATCTTTACAATTACTGAATTAGTTTTGTCATAGAATTAAAGAAGCTAAAAGATCAAATTGCATTAAACCAACAAACCATTCGATCCGTGAAAGCAGTATCTTTTTAATAGTTGGCGTTGGCAGCCATGAACTATTTGTTTTTCTTTATTTAGGTCTTCTTGTGTGTTTTTAGCAATATTGTAGTTTTTTCTTAGAGCCTCACACATTTCTTTAGAACAGGTTTTTCCTGCCATTGTCATTCTCCTGATACAATTTACCCTTGGTCAGTGTGTTCATTAGTCAGCAAACCTGTGTGAACCCGAGTGGCAGACACTGTGGCGCTGAGTGAGACAAGAGCAGTGTGCTCGTATTTTTGAAAAGGAATTTGGATGCGAGGTGTTCTGCAACAGAAGCACTTGCCTCATATTTTTAATGAAATGGCTTGATGAAATTATGCATAATAATGTTTTTAATGAAATGATGGTTAAATTAAGTGGTGACCCCAAATAAGAGTCCTGAGATGGGTGTTAGAAATCTTTACGGACAGTTAGGTTGTCACCCGTTAACAAGGGTGCTTCTGACATTTTATGCATAGGAGACGTGACTGACACTTTGTATTCAAGGACGGATCGTCAGGAGTATGACAGAACCTGATGGGAGACATTGAGGAGGCACAGTGCAGAGACAGAGCCAGGAAATTCTGGAGTGAGCGAAACGAATACCTGATATTAAAACGCAGTCAAAGCACTGCACTTCATCACTGTCTATCACTGGCACAGGACAGATATCAGACAGGACAGGGGAGGAGATACAGTGTGGCACTGACTGCAAGCTGGGAAGCTGTCTTCACCACTCATGGTGCTGAGAGAATCATCTAATAGTGTGGAAAAGTAAAACTGGGTTTCTACCTTACAACATTTGTCCAGATGAATTCTAGGCAGATCGGAAATTCAAAAGGAAAAAATAATCACATAAAGCCAAGAGTGAGCTGAGTAAAAGAAATCATTCTTTGTTTCTTGGAGTACAGAAGTTTTCTTAAACAGAAAGCAGGAGAAAATATTAATAGGTTTGAACACTTACAAATGTGTTCTTTGTAGTCTGAACTGAACTAACCCAGACACAGGAGGTTAAATATCACATGGTTTTTCCAGAAAGCCAAAGTGCAAATAACTTAATGAGCAAAGTGACAGAGGTGGCGGGAAATGGAGGAGGGCTGTGGAGAGATGAGAAGGGGGTTTGGGGAGGAGGGAGAGGGGAGCAAAGATGATTACAGTGTGATGCATGTGTGCCACTACCCCGTGACGAATGTAATTATTATATCTTGTAAACATATACCAGTAAAAATGTGAAGTTCCATATGTCAAAACACACATTCTACCCATACTAGATTTGAGGGCACAGACAGTAATCCCGAAAATAACAGGATATAGTACCATAATCATCCTTCATGTCCTATTAACTTAATCTAAAGCTCTGTAAAACCTACACTGTTTTACCATGACTAATCGTAATTGAATCTGGTTTGTTGGATCGCTGTTGTGTATTGATAGATTTTATTCAAAGCTGTTATGATTGATAGTATCAAGTCTGAGAGTATAAGCAACTGCACTGAAGATGACAAGGTCCACTAGAATATCCACTATGGTTTGATTATTACCTGCCTTTGAAGTTTTATACTGTCTATAATGTTTTATTTTTACTAATATTGTTATGTACTGCTATACTCAATTATACTGCTATATTCAATTATGCCTGATGATATAGACATTCTATTGAAGATAATAAGAAACAACACAGTAATCAATGTAGATCACCTTGTACTGTGGTTTTATACGACTTTTTGGTTTCATGTTTTTATAAGAATTTGTTTTGATTTGTCTTGCTAGGTTTCGTTTTTCCCTCTAATACAGAAAGTATAGAAATACATGCAGAGATTCATGCATGTGTAGCTGTTTACACTCTCACTGTTTGACTATCTACTTTGTATGCTTTAATTTTGTAACTTGAACTATTTCTAAGAGGACAATATGTAATTTATTAACTAGTGATTTTTTGTTTGTTTTTTTTTTGGAATTCTGTATTACCTCTACCCTTTACATGCTTTTGTTTCTCTTTAAATAAATTTTAAAAAAAGAAATGTTGCTAATTTTATTAAGTATAGTAATGGTACATGGTCATATAGAAAATTCAGTATTTTCACAGATGCTGTCTTGTTTACTTTTCTCTTACCATTGAGGCAAAATACCTGGTGTCAAAGTGAAGCAAGGAAAGTTTTATTTATCTTACAGTTTTGGAAGTTTTAGACTGTATTTAGCTGGCTCCAAGGTAGGGTGGTATAGCTGAGGGGCAGCCATTCATGGTGCCCCTCACACAGCAAGAGCCAAAGGGCAAAAGATGGAGGCAAACCTCCTTCCCTCCCTTATGCTGTATGCCAACTCCCTGCCCCTGGCGTGGGGGTGGGGAAGGCACAGCACTCACCAGCACCAATCCCAGCAGTAGACAATGAACCAGTCACAAACTCCAGACTCAGTCTCATCCATGATTGCATGAGGCTTGGGGGGCCCACCCAGGCATAAACCATAACAGATGCAAATTGAAACACTAAGGGTGATATATCATGATTTCTATACATTATTTTCCAATGGCTTAGGGAATTTTATATATAGAGAACTCATCATACAAATTTGGAAATTTGTGAGCAAGTAAAGATAGAAAGAGGGCATATCAGTATTCAGTGTATTTGTTCAATGCCTCTGGAGGTTAAAAAATATAATGAGATTATAAAAAAATGGCACTGTAAACAAAATTAAAAAGCAAATTATATACTGAAAATTCCTTTGCAATTTTCTGTGCCAAAGAAGCAAAAGAAATCTTATTTTACCATAAAAAGACTTTGGCCATTTGCCATGGAAAAAATATATCCTCTCATCCAGGAAAAAAAAAAACTTAAAAACCTTGGAAAGCTGACCCCTGAGGATTTTAAATGTGTTGTAATAAAGAAAGCAGGAGTAAAGGTAGAAATAACCACAGCTTATTCTGTATGGTGAAGACACCTTCATGAAATATGTACAATACTTCACTATAAGCTTCATAGCTACCCTCTGTATGCTATACTAGGAAGGAAGTATTGGGTGATTGGATGTCACCCCTGTCAGTCATACCATAATGAACAAGAGGGAAGATCCCTACACTCTGGGAAAGGCTGAGTTTTACTTTTTTGAGATACAATACCACTACCTACAAGTTAAAGGAGGAAAGGATAATTGTAGCTTACAGTCTGCAGAGGTTTCAGTCCATAGCTGGTTCCAAGGCAGTGTGGTATGGCACAGGGGCATTGCACAGGAGAAACAGTCCATAGCAGAGCATGCAGAAAGCAGCAAGCAGAGACCCTCCCTTTCCTTTTTATCCCATCCAGGTAAGAAGTCCAAGCATGAAACTTCCCATTATCCACACCCTGAGCTATGACAGAGCAATTAGTGGACTAATCAATTATCACACCCTCAATCCCAGGATCACACATCCTAGATCCCACCACCTTAGAAGATCCTCACATATGACCACATTAGGCTTTTGGAGAACATCTAGATACAAGCTATAACAAGTCGTGATGAGATCTTGTCCATAAAGGTCATAATGAACCACCCTCCTTCTGTCCTGGTCTCTGAAGTGTCCACTTCTGCCTGGATCAAGGAATGGATCAAGGGAAATGCTCCTCCCAACAGAAAATGGCAAACCCAGTGAAAGTTGTATATAATCATCCATTGTGTTTGTCCTGAAAACACAGAGCTTTGAAAATCAAAAACAGGCAAGGAGTCTTTCTGATGGTGTCAACCTCTTGACTCCTCTCTGCCTTTGGCAAACAATCAGTGATTGCGATGTCAGTAAGAAGGCATCTCTCCAGATCTTTACTTTAGAATCCCCAAAATGCATACTGGGCACAGAAAATTTAATGTTGCTCTGATAAAGAAAGACCCCTAACAAACTACAAGGAAAAAAAAAAAAAGAACAGAAACATAGACAAAAGCTGCTACCATGAAATTCACAAAATAAGAAATAAAGTTCAAATAAATGAAAACAAATTTAATCTCACTATTAATCAATGCAAAGCAAATATGACAACCAAGACATATCACCATTTCCTACCAGAAAGTAAAACATTCTTTGAAGGCTTAACACTCCATAATAACAGCCATTCCTTATATATGGCCTTACATCACAATTACGGAAAAAATATATATACACATATATACTTAGGTAAAACAATAGTGAACTATTGAAATAAATTATGTGCATTCATAGGGTAGATAATAGAAATGAAGCTGAATTAAAGGGCTTACATTTGAATTAAGTAAATATATGTATATTTTAATTGTAAGGCAAATATCAACTCACATAGGCAAAGAACACATTGAAAGCACTCATACTAATCTTAACTGTGTACCTCTCAGCAGTGGAATCTGAAAAATTTGTTCTCTCTCTTCCATTTTGTCTTCCTCTTCTCTTTCTTTTCTAGCCTACCTCCTTTTTTTCTTTTTTCCTCCTCTCTTTGTTTCTATTTCTTCCTTGCTTCCTTCTCCGCGTTTACTTACTTCTCATAAGCACGGCACACGTCTTTATTCCAAAGCAGTCGCCTGAGGAACTGGCCTGTCCTCCTGCCAGGTGTGGCCAGGGGGTAGGTTAGGGACAGGAGCCTGCCGCCCTCTGCAGGGCGCAGACACAGAGCACAGCATCATGCTGGGTCCTGTGCATATGCACAATGACTACGTGCTGCCAGACAAGAAGTTGGTGGGCAGCGGCAGTGTGCACAGATACCACAACTTACAAAAGTCAACTTGGTAATGGATGGCAAAACCCAAATTCCAAGAGGAGTGTTTCTCCATCAGCCCTTGCTGCATGCCATGTAACTTGCTAGTTGAAAACTTACTAGGTTCAAACAGTGAAATGAGAAGGTTCAAGACTCCTAAGAGCACATAAGTGAGTGAGTGAATATGAAAATAACTCTTCCTCAGCTGGCACCACTCAGGCCAAAGCACCAGAGACACTGCTGTGCCAGCCCAACACCTCTGTCTCCCACAAACTGTGCCACCATCGCTGTGCCCAGGGAAGGGAAGACCTTCGAAGTCAGGCAGACACCATTGGTAAGAGTTACAATTCCTTGTTTGTCTCTGAGTATCTGGTAATAACAGGCATGGGCTGAGAGGCCAGCAACTCAGGAGCCTCCCTGGTTTCAGGGAGGAAATTCCTGTAACCAGGGCACGCCAACAACGCGTTCCCAGCGCAGAGAGAGTAGGTCGCACAAACAAGCAGGAGACTGGAACTTATCGGCCAGAGCAGAGAAGAGGGAACGTCACCTAATAAACAGTAACAGTTAAAAGGCCTCTGAATCAATCTTTCCCCCACAGCTGAGCCACAGCAATTCAGGTTAAGATGAAAAAAATATATAAAGATGAGCAATTTTGGCTACAGACAAAATGCAGCTGCATTCAAAGTGAGAAAGAATTGTGAGAGAGATCCTGAGAAATATCTGTAAATACTGAGTTTTAATAATATGGTCGACAAAATATATAAAGAATTCAAGGTATTGTAACAAATTAATGATGCACATTTTAGAAGAATCTTTCCAATGTTAGGTTGGGTGTATAGTATTCTATCTCCAGAACCGGGACCCAGTCATTTCAGTTCTGCCTGGACAAGGCTTTAGCGGCAGAGCTGGCGTCAGACCTCAAAGACTGGGCCTCTACCTAAAGGCTGGTCTTAAGACACCCCCAAGGACTTGGCTTTAGTGCGAAAGGTACATTTTCCAGTAGCTTCCAGCCTGACTTCCACACCCTCCACTGTGATTTTTTGATGTTGATGTTGATGGCCTGTATTTAGTGTGTGTACCTGAGATACCCAAATCCCAAATTGGCCCTGTAACTAGAGTAGGATGCCCTATAGAAAACATGAGACTCTAGGGTCACTTCCCAGATTCAGTCTTCAAGGATGATTACAGAGAAATCACATACACACATAGTGCAGGTCATACAGGAAGAATATGCAGCCCCCAAACCAGCCACACTACACTGAGAGCGCAGAGGAAACGCAGAATACTGGGAGAGTTCCCAGAGGGCAGTAGTGAGGGTGCATGTGAAAATTGACTGAGCTATGCGCACTTTAGGCATTTATAAGAAGGAGGGAAAATGCAGGAGAAAGACTCAGTAACTGCAGAGTACTGGGCACTTACCCAGTAGCCCTCTCTGTGAATCAAACCTGACAGTCAATGCTGGCCCGTGTCTAGTTACTTTTCTCTCATCATTGAGACAAAATACCCAACATTCAATGTTAAAGGAGGAAAGGCATATTTAGCTCACAGTTTGTAGAGGTTTCAATCCATAATTGGCTGGCTGTAAGGCAGAGTGGTACATGGCAGAGGGCAGCAGTTTGTGGCAACCCAAGACAGCAAAGCAACAAGAGTAAAAGTGTAGAGAGCACATCTCTTCTTCTTCCTTATAGTGCATGCAGGCTGCCTGCCCTAGGGTAGGTGTAGAACTCACATCCCTCAATCCCAGCATGAGATAATGAGCTAATCACAAACTACATTCACTGAAGAGCCTGTCCCACCATGACTTCATGAGGCTTTAGGGAGACATCCAGACACAAACCATGACATTCTGCTCCTAGCCCTCTAAGGCTCATGTACATCCCTTTGTACAAAAGTCCATATTTAAGAGGTGCCAAGCTCTAATAGTTTCAGCACTGCTGAAAAGTTCAAGTCCCAAGAGTCCTCTGAGATGTAAGGGAAACTTAGCTGTGAGCCCCTGTACAAATGAAAAGAAAGTTAAACAGTTTAATATTCAGTGGTGCAAGACAGACATTTCCATTCCAAAGGTTATAAACAGGGGGATACAAAGGAATGGGATGAAAGCAAATCCAAAATCCAGCTGGGCAAACAGTAAGTCCTGTAGTTCCATGTGAAGCATCTAATAAAATCTGTGAGTTAAAAGGGCTGGGATTGCCCTGTCCATACGGCACTTTCAGTAGTTGTAGCTCCTATGGCTTCTCCCTTGGACCAGCTTTGCTCCTTCCTTTCAGTTTTCCTCAGACAATGCACATTCTTGGCTTCTCCAAACTTCTGCAGTCTCTACTGCTCTGTTAGCTTCACACTCACAGCTTCACACACAGCCCTCTCAGAGGCACACTGCCTCACCTCCTGGGCCTTCTGAAATTGTGGTGGAAGCCTTCTTAACACCACAACTCTTCCATTCTTACCAGTGCCATGTGGATGACGCCAAGGTCTGCTGCCAGCTGGCACAGTAGCCAGAATTTCCTGTCTCTTGGGTATAGGGCTTAGTTGTCTGGATTGCTGAGTACTCTGAATCCAATTCTGAGGAACAAATTCTTTATGCTGCCATCATCCTAGCTCATAGTGCTCTGCAGCTTTCTTCACACAATAGTTTTTCACTTTTGCAGTTTTGAGGTTGCAAAAAGTGGAGTCCAGTTCTTGTGATGCCCTCATCTTTCCTATTGTCCTGTTCCTCAGCCACCAAGATCTCCTCTGCTGTATCTTTGCAATCCACAGCTTTACCTGAGCTTCTTTTCTGGCCAAACTCACATTTTAAATTGTTCTTCTAGACTCTTTGTTCTTGGTTTACAACATAAATCTGGCTAAAAGTCCCCAACAATAGCTATGCCATAGCCTTGACATTAGACTTCCTTGAAATTTATTCTGCCAGATTAGTCTGACATTCATGCCTAAGGGGTTCCAGCTCTACTCTGTCAGGCAACATCTCTGAACCTTTCCAAACTCTTCCCACAAGCCATTCCAAAGGCTCATGAACCAATTGTTCAGGTATAGTTATAACAATGACCCCACTTCTATGGCACCAAATTCCATCTTAGTTATTCTTCTTTTGGTGAGATGAAATAATACCCAAAATTAAAGGAGGAAAGGTTTATTTAGCTCACAGTTTACAGAAGTTTCAGTCCATAATTGGCTGGCTCCAAGGCAGGGTGGAGTATAGCAGAGGGTAAAGGTTCATGGCAACCAAAGACAGCAAAAGCAACAAGAGCAAAAAGAGGGTAGAGTAAGCTTCTTCTCCTCCCTTATGTTGTATGCAAGCTACCCAACCTAGTGCAGGTGCAGCACTCACACCACCAATCCCAGCACTAGACAATGAACCAATCACAAACTCTACACTGAGCTGCCTCTGGCTGTACGAGGCTTTAGGGGGACATCCAGACTCAAATCATAACACCTCACAACTACCATCTCCACTAAAGAAGAAGCCAAAAATGAAGAGAAGCAATTCAGAGGGCAGAGCACTTAGATCCGAGCTGGAAATGCAAGGGAGAGTTGGAAAAAGTACCAGATAAACAAATGGAAGACTAATTATTAATATGTTACTATCTATTAAGAAACCCTTTGTCACACAATCCAGACAGTTGTGTGAATTATCTGCAGAGAACATCTCCAATTCCAAATGACTTAAAACACCACCATGAGTGTCTGCAAAACAGCATTCATACCCTCTCAGCTCTGTATCCACATTTTGGGAGCAAGTGGGGAGGATAGAGTTAGGATTGGGCTCACGCATGCTTTGTAGTCAGCTATGGGTCATACAGGGCTCTATATTTCTTTTCCGTAGCTTCAGTTTGGAGTTGTCTTGGTTGCTCTCCTGTCATGGACAAAATACTTATTATGGCTTGTACCTGGATGCACCCCTCAAAGCCTCATGTGGTCATATGGGACTTTCCAGAGTTGGTTGGATTAAGGGTATGTGTTGCTGGAATTAAGGGTGTGTGTCCACTGATTGGTTTGACATAGCTCTGGGTGTGGGTCATGAGAAAGCCCACCCTGAGTGTGAGTGGTGCCACCCAAAGGGTGCATACCCTGGAAGAGATAAGAGGGAGAGGCAGGCTGTCTTTTCTGCCTTTTCCTTATTTTGCTGCTTTGCTGCCTTCTATGTGTGATGAACTGTTTCTGGTCTGTGATGCCCCTCTGTTATGCCACTCTTCCTTAGAGGCAACCAACTATGAATTGGCAGTAACCTTTCTGACAATAACCCTTTCCTCCTCTAACTTTGGGTGTTCAATATTTTGTCTCAGCAATGAGGAAAGTAACCAAGACAATACCCAACACTCGCAACTTAAAGGAGGCAGGTTTATTTTGGTTCATAGTTTCAGTCCTTGGCTGTCTCCAGGGCAAAAAGAGCATGATGCTGCTCACCCCATGGCAGCTGGGAAGTAGAGAGAGAAAAGAGGAGCTGAGGACAAGAACACACCTTCCCGGTCACACTCCAGTGACCACCTCCAATCAGGCCCACCTTCTACAGCACGGTCAGCCCTGAATCCATGGATGAATAAGTGTCCCATGACCTGTCACCTTCTAACCACTGGAGACTTTCACAGGACGTTTTAGATCTAGCCACAACAGGTTGCTTATATTAAATCTCACTGTCCGTATCAGTTTTGCTTTCATCGAATTTAAAAGTTTTTCATTCCCAGTCTGGCCAGCATTACCCTCTACTTGTAACCAAGGGACAGAATGGTTGGACTAGTGTCACTGCTGATGTGAGGCAGCATGAACGGTTAGCAAATTGTTCTACTTCTTGCATGAGAATCTACTTCAGCAGTATTTCCAGATCTGATACCTTGGAGGTGCCATAAAGGTATAATATCAACTAATCCCTAGGCAACACTGCTATCTAAGTCCTTAGTTGTGAAAAAGGACTTTAACCAGGAGAACTGCATGTGCATGGGCACCAGGCATTCAACCTTCCTGAGTAGTGATGCATACATGGGCACATTCCCCGCAGATATACCACCTTTACAGATCTACATGTTTTGTGTCTATTTTCGGCTTCACTCACCCACCTCACAGATTTTTGTTTCTGTGGCTATGGGTTGATTAGGAGAAGATTTTAATATTTCACTGAAAATTTTACACAGATGAACTTCCTCACTGATCACTTAGCAATTTGAGACCCACTGCTTGAAAGATACAGTGTTCTGTTTCCCCTTTCCATCTTGCTTACACCACAAGCAAATTCAAGAACCACCTCCGACATCTAAACCACACATCCTCGCTGATGTCCATCTAGCCACTTTGCATAGTTAACATGCTGTACACAAATATCCTTTTTATATGTGACAGAAATTTTCTGGCTAAGAAGTTAAAAGTTTTATCAAAATTTCTTCTGCATCTTCATATTTTTTCTGCTTTTTCTGCCACATTACCAGAAATCCAAATGCTGTGCAGTGGTTTGTTAGTCTTCTCTATAACATGGCAACTCTGGCAAAGGTAGGTACTGCATCATTTACTGTGGCTGTCTTCACGCTCAATAAATGTTTTATAACTGACCAATAACAATCACCATCTCAGGCAGTAATGCCTAATGGAAGCAGCCATCAATTCTTTCTCTTCTGGTACAAGACATCTCTCAATCCAACAGGAAATGGAATCCATTTCCCATCCCTAGAATCTGAGCTGGCTCTGTGGTTTGCCTTTTAGAAAACAGTGGAAGTCATGTGCTGGGACTTCCAAACCTATGCCCTGAAGCAATTATTATTTCAGCTTTCTTCTCTTAAAGCTCAGCCACTTAGTATAAGGAAGTCCAGGATGGAAAGCCAAATGACAGAGAGGACAGAGAAACAAGCCCTGAGAAACTAAGGTCACCTTGAATATCCTTGCTTCCCGCTGAATGCATCCAGCAAGCTCCTCAGAACTGTGCAGCTGAGCTCAGCCAACCCACCACAGGGAAACAGGAACTGCTCCTGACCAAATTTTGTGATGATTTGCTACATAACAATGAGTAATGGAGACACTTAGCTAATGACCAATCAGTAACCAGATGCACCATGGAAAGAGACAAGGGAGGAGCACGGACATGTCTCTAAAAGTTGTATCAGCATCTTAAAGAGAAAGTACCAAAAAGAACAACTGCCTCTAAGCTGACACAACTAAAATTTAAAGTATTATTCTAAGCAACTTTTGATCTTGTAAAAATTTTTCCTAAGACAGATACATTGTTAGTTGGTGACCGGTTTGTTTGGATTCAAAAGTGTATGGGTAATCATTGTGACTGAGCCAAGGGGTGCTAGGAAGGGGCCCCAGGACTTGAGGATGGTTTTCATACGTGCCACAGCTTGGTTTTATGAAGCAACATTTCTTAAGTAGAAGAAAATATGCTGCCTTCTTTTCACATTCAAATGAATTCGGTTTCTTACCCACAGGACTTTAAATCCAGCATTTAAAATAGAACAAATGACTCCACTGCAGAACTGTAGCCCAATAAGGATTTCAGTAATAATCACCCTTAAGACAGAAACTTACCACGCTTCTGACATTTCATAAATTCTGACTCTAAGTTGTAGAGAAAATGGAACAAATTGTAAGTTGCTGACCTATTTTATTACAAAACATAAAATAATACATTTCCCATTATAGCACAGTAACTTTTACTTTATGAATGTCCACATCTAGGCAATAAAGCCATTTCCATGCATTCTAGCAGACTTTTCTGAGAGACTTGTTAGGGTTAGGAAGGAAACAGGTGGGTGGAGCTGAGCTCGAAGTTCCTCTGGGCTGCCTTCCTGGTGATCACTGCCTCTGCAGCTTCCAACACACAGCGCCAGCGCTGTCTCTGTTTCATTCTTCCTGTGGCTTTGTGGAAATAAAGTATATTTATTATCCACAGCACTATGCTTATGACTGTTTAAGCATGAAATAAAAGAGGACAGAAGAGGGTTGCTGCTTACTGCTAAGCACAGGTTAATGAAATTGCTGCCTTCTGTGTGTACTTTGAGCATAAAACTGCTTTTTGGTCTTAAAATAGCTCTTTCAACACAGTTCTGACATTATTCTTCCATTAAATCATCACCTAGATAATTGTATTCTATTGATGAAATAATCTGTTGAAGCTCTATTTCCTTTTTATCAAGTAAAGGTCACATTAAGTGAAACCAGCTATTAAGTAAATAGCAAATAAATTCAGTCCTATAATAAATGTCTTCATCTGCTTACACCACAAAGAGGAAAAAAACGAGGCTGCAAATATAGATTCAAAATGGGTTTAATATAAATGCAAAAATATTGTAGTATCTTAAAAAAGCATAAATGAAATTCAAATGGCTCTTAAGTGGTAGAAACTTTTAATGTGGAAAACTTCTATTCTTGGTCCAACAGAACACTGATGCTTTTCTGTTGGTCAGACAGCATTTCTGTATAACAGTAACCGTCCAGATGCATAGGAGTAGAGTATATATGTGTGTGTATATATATATATATATATATATATATATATATATATATTTCATTGCTTTATTCACACACATCATAACTTTTACCTGAGAGGATCGGCCTGCACTGACCCAAAAGACACAGGTCCCTGCTCTGTGAGGAGCCAGGTGCTCTGGGGACCACGGAGCCCATCTTGGAACCAGGACATCCAGAAACACTGGAAGTTTAGGATGCTTAGGTTCCTGAAACAAGGCCTTCTGGTACTGCACTCCAGGTGGCTCGGAGGAGGGAAAGGGGTCCCCCTCCTGGAAAAAGGGCAGTGCTGCCTCCTGGGAACACCAGAGTCAGCCCTGAAGACACCTGAAGAGACTGAGATCATCTGGCTCCATCCCCAAGGGGCTAGACAGCCTCAGGGGAGCTTTGCAACTCCGCTTCATCTCCAGGGTGCAGGAGGGGGGCAGGGAGAGGTCCCCAGTGACCCCTCTGGCTGGGTGTGGGAGCCTCCGTGTTTCCTGCACTCAGAGTCACAGCAACCACCTAGGGTGATGCTGCTGTGCACTGCAGAGGGCCTGCCACCAACCCTGACCGTCAGGGACTGTGTCCCCCTCCCCGCTCCGTAAAGTGCCTAGCTGGAGGACTCCACAGCTGTCCTGCAGGGCAGCACCGCATTATGCACCTGAGTGCAGTGGCCAGCACAGTCGCAGGAAGCTGTGCAGTGGGGAGGGCCCAGGCTGGGGTCCTGCAGGAGGATGGGCAGCAGCACCCACACTGCTGCACCCCCCACCCGCTCCAGTACACTTGAAGGGATAGTGGAGAAGGTGGCCAGGCCAGGTCTGGGATCATGCAGACACTGCACCCCACCAATGACTGGCCTGGGGTCTCAGGGGGCAGCGTGGGCCCCACCCTTGACTCCCAGGAGCGGAAAAGCTCAAGTCCCTGGCTGGGAATTGACCCAAAGGCTGCCGGTCCACAGCCACAGCCATGGAGGAGGGGTGTGCAGCCCCCTGGAGGCTCTGCCAGGCCTCTGCTGTTGGAGCTGGCTTAACATAGACTCTGGTATGTTATTCAAGGAGGCATCACACTGGGCGGGTTTATCTGCCTTCCTTCCTGTTTCTTCCTGAAAGAGTGGGGTTTGTTTCTTCACTGCGCCTCACCTGCCACACTACACCCTCCCACACCAAGGCTGTTTCACAGAGCACATTGCTAGTGCTTCTGTCGGGTGGCGCACAGGACCGACCTCCCTAGGTTCCAGTTCACCACCCACGGAAGACCCCTCCGGACCTGTCCTGCGTCCTTCTCCTCTCATACCCTCAAAGCTCCCTCTATGCTCCCCTTTCTCCACAAGTTCCCACTGCTCCTGTGATCCATTCCTGCGATGACACGAAGCTGGGCTCAGCTCTCGCTGGCTCCCTAGCGTGGTCTGTCTCACAGTGACTGTCCCTCCTCGTCATCTGTCCCCACCCTGCTCCTCTGGGATGCAATCTTCCTGCAAACCGGACCCCAGGCAGGGGCCAGGGAGGCTGCCCTGCCTGCCTGCCTCCGCGCCTCAGTGGGGGCCCTGTGCTGTGTCTTTCTTGAGGTTATCTTAGATGCTTCAATAGCCATTTTATGTTTACAAAAGAAAAAGTTTCACTTTCACTAATCCCTTTTCTTAGAAAAGATTATTGGGGTTTTGTTTTTTGTCTTTTTGAGACAGGGTCTCACTCTGAGGCCCATGCTGGTCTTAAACTTGCCATAATCCTTCTGATTCAGCCTCCAGAGTGCTGGGGTTATAGGTGTGCATGAAAATTATTGGTTTTGAAAGCAGATTTCAAGTGATCAGTTGTAAGAAGTACAGAGCTGATCGGCCTAGATACTACATCATAACACCTTCTCTTGAAACAGTGTACCATCCAGGAATCTTGCAGAAGAAAAGAATTATGAACCCTTGGAGAGCCCCCCACCCACCCAGTATCTGCCTTTGGAAATCCAGTGCACCTTAAGAGCTTCGCCTTTAATACAAGTTTCTCAGGGTAAGCCACTAGATGCAGGCAAAAGACCATAAAGCTTAAGCGTCATGGGCTCCTGATAAACAAACCCCATCCACGACCCTTGCTCCATTAGCACAGCTAGGAAAGTCTGGGAATACAGAAGCTGAGCCCCAGCCTGTACCCCGTTAGCCATACCCTGAGGCCTTTGGGCTAGGGGTGGGGAGTGAGGGAAGCTCTGCGCTTGCTGCCTGTTAGCAATGCTGGGAAGGTGGAGGAGGGGGGAAGAGGTGGAGGGACCCCTGAGTGCTCCAGTCCCCTAGCCTCACTGACCAGGGATTCCGGGTCACCCCTCTTCCCCTCCACAGAGGTCATTTCCCTATTTCCCATGCCATTTTTCACCACTCCTTGGCTCCTGGGAGCCAGAGGCAGCACGGCCAGTGAGCATCCGTCCACCCTGCAGGCTGCATTGGGCCGGGGCTCTGCTGCAGACTGCCCTCTTCTGCCCACTCTCTGCCCCAGGCCTTCGCGTTCCAGGGGGCATTTCCTCTGCTTCTCAGGACTCCTCCCCGCCCTCCTGGGCTTAAAGACCCAGTTCATCCATCAGGACACCCACTGCCACCCCAGGGCAGCCTCTGGAGGATCGCCCTCCCGCCTGGCCCGGGGAGACTGTGGGTCCTGGCTTACTGTCCCCGTCTGCAGCCCCGCTTCTCTGTCACAGTTCTTGGTGGGTTTTATATCCCCAAGACCACCCTTTCCCATGCACTGCCCCTGTCCTCTCCTGACTTCTGCGCCCCCAAGAACACTGATTTGCACCCTATCCTCACTACTGATTCCATGTCCTTTTTATAACTGGTCACTGCCCCTAGCGTGACCTCCAGCAGTTACTTCTCAACCACGGGTTCCCAGCCTTCTAGTGCTGAACTCCACTTTGAACACATCATCAGCCCACTAGGACACACAGTCTACTGTCCCTCTTGCCTGTTTTTATTTCTTACCCAGCTGAAGTTCATGGGTCAATGTCACCCCAGCCCAACTACCTTTTCCTTTGCTTCCTCACTTGGAAGCAGTTCGGCTCTGTGCCCATGAACTCTACCAGTGTCCTCACTCCCTGCCATTGGCAGTGGGTCTCAACCTCACCTGCACTCTCTATCTCCTTCTCTCCAGGACCATTCCTAGCTCTAGGAATGCACACTGATTTTCTCCCATTTAAAACCAAGCTCCCTCCTGGCTCTGATACTCCTTTAAGGCTCCACCTTGGACAAAGGCCTTGGGAGCTGCCCATTGGCCTACCCAGCCCTTAGTTTCCACCAGCCCTGGTTAGGCCTCATCAAGGCTGTAAATAATCTCCACATTGTAAACCCAGGATTCGTCCTGGAACCCACCACCAGCAGGTGGCCTGGCCACGTCCTCTCTCCCTGGAGCCTCATTCTCCTGGCTTCCATGCATCGTGGCAGGCCAGTTCTCTGCCTGTCTCGTGGTCCCCTTTCCTCTCCAGCTCTGCACCATGCAGTGCCCCAGGACTCCATCCTGGGATGTGTTTTCCACTGAGCATTGACTCTTACTTAGGGTGCTCTCTGGCCCCTCCAACCTCACAAACACCTCTGCCTTGAACATGACCACCTAACAGGCATTGCAAACTCAGAGGTCCAGACTCTCAGTCTTCCTCCAAATTCCTCCCAACACCTAACCATTCCCACACTCATGGCTGCAATGGCAGCAGACCAGAATTTGTCTGTGACATTCCCCATTTACTATGATTTTTATATAATTATTCACAAAGAAGAACTATTTTCTCATTCAGATGATTTTTCTGGGCCTTTGAAATTGAAATACAAAGTAAAAGAGATTTTTTTTTTTTAACTTACCAGGCAATGACCTGTTATCAGTTGGGTTTAATTCCACACACCCAGGAAAGGTTTGGAACAGATAATGCATTGGTGGCTGCATCGGAAAATCAGAAACTCAAAGGTTTACATTTCACAGACCTCACCCTTCTCTGCGTGGTTACTCAGCTCAGTGAGGTGATGGTGTGGTCATACTCCTTTAGAAGCACCTCCTCTGGATGTGGCTGCCCTTGTCACTGAGTGGTCACAGGGGAGCAAGTCACACTCTGTCTACTACAAAGGTCTGCACAGCGCCAGCCAGCAACCCCTGCTCCCAAGCTCAGGGCACAGCTGTCTCACACTCCCTGATCTTAGCTGATGTGGAAGGGCACACGGGCTTCTGGCCAGCAGTGAGGGGCTGATCTGGAGCCTGGACACATGACCAGGGGAGTCTCGTCCTTGGAACCTGAGAAAGCACGGGGTTGTTGAGGGCACCTGGGCTGTGCTCCGTGGAGCCACATTAGTGACCATCACCAACAGAGACAAAAGGCCCCAGTATGAGTGAAAGCACTGGTATATTACACATGCCAACATTAAGACTTCATTCATCCAGAGACACCATAAAGTAAACAGAAACACCTGCCACAGAGACAGGACCAGCACAACACCAGAACACAGCACAGAGCTCTCCTGCTGGACGGGCCAGCAGTTAGCACAGTCACTTCAGAAATGATGGCTCAGACAGGCTTGATCCCGAGTTGTGCCCTTCAGTGGGGAGCAATTTTACAGTGTACTGTCACACAGCAGTGAGAATAAATGTCCTGTGATCACCACAGCTAGGCGCCAGCATTGATGAACCTAACACAGCTCAAGGGTGAGCAGGCAGGCGCGGAAGAACCCGCAGCCCACAGGGGCAGGAGCTGTGCCAGCTGTTGTGGATGGGCGTGCGTGTGGTTACTGCATAAAGAAAACAGGGATGGAGCCGCTACACTTCCCTGTGAAGGAAGAGGGGAACAGAAGCGAAGTACACTGAGGGGTGTGTTCTCGTATCACCTGATGCTTAAATTTTGTAGGATATTTGTTTTATTCTTGATTAAATTGTTCATTTCTACTGTATGTAATTCAGAATGTTTAACAAGCTTTTGAAACATTAACATCAGTTTAAAAATAATAACAGTATTTTATTGAACAATTACATTTTTCTACTCAGTGTGGAAGGGCCTTCTTGAAAATCAGTTGAAAATTTACAACTTTATCTTTTAAAATAAGGTATGGCCACGCTGGTAATCCTGGCTTCTGGGAGGATGAAGGAGCAGGACTTGAGCCCAGCCTGGGCAATTTAGAGGCTTATCAAGACAGAATCTCAAAATAAAGAATGCAAATGCTTTGGGGATGTAGCTTGGTTTCAATGTCTTAGGTTCAGTCCCCAGAACCAGGAAAAAAGAAAAGAAAAAAGGAAAAGAAGAGCTAAGCTAGAAGCCACTAACGCTGCTGAGTCCTTATGGAGTCTCAGCAGGCCAGCTGTGGCCCTGCTATCCTGCTATTAATGACGTCAGTGGCTAATGCGTGCGCACTTAGGACCCTCCAGTGCACCGGAAGGGAATGGAGGCAGAGAAGGTATGGCTTGTCCGAGGCTCCACAGCTGGTAAGGGGACTGTACTAGCGAAATGAATGACTCATGGACGGACCCTCCAGTGCACCGGAAGGGAATGGAGGCAGAGAAGGTACGGCTTGTCCGAGGCTCCACAGCTGGTAAGGGGACTGTACTAGCGAAATGAATGACTCATGGACATCTTGACATTGTAAGAGAACATGTTTATTTAGAAACTTTTTTTGTGTGTGTGTGTGTGTGTGTGTGTGTGTGTGTGTGTGTCTGTGCTTTGGTTTTTGAAACAGAGTCTATGTTGCTCAGGCTGGTCTTGACCTTCGTAGCCCAGGCTACCCTCAAACTTGTGGCAGCCTTCCTCAGCTTCCTGAGTATTGGGATTACAGGCATGTGCCACCACTCCTGGCAAGATGCTGGTTATTTATATGCAGCTTAACTATCAATAGTGAGATTATGTTAAAGTCATTTTTTATCCCTAGCACCCCTGATGTAGGAAATCATTTGAGGCTATACTGCAGCAATTAGAGGGCAAGCCAAGAAAGGACAGACTTAGAATCTGGAGAACATAATCTCTAGCCCAAGGAGACAAGGGGAGGAAGGTAGCTGTGCTGGGTCCACACTGGAGGCGAGGGTGGATGTGCAGGGAAGATCAGCTGCCATGTGCTCAGTATTCTGGGACAAACAGTGGTTAGGGCAGCCAACACTAAGAGGCAGAAATCGTGAACCCACAAAATACACACAGCTGACTTTGAAAAGTGACATACTCTGACTCCATTGCCTAACTGGGAAATTAGCGACTGCCACTTCGCTGTAACAATATAAACACTGTCTGCAAATTCTTAACTTCCAAGTCTACACATATCCACATGGAGTAACTGCTGCAAGGGCTGAGGATGAATAACTGAAGTTCATGGGACACCACTGGAGAAAGACAGGGACAAGCCAAGCATCCAGTCTCATCCTTGAGGTGGGGAATCAAGGATCTACAGCCTCTAGAACAAAACAGATGGGTGAAGGTATTCTTTAAAGTCCCAAAGTTTAGAGACATGAGGAAGAGTGGGTTAACTGCATTAAAACAGGAAGTGTGGTCAGGAAGTGAGCTGGACATCACCTCACATACAGGAAGTGAATCGTGCTCCCCAACAGCAAATCCAGCAATTACACAGGACTGTGGCACTCAGATCACCGCCCCAGGAAGAGCTAAACTGAAGAGCGTTTCCTGAGCAAGGGGCGGAGAAGAGGCTGCTGTCATGGAGAAGCCTCTCTCTGACCTCACTAGAAACCCCTGGAGCAGCCTGGTAAAAATGCATAGGTGTGAGGTGTGAAAATCGACAGCCACGCTTGTTCCTGGAGTAAACATTACCAGTCCACATGTGGGAAACTCTTCTGAATGCATGTGGGAAACTCTTCTCTGAAAACACAAATTAAACTCTCCTGAATGCCTCACACCAGACTGCCAGGAACTCTTCTCAGCTGCTTTTGATTCTCCCTGTAGACTCCATCCTGCAGAGGCCCTAAGACTCAGCAACCTCAGGCCCTTAGTTCACGCTGGTCATGGGAAGCAAGCTCACCATCTACTCCTCAGTGCCATCAAGGCAGGAAGCAGTGACAACACTTCCACCCCTCCAACTTTTAGAGAAATGAAACAGAATATGACGAGCAGAAAATACTGCAGTGCACAGAGGTACAGGAATCTGAGCTCCTGAAAATCCACACCTGATGCAGGAAACCAGGGCATGGCTGGGGAAGTAGGTATGATTTGTTCACTGCAAAGTCCAGGAGGCATGTACAGAACAGTGCAAAGCCCTGCATACGGAATGAACCCTGCAAAGCTCTGCATATGGAATGAACCCAAGAGTACTGTCTTCAGTTCCTCTCCCAAGAACTCAAGCAGGTTACTGACAGCCTAGACCTGATGTCATCTGAAGGAGCAGGAGATACAAAAGGGTATCACCAGTGAGCACCCTCCCAAACTGTAGTGTACTTCTTCCTACTTTTATTTGGCCCAAACTCACTCTGCAGAGCATGTTTCCTACTTTAATGAATGTAAAACCTCTTTACCTATTTTCCTTGTTTTTTGCAATTCTTTAAGACAAGAACCTAGAAACCCTCTCTGGAAGACAGAAAACCCAGAATCCAGGGTCACATCCAGATCCATGCACCCTCAGCTCTCGAAGCGCGTTCACACCTGAGTATGACACCCTCACTGCACAGCAGGCTGGGATCTTTTAAGCCAATTACATTTAGAACAATGCCAGAAAAGCTGAAGGAATGGCGCTTTCCAAAGTGTGTCTTCCCCACGAAGCCTGCAGTCATCCTGGAGAGAAAACGCACTGCTCTACCTGGGCAGTCTCAGAACCTGCTCCATGACTATGTCCCTTCATTCACCCTCTGGGGCAGACTGCAGGTGCCCCCTCCCCTGCATCCTGTGTGGCCTTCAAAGCAGCAGAAAGAGCCAAACTATTTACCGCACAGACATCACGTTGAGGGCAATCTCATCCAAGACCTAAAATTACACTGCCATCATGAAGAAAGCCGCTGGCCCATGGGAGGGCTGGACGGCGGGGAAGGTAGCGCTCACGATGACAGCAGGTGTGTGCTGGGTGCTGGCTCAAGACTGTTGCCAGAGAAGGCCAAGGCTCACTCCGTGCAGCACGCCAGGCCAGGCTCAACCGCCACTTGCTGCACGGATGGGGACGCAGCTCCCCTCACTCAAAGGCTGCACTGAGCGGCTACTCTGCAGCTCCAGCGCTGGGGCGTGGCAGTCAGTGGAGCAGACTGTGTGGGTGTGTGTGTGTGTAAGGCGAAGGGTGGCAGCCCCAGGTGAGGGTGTGGCGGCTTTGAGTGCTGACGTGGGTCGTGAAGAGCACAGTATCAGCACTCCCCAGGTTACTATCAGGATTCCCTGACAGTCTGCAGCCTCCATTCGGGCATCCTCACCACCACACAGCGGCTGGAACCCGTGATGAGCTGCGATCATCCGGAAATCCACAAGCACTTCCTGAGGGCCTCGGAAAAGGCCATCAAGCAGTGGTTTTCGGAGGGGAGATGCAGCAGGCTGGGAAAATGCAGATATATTTTGATTAAGTTGTAATTAATGAATTGTCTGATGTTCCACTCTAGTGAACTCTGAATCTTGGAATGAAGACATTGTGCGCGTTTATTAGGTGCCTTCTAACTCCTAACAAACAGCATTAGAGCAAGATTTGCACTTTTTTTTTAAGAACGAAGTATCAGGGATTCGCCGACTGTTAGAGCAGCAGCCCCACACATGCAAGGCACCGAGTCTAACCCCTGGAGCCACAAAATAAATGCAGCTGCTGGCGCAGTGGTCATGGGGCTCAGGGCTCAGGGCACAGGGCACAGAGCACAGGCAGGTGAGGCCCTGCATGGGAAACTAGCCGGGAGGAGCTCCACTGGTGCCCGTGTGCAAAGGTGTGTTCATCCGTCACAACCTGTTCGGCACCAAACAGGAAGGTGGCTCCCACCCTGAGCAGGGCTCAGTACCTGCTTCTCCAGCACAGATGGGAGGGGACGGAGGCAAGGCCCGCCCTGTGGGGGAAGCCATGGCCCCCTGCTCCAGCCCCCTTCCTTGGGGTCAGAGTTCCCACTCCTGTGGCTGCTGCTCCGAGGGCAGGGGTGCAGGGGAGGGCACAGCACTGCAGAACGGGACCACAGGGAAGGCGAAGGGGAGAGCACGCTGACCACAGGTGTTCAGAAACAGTTTTTAGTCCCCCTCCGGTGATTCCTACCCATGCCACCCATGCCATGATCTGCAAGTCAACAACCAAGCAAAGGCCCCACCAGGATTCACCTTCTCCTGTTTGAGAAATGACCTGCTGCTTCCTAAGGCTGCGTCAGTTCGGGTCAGTGCTCACTCACTCGGTGGATGGATGAACACTAATGTTCACGAACTTTATTTACCATGCAAGAACCGGTGACCTCATCAGGCTGAGTGGCCAAAGCATGCGCCATGAACAGAGACTTGCAGTTCTTCCAGGAAATCTCATGTTCACTCATCTCCTGCAACAAAAACCTGGCAGCAAAACAAGTGCTTTGGGATAATCGTTCACACTTGGTGCAGACATGTGTCTATGTGTAGCATGTACACGTGTTGTAGGT
This sequence comes from Hydrochoerus hydrochaeris, assembly GCA_004027455.1. NCBI lineage: Eukaryota > Metazoa > Chordata > Mammalia > Rodentia > Hydrochaeridae > Hydrochoerus > Hydrochoerus hydrochaeris. The sequence continues at coordinate 141,575 of PVLA01004270.1, read as the reverse complement.
GGGTAAACGGCTGAATACACACACATTCCTGTGTGCACACACACGAACACGTTCAGCCTCTCAAGTGGCAAAAGCTCAGTCTGGAAGAGGAGGTGTGTACGAGTCGGCATTTCCATCCTGAAGACACAAACTCCAGGTTAAAACACTGTCCACATTTCAAACTCACGGTGCTATTTCATTATAAACTCTGCTCTCTGAGACACGAGTCTCAAAACTGAGGAATACTGGTCACTCCTAACCACTAGCCCCTCCCCTGGCTTCAGTGTGGTCCCCCAAAACCACGCACTAGGGGGAGGGGATTCAACCCCCATGCAAGGGCGCAGGGAGGAGGGGCAGAGGCCAAGTGTCCCCAGCCCACCTGAATGGCTGCAGGGCCTCCCGGACCCTGGCTCTTCACCACTGGACCTCAGAGACTTCCAAGGCAACACAGAGACCAAGGGCCTCACTCGCTAAGGGTGGGTCACATTTGCCTAGAGCTACACTGACACCAAGCTGGAAGAGGTTACAAGCCACTGAGCAAGAGACCCAGAGCTGGAGCCCAGTATGGACAAACCAGCAACTTAAGGAGGTCCTGGGTCAGTATTTAAAAGGACATAAATAAAAAGGGCTGGGGATGTAGCTCGGGGTAAAGGTCTTGGGCTCATTCCCCAGTATAAAAAAGAAAAGCTAATGTCTAGAACTCAGAACACAAACTCTAAGTGAACAAACTGAAGTAGGGGTACCTGTAAAAAATAAGCGAGTTCTCATTCCGACTCCCTGCTTACAATTTTAGTAGTTATGGCCAGAAGTACCAGCACCCCCTCGGGCTCCGCAGAGCTTCCCACCCCTGCCACCCTGGCCTGGCTGGGTCTCCACAGGAGGAAGGCACTCATCTGACAGCAGACGCCTTGGCTCGAGGCGAGTCCCTCCAGCACCGCGCGGAAGCCCTGCCTCCAGGTCTGGGCTCCACCACGTGCCCCGGGCCTGGCACTAGTATCCTTCAGCCCCTTGCTCCAGGTGAGGCCTCAGAAGGGGCACTGGGACCCAGCCTCAGACACCAGGCCTGCTGGTGCTCTCACCTCACACTCTGCAGCCCACGCTGTGGGCCCGGCGTGCCAGCCAGGCTCGGGACTGCGTTACGGGAGCTCAGAGTAGAGGACAGGAGGGCCCCAGAGGGGCTGTAAACCTCCCCAAATGGCTTAGTGCGTGCTACAGACCTGAATACCAGAGTGGGAGGGAGAACAGAGACAGAACAGACAGAGAGACAGAAAGAGAAAGACACAGACAGGAAGAAAGAGAGGGAGGGAGGGAGACAGAGGAAGAATTTTTTTTGACTTTAAACTTAGATAAATATCTGTGATGGGAAAGAGAAATTTGTTTATTTTCAAATTATTTTAATTTACAAATAGAAAACACTTTGCGGGGGGATACAAAGCACAGGCAAATTTTTACTTCATGAGCTTCTCTCAAAGACGCTAAGAAGAAAAATGCTCTTCCAAAGTGATCAGCCACCCCTGCAGAAGAAAGAAGAGCAGGGTCAGTTTCAAGCACCCACGAGACTGTGGCAGGAACCACTATTTAAAATGCAACACGCTATCATTTTTTGGAATCAAAAATGTCTCATGGACTTGAGAACCACACCTAACTGTGCCCAAGTACAGTGAACTGTAAATCGTTGCAACCACAAGGTCTTCGGTGAGGGGACTTCCGGAGCCCTCCCAGTCCATTTGGGAAATGTCCTCTTGGAACTGTCTGGCTTTGTTTCCCTGTGACCATGGCAAACACATTAATCCCATGACAGAGCAGCAGGCTGAAGAGTCTGCTTTTGTCTCAGTCCCAGCATCCAGCCAGGACTGGCGACTGCAGGTGAGTGCAAGCATCAGGCCCTGGGGTGAGGATCCCTGGGAGGAGGAAGCCGCCTCTGTGCGCTGGGGTGAGCAGCATGGACCCGGAGCAGGTGTGGAGCCTGTGCCCGCAGCCCCGCACTCAAGGCCGGCAGAGCCAGGTGTTTGGTCTCCAAACACCCAGCACTGGGTAAAGCCAGGGCACCAGTGGCACAGGGCAGGGACGTGGCTCTGAGGTGCAGCACAAGCCCAGAGCACCAAGGCCCTGGGTCTAATCCCAGCGCAGCCAAAGACAACAGACAGAGCACAAAGGCCCAGACTACACCTAAGCCGCGATGCCAGGCTGTGAGTCGCCCTCAGGCCTGGATGACCCCCGAGAAGCATCCCGGGCGAGGCCTTCAGCTTCACGCTTCAACCGCTCATGCCGTTACATCTACCAAAAGCCTGTGGGTATATTTTCCTCGCTATCATCTCTAAATGAGTTAAGCAGTGATTTATGCTTTCAGGTAGGAAAAACAAATTCTTTTCAGTTTTACAGCTATCATGGTGTAAACATGAAAAGAATTAGTTTTCTGTGGCTTTTCTCACAAAATGTTTTATGTTGCCTTCAATTTAAGATTTAAAAAAATTTTAAAAGACTTTTAACACCTTAAATATGAAACCAACTTTTTAACTAAAGTTTTTCTAAGCAACTGACACCCCAAAGATTCACATGCAACTTAAGTGATCTGGTCTCTGCAGTCCTCAGCTTCCTCCTGAGGCCTCAATCAATTCACTCACAAGGAGTAAGAGCAGGCCCTGCTGCACAGCAAGGACTCGGTAAAGGTCAGCTGTCACTGTCACCATCATCACCGTTTCACAAAGATAAAGCATGTAAGTTAATGACGCACTTCACTCACATTGATTTCATGCTTTTTACTCACTGCAAAAAGGCACCAGACTGGGTCTGCAGGAAGTGTGTGTGTTTATGTATTCATTTAATATAAATAACCTACCAGGTTTGCTCCAGAACTCACAATCCTAACAAGACAGACACACATACCTAAGGGGACCCACAGCAGATAGTGAAGTCTGGCAAGAGATAAAAAGGCAGAGCCAACTGAAGGGTCATAGCAAACAGGTAAATGGGGTTACATTTTGTTCCGGAGGGCCAGTGATTACCATTAGCCAGCAAACCCCACATCGAATCAAGGATGAGTGAAAGCCTTCTGAGCATGGACCCTGACTGAAGAAAGGGCAGGAAAGAGTGTGAACGCTGGGACTTCTTCACTGATTGGGAAACTGCAGACTGAGATGGTCTCCAGCAGTTTTCTCTCCAAGATTTCCCCATTTCAGAAGTGCCATTTCTCATCCATAACATAAAAAGCACTCCCAAACAGGAGAGATGGGTGACTTGGTTCCTTCCACGTCTAACTCTTCACGATCCTACAGCCTTACTCTGTGGCACTTCTGCACAATGAGGGCAACCTGCCTAAGAAAGCCACCCATAACCTTCATTCAGTCACTTATCACTTAAAAGGCAACCTCAAGCGCCTCAAGTGATAAAATGCTGAGATTTACAGTTCAGAAAACTTTTCTAATTGCTGCAACTCCAGCATCCATAAAGTAAGTCAGGCATTACTACCTCTAAATGGCAGATGAGGATGAGAATCAATGAAAGCAAAATCAAAGAGTATGAACCTCACCCCAAGTCCTCCCACTAAACTTAATCATCTAAACCTGATTACTCCAAGTGTTCATGCCATCAGGTAACCTAAGGACTTGTAATGAATTTAAAAAACAAAAACTTTTGTTAATGAACAAACCCACCTGGGTGTCTCTCAGCTGTCTCCATTCCCCCCCAATACGCCACTCTGCCACTGAAACCCAACTTGGTTTCAGCCTCTAGGACAATCCAAACAAGAACTACTGCCCACATTGGATAAACCAGGCACACAGAGGCGAAGTCAATTTGCTAAGGCTAGGACAGCTACTAAGTAACAATCAAGAGGATATGAATCTCAGTGATCTGTCTTGACTTGCAGACAGCAAGCATTTCCTCCGAACCCTAAATATCAGTAAGATACAGCACAAAGAAGATTTGCATTGGCTTCTACCACTGGATACTTACTGAAATAGCAAGTCCAACTGCTGCTCTCTTGACAATTTTATTAAAGAAAACTATGCCCAGCTCACAGAGTTGCTAGAGATAATGAACAATATAAGGCACTTAAATGATCAGGTACAGATAAATGTCAGCAGACTCCACTGCACTGAAGAGTCAAGAGACGGATCTGTGTATTGATGAAATAGGCTAATTTTCAATCCAAACAATTTCGATTTTCATTCACTGCTAGACACAGCCTGTTTCGCAGTGTTTACTTACACAATGATGTTGTTAATGGGGATGTGGATCAACTTGACAAAGAAGCCGATGAAGCCCATGATGGCAAAGCCTATTGCTGTTGCCATGGCGATCTTCTGGAACTCTGCATTTACAAACAATATTCTCATTAGGTTTTGGCCTCCCATTCAAAGTATGGGGGAAAACTATTAGTAACAGGAATAAGTTCACTGGTTGTACACTTCCCCTGATTAGCAGATAATTTTTTAAAAAGTGAGGCAATTAATATAGTAATAGAAAAGTTTTTGCCAAGTTTTTCATTTTCATATTTTGTTATTTGAGTAAACAGAAAAATAAAAATGTGTTCTAGTGTATTTACCAACAAGTACATAATAAGTAACTGATCCAACACTTCTGACACCATGATGAAGCCAAAAATAAGACTCAAAAAAATCAAATCAGGTCAGGAGAAAGGTTGTAACTGTTATGTTTGTTTTTTTATATTTCCTCAGGGATGCTGTCCCAAACCATCTGACTTGGCTATTCCTGCTATAATATGCTATCTACTTATCCTCCCTAGTAGTTAACAATTTTTTTTGGTAAATCATTTGGCAATAATTTTTAAATTGCAATTAGTTGTGTATGACAGTCTTCTCCAATAGCCTAAGCTTCCTGAAAACAGACTATTCTCCATTATGTTTATTTATATATTACATATTATATTCTGTATTATAATTTCATCTCTTCATCAGTCAACTAGTGGATAAAAGTATTCAAATTCTGGTGGTGATATGGAAGATACTGAAATATAACGTATGACTAACTTAAAATACAATGTGGACAATAAGGCTCTAATAAATAATTTTATACCATCTGAAAATACTTAAAAGAGAAAACTTTAGACAAGAATGCACATAACTCAAGAATAATGTCCCAAAGCAAGAAAGAAAAATCAATAAAGATGCTGATTAAAATAATATAATGCTTATTAATTAAGCAGATGTCAAATGAAAGCCCTAGAAAAACAAACATTTATTGTCTTGGATCACATAAACCAAGTACCTTTTCTATCTGGTTTGGTGCATCTTTTAACCAGCCGAATTGAGTCCTTCACAAACTGGCGACTTGGCTCAACAAACTGCATTACCTGATCCATGATTGCCTGTTTAAAAAAAAAAAAAAAGATAACCACTAGCATTATTTACCAAACAACAGGGACTTGCTAATTAACCAGCCAATAATTTATGCCTGACATGGGTCAATTTCACCCTGTAAAGTAAAAGAAAGATATACTTCAAAGCCTAAATTCACCTTTTTGTAAATTTGAGGAAAGCAACACACCAAAGACAATGGGCCAAGCAGTTTGCACCCACATCCACCATCTATGAAGGAGCACACACGAACAGAAGGGGCTTTCTACTACAAGGTTAAGCAACCACAACACAGCCATTGCTCTCCCACTCCGCTTCTCTCTCTGTTCTTCCTAGGAGGCCAACAACGTGCGCTCCGACAACTACTGTTTTCCATTCTACTTTAAAGTAGTATTCAGAAACCAGTGTCTGAGGAACGGAGGCCAAGGACAGTGTTGCCAGAGCCTGAAGGGGATGGAAACCTAGATTTCAAACCCCTTGTGACAAAACACGCCCTTGAAAGCTATTCAGAGGGAACTGTCCTGCAGAGGACAGACACGTAGGGCTTTTAAAACCACAAAGATAGACTAAAGATCCAGATTCTGAGAAGCTACTAGTCAAACTTCAGACAGAACAAAGCTTTCAAGCAAGTGAGGTCATATAGTTCATCACACAGAGTTTTTGAGAATATAACAGAAATGTCACCACATCTTGGCTTTGAAAGCCATTGCTATAACAGCTAATAAGAGCAGAGCACAGTGGTACAAATTTGACTACAAACCAGCTATCCGCGGGCTCGTTTGCTCACCTAGCGTGGGTAGTGGACATTTCAGTGGAAAAATGTGCCTGAAATAATTCACATCTACCAGAAAATCCACAAACGTCTGGGGCAAAAAGATAGCAATGCCTGTTTTCTCACTGTCACTTTGTCCCTGAGACCTAAGAGCTTAAACTTCAGGTAGTCATGGATGTTATAAAACCTCAGGAATCTGTGTCCAGAAAAACGCACCCCTCGCTCAACTCTGCGCGGGCCCGGAGGCTCGGGAAGCCGCCGCGATCGCGGGTGGGGGATCCACGCCGACTCCTGCGCTCGGGGAGTGCGGCCGGCCCGGGCCCGGGCCACACGTCCCACGAGACACACGGGCTGCAGCCCATGTCGCACATGCAGAGACGGGGCCCACCATGCCGAGCGTTACTGGGGTCGCGAAGCCGGCACCGGGCTTGGCACCGCAGCCCCTCCAGGCCGGGGTCCGGGGCCCGGAGGGTCTCTGTATCGGCCACTGCCCCGCGGGACACAGAGCCGGGCCGCCCCGCACGCGCGTGCCGCCCGGCTCCCCGGGAAGAAGACCTCACCTACCCGTTCGCCACTACAGATGCCAGGGACACGTAGCAAAGAGCTGGTCAGGGACCCAGCGGAACCGGAAGCCCGGTCCTTCCCGCAGCCCGCCCACTCTTCCGTCCTACGGGTCCGCTACGTAGAGACGTCAGTGCGCAAGCATCTGCCCACTCTTCCGTCCCATTGGTCCGCTAGGCAGATGCGTCAGTGCGCGGACGAAACGTAGGGGCGTCACGGCTTCGCTTGCCGGAAGAGGCTTGGTGAAGGGCGTGCCGGGGGCGGTCTCGCTGCAGCGCTCGCTCTTTTTAGAGTTTGGGAATGGCTGCTACCTTGCTGTCCCCGCCTTAGGTCCCTGTACGGCATCTCCTTTTCCGGCCAGTCGGCGGAGTGCGCCAAGTTTGTCTGGCAACTCGGGTCGGGGCCCCTTTCAGCACCAGGATTTTTCATGTATTTGGTGCTGTTGGCCGGGATCGCGTGGCCGACGAATGGGCCCAGCCGAGAGTTCTCGGAGAGGAGCCGACCTCGGTGCGTCCCGACACCGCCTGAGGACGAGGGAAGCGGTGACCTTGTCCGCTTGGTGCTGGTTTCAGGATGACTTCCTACGTCCTGTGGATCTGGGCTTGTCGCTCTCTCGGTCATAGAAAGCGGAAGAGAAGTCAGAACAGAAGACCAGAGCAAAGCGAAAGTAGTTTTACTGTTGGCATTGCAAATGGAAGTGGACAGGAGTCACCCCAGAGGAGTGGGGACCCCCAGAGCTGGGACACCGCGGAATCTCGGACTGCAGGCCTGTTTTCCGAGTCCCGCCGCCGCTGCGCAGAAAGTCGACACCTGCCTCGATATTGGGCTCCCTGCTAGGGTTTTGGTCTTGTGGGCTAGCTGGAATTTGGGTAGGCATGGCATCCTGCGGTAGGAGGGACAGTGTCTCCTGCACAGATGCAGGTGTCAGAAGCACAAGCTGTCAGCTCGGCTGCTTGCTGAGATGCAGAAGGTATTTCTTTTCTACTTCTTTAAGGGGCTCGGTTCTGTAATCCTACCTAAGAGACCCAGCTGTCCCTACAGAATCTTTCTCTGTGCACTTATTCACCGAGCAGCTGTCGTGTATAACACCGGGTACTGTGACCGCTGGACTAGCGCACTCACCCTTTTGGAGGGGGGCCTGGTAAGGAAATCAGTGTAGAAAGGGGGAGCGACACGTAAACAACTGTTAAAGTTCGCATCGATGCTGTGGAGCGAGTAAACGGTGTTGTGGACAAATAAGGAAGACGAGGAGATGAGGGCAGGATTTCTTTGGATGGTCACTATAGATCTAAACACGTTGCTGAAATCCAGGGGATGAAGAGTTAGTCAAACACACCCTAGTCTGTTGAGAATTTACAAGTGACTGTTACAAGTTGGCAAGGTACACGCACTGTGTATGGAGAATGTGTTAAAAATACAGGTTCCTGACCTCCAGCCCAAACCCACTGAAACCGCATCTCCAGGTTCCAGGTTGGACACTTACATGCAAGGAATGATTGGGGAGAGTTGGATCAGACAGAGCCGTTCAAGGGGGTGTCCTGCATGAGTGATTGTGATGTGACAGTGTAGGTTCATTGATGATAGCAGATATGCCCATTTGGAGGAGTTCTTGATAACCAGGGATGGCAAACCTCTAAGAGCTTTCAATGATAGCCTGGTGTGGCAGGAATGCCATAGGATCACCACCACTGGATTAGGCCATGGGGTAGGGTAGGGAGCTCTCCATACCTTCTTCTCAGTTTTACTGTGCATCTAGAACAACTCTAAAAATAGATTCTTAAGAGACTCAAATCATACATTGTTTTGTCTGACCACTGTTAGAAAGCTATAAAAACTAAGTAACTTGGAAATTCCCAATATTAAGGAATTAAGCTGCATTAAATTGCAGACTTGTAAAATAACCATGGGTCCAAAAAGTTACAAGGGGAATGAAAAAATAATTTGAAGTGAACAGTAGTGAAATTATACTGTGTTGTGCTTCCAGATCCCACCACACATAAGAATGCTTAAAAAAGGCTGGCCACACTACATCTACAAAAATACAGGTTAACCAGAGTACTGATACATGGTTATGAAAGTGCAGATCCTAGCATAATCCTCTTGGAACAGTTTTAGCAGTTTGTTACAGAATTAAGCATATACCAACCTATGTCTGCACAATTCTATGAGCATTTACTAAAGAGATGCAAATCACTAAAAGATTTGCACAGGGATATGTAGGGCAACTTTATTTATAATTGGGAAAAATGCCGTCGGGGTCTGTCAATAGTAAATTGGATAAATACTCAGGAAGCCCTGCAATGGACTACTCCACAACTGAGAAAAAAGCTGTGCAAAAGACCGGATACTGCACAGTTCCATTTATAGAACATTCTAGACAAGCAAAATAAATATGCTTGACAGGTTGTAATGGTTTCCTTCTGGACACTAGCAGGAAGAGGAAAGCTAAGGAAAAGGGCGTTCTGCCTTAGTTGGGCTATAGTGACAGTGTTATACTGAATGGCCTAGGAAAAAGGCCTCTTAGCTCTCACAGAAGGCTGCCAGTCTGAGGTCAGAGCACCAACAGGTTGGTTTCCTAAAGGTCCTGTCTCTTTGCAAATGGCAGACATCTCAAGGTGTCCCCACCTGGTGGAGGAGACAGTAGGCTTCACTGTCTTCCACAACGCCCCAGCCATGTGCCCTAGGTAGAATGCACAGACTTAAACTATTTGCTATGCACTGATGCTTGTGTGCCCTGAAAACATCATATACGGAAACCTCTACTGGGATGGGATTTGCAGTGAGGCCTTTGGGCGTCAGGATGCATTCTACCTCAAAACCAGCAGATGCTGCTCTCTCACACAGCTAAGGATGTTTGAGAAGGAAGTACGCAAGTGTCAGTACTTGTTGTGGTACTGGGGATTGAATCCAGGACCTTCACACTTGAGCTGTATTTTCAGATTTTTTTATTATATTTTTCTTTTTTTGAGACAGTCTTGCTATGTTGCCAAAGCTGGGCTCAAACTTGTGATTTTCTTGCCTCAGCTTTCCAAAGAGCTGGAATTATAGTTGTGTAGCTTACTTAGTTTTTTTTTTTTTTAAAGTGGATTTTTGGCTTAATAGATGAATGAACCAATGTCTGACAAAAAAAAAAATACGGCAAAATGTTAAATGCTACTTGTAATTGTAAATTGTTCACTGAATATCCTTTCAATTTTGTCTATATTAGAACATTTTTATAAGATGGAAAAAGTCTATGCAGACTACTCAATAAAGCTTTTAAAATAATGACAAATAATGTGAATATAGGTAAAATGTAACAGAAAGTTTAAATTACTCAAGTTAAAAATAGCAATGAGATAATAACATCATCATTTGAAATAGAACCTGAGTTAATGCCTACTTAGATTCTTCAGTCTCTGCCTGCAGCAAGAAAAATTCTAAAATGATGGATGAAGAGCCAAGGTCTCGAAGCCCCTGGCTTTGTGCATTGCTTCAGTGGTATCACAGCAAAACAAGGAGAACTGTTACTGGATGGGAAGCTGACACGTTGTATATGACATAAGTTGTAGTGGTGCAGAGTTTTAAAAATGTGAACAGCTCCATGGGGTGGGGAATACTTAGAGGTAATTGTAGTCGGGTCTAGTACCTCAGGGCCTCCTGGAGAAAGATGGCCCTGAAGTACTATGAAAAGTTCTTATTTTGCGAAAACTGTATATTTTGTGTAACTGGAAGAGGGCAGTGAAGGTGACCTGAGAGACTGACGTAGCATGTCCTCCCTAGGGTTGCCAACTCAGTCGGCAGTTTTCTGTGACTACATCTTAGCAAAACTCTGCTCCTTTCCAGCTAATTTTATTAGTAAAGCAAAACAGAAGAACTGCCCTTGCTGCTTCTGATTTGCCTCCATGGACTTCTTTTCCTGCATCTGCCGTGTCTTAGGGTGAGCTGTCTGCCCACACTTAAGCTGTCGCCTTGGTACCCAGGCCTGAGTCTCAGGTGGGCCCAGGCGGCAAGGTCGTGCTTCAGGCTCCTTGCACTGTGCCGTGCTGCTGTGCTGTTCTTCATTCCTCTTAAATAGCTTCATTGCGGTGCACTGTATATATACCATGGGGTCCCCCGACTTCAGCACTGCAGTTCAGTAACACGGCTGTGCAGTCATCATCATGATTTCAGAACACAGTCACACATAAAAGCGGATCTCACAACCCTGGTAGTCACACTCAATTCTGCTTCCTCCCCTTCCCCTGCTGGTGCCCCGAGCCCTCACTGCCACCCAATAATCACCTACTTTCTAGATCACTGGCCTCATCTGGCCCATCTTAAAAATATTTCTCCTGTCTAACTAAATGTTCTTTGACCAACATTTCCCTATTCTTCCCTTCCCTTCTCCATCCTCTGGGACCCACTGTTCTACCCTCTGCTTCTACAGGATTAACTTATTAGGTTCCACACATGAGTGAGATCTTGCACTGCTGTGCCTGGCTTATTTTACTTAATGCTGTCCAGACTAACCCATGTAGTCACACGACATGATTTCCTTTTTTATGAATGAACAATATTCCATTCTGCATATGTACTGTTTCTTTATTATCCATTCATCTGTCGATGAACACTTTGGTTGATTCTGTATCTTGGATCGCTCCTGGGAGCATACTGATCGCATTCCTTTTGGATATATATCCGTAGTGGGACTGCTGGATCATAGGATAGTTCTACTTTTAATACTTTGAGGAACCTCCAAACTGTTTCCATGATGGACATACTAACATCCCACCAGCAGAGAGTAATGGCTCCCTTCTCCTCATGTCCTCATTGGCCTCCATTTCCTTGTCTTTTTGACAATAGCCGTTCTAACAGGTGGGAGATGAGATAACTTATTGAGGTATAGATTTGCATTTCCCTGATTATTACTTATCAGGCAAGCACTTTAATATACCAGTTAGCTATTTGTATGTCACCTTTTGAGAAATTTCTGTTTTTTGCCCATGTTATATAGCTGTTTGTGTTGTTCACGTATTGTGGTATTTGAGTCCTTACGAAATTTGGATGTTAACCCTTACCAGGTACACAGTTGGTAAATATTTTCTCCCATTTTTTAGATCCTTTTTTTACTTTGTTGATTATTCTGTTTTTGCAGGAGCCTTGTAGCTTCTTGTGACCTCACTGGTCTAGGTGTGTTTCTGTTACCTTTGCCTTTGAAGGGCCATGGAAACACCATCGTCCAGACATGAAGCAGTTCCCCTACGTTTTCTAGTAGGTTTGGGTTTTTTGTTTGTTTGTTTGTTTGTTTGTTTTTGTGTTTTGTTTTGTGCCTCGTGCTTGCCTGGCAGGCACTGTGCCACTAAGCTGTACCCCCCAGACCAGATTTGGGTCTTACATGTAAGTCTTTAATGCACTTTGAGTTGAGTTTGTATATTATGAGAAATAAGCATCTAATTCCATTCTTTTCCTATGAAGGTCCAGCCTTCCTATCGCCAATTTATCTGCCTCAGAGCAAAGACCCTGTGTAACCGTTAGGTCTGTAGCTGTGCGTTTTGTGGGGTGATGTACCTTTCAGTTTCTCAGCTAGGGGCAGACAGGGAAAGTTAAGTCAGAGATTTATTAATAATGCCCCAAATTATTTAGCACTATTGTAGAAAGTGGAACGTGTGTCAGTTAATGTCAGTCTCAAAAATCTAATCAGCGCGTATTTAGGACAAATCTCATCTGCATTTGGACATGAAGTTATTTTCCTTATTTTTGAGGTCACCAAGTCCATTTATTCTATGCATTTGATTATATTTTTGACAGTATTAGTAAAATTTACTAATTTTAAAATTCAAATATAAAGAAAAATGTTAAAAATCAATCGCTGTCGTTCACTTATTAAAAACCATTCTCAATTTAACTTAATTTCAGTTCCCTGTTATGTAGATAGGATATCTAGGTTAATACTTAGAAAAATAAATATCAATAATAAAAACTGGTCATATTAAAATTATGTATAAAATAATGAATTTATTTCTTTTGAGTTCAACAGAAGAAAAATGAACTAAAACTAACTAAAAGGAAGTAAAAGGGAAATGAAAGAATTTAAAATATCTAAATGTGATAGTTTTTACCATATGCAATATTGCTTCTTAATTATAATGCTTAGGTTAAGAACAATTGTGAAAAACACTACAATTGAAATTATAAGATACATATTCTAAAAATGTTTTAATTTTAAACAATGAAATTGGCACACTACTATGAGTAAATTAACACACTTCAGCAAGAAGATGGGAGGTCTTGTACATATTTGGAAGGAATAAATCTTTGTTTACAGATAACAGAACTGTCTATGTCAAAATCCCAAAGAATCAGCGAAACCTCCTGGAACTAATGAACAGGGATAGCAAGATTTCAGGGTACAAGATTAACATCCCAAACTCGGTGAGCTTTCAGATAGTGCCTAAGAAATTGACACTTGAAAAACACAGTTTTTACTAGGACCAGATTGGGGCAGAGACCACGGGAGCCAACAAGCCAAACAGTAACTCACACAACGTAGGCACAAATTTAACAAAATATGCAAAGACCATATCTGAGAAAAATGTTAAACCTCCAAGGAAAGAATTCAGATCTAGACAAATGGACAGATTCCATGTCCCTGCATAAGAAAGCAGTATTGTCCAGACACCAGTTCCTCCCAGCTTAGTCTACAGATCCAATATCTTTTTTGTCAAAATTCTAGCTGGCTATTTTGTAATTTTCAATAAAATTCAGGTTCTTTTAAGATAGCAATTATATATATATATATATATATATATATATATATATATATATATATTTGAGCTTCATTGTGATGTTTCAATACATGCATGTGATGTGTGATGTCACCTCACATAATTTTTTTGTGGCGAGAACAAAGTCCTGCCTTCAAGCTCCTTTGAAATTTGAAATACGTTTCTGTTGGCCATAGGCACCCTGCTTTGCAATAGAACCTCAGTTATCCTTCCTGTCTGAATAACCACGCTGTCTCCATCCTCCCGTCCCAGGTCCACACAGGCACCACTTTACACTCAATTTTAATGAGATCAGCTTGTTTCAGAGGTCGAGGTCGTGTGGCATTTGTCTTTTCATGTGTTATTTCACGTCACATGGTGTCCCCAGTGTTCTTTAGTACTGTCACCAGTGGCAGGATCTCCTCCCTTTGTGTGCTGAGTATTATTTCATTGCTGCCAGTCTGTTCACCTCTGGACAGATGCGCAGGATGAGGCCCTATCACGGCTGTTGCTGTGAACTTCTCTTCCAGAGAGGGATTTCAGTTCCCTGGGGGATGTGCCCACTAGTAGGATTGCTAAGTCACATGGTGGCTCTGTTTTCAATTTTATGAGGATCCTCCATCCTGTCACCCATAATGGCTATTCTGATAGACACACACAGTAGCAAAAGAAAACAAACAAATCCTCCAGTCTAGGTTTTTAAAAAAATGTTCAGAGGGCCTAATACAGAATGAAAAGATAAACCATAGGCGGGAGAAAATATTTGCAAAACGTATCTGGAAATGGACTTGAATCCAGTGTATAAATGAACCCTTGACACTCAGGATTAGAAAACAAACCAATTGCCGTGTCAAAGAATCTGGACACCTGTTCACAAGCAAGCATGTGAACAGGTGTTCGGCGTCAAGGTGATCAGAGAGTGCAGGTGCAAACAACCGGATGCTTCTGCATTGGTGGAATGACAAAGCCCCGGACACTGACAGCACCCTGACAGGTGCTGGCAGGGAAGTGGAGCAGCGGGAACACAGTCACTGTGGGTGGGAGGGAGGTGGCGTGGCCCGTCTGGAAGACTGACTGGGTTTCCTCAGGAAGCTGCACACAGCTTCCATGCTCCAAGCGGCTGCTCCCTGTAACACAGCAGGAAGGCTCGTCCGCCAAACCTCCAGCCGGTGACAGCAGCTGAGCCGCACTTGCCCCCCGGGGGGAGGCAAACCGGTGGCCTTGGGTGGCTGAGTGAGCTGGACTCCCAGACAGTGCTGTATTCCTCCAGCTGAACCACGTGGGCTGTCGCCCTGCAAGACCAGGAGGAGGGACCGTAAGTTCAGGTGGCTGAGCAGCCGGCCTGAGGACGCTGTGTACTGTAATTTCCAGTCCCCGACGTCCTGGAGAAGGCAGAACTATGAGACAGCAAAGCTCTCAGAGGCTTCCAGGGCAGAGGGAGAAACAGCCCGGGAGGTGGGAGGTGCTGTGAAAACACTCTGCACATTGCAGCTGAGCAGAGTGCTCCCCGGTGTAGGTGGGTTTCAGTGCCTGCTGGGGTGCTTGTTTATGGTGAGTCCTCTCTGCTTTGCTTTCTTTGCTTTTTATAAGATTTACTTGGTTGTTTTATCTTACTCCTTCTGTAGTTACTAGCTTTAGGTTTTTATGCACTTTATTGACTCGGTTTCCTAATTTTCTGTTTCTTGCTGTTTTTAAGTCATTCTCTGTTTCTCAGCTTATTCTCCTTGTTATAATTTTTCTTTTCTTCCACTCTACATTTTAAATTAGTTCACAGATGAGAAACTTTTGTGGGGATTTACCCTGAGGGTTCCCGCCTGTGTCTCTGAGTAGACCTGGTCTGTCTGTCTTCATTTGCTTTGGCATCTCTCTGCGCATCTCTCAGTACTGTGTGAACCACTTAAATTCAAAAGATCCTTTAAAATGTGTTACAGAGTCTGCACACCCTCCCCGCAGCGCGTCGCAGGCTGGCTTCGCCCCGTCTGCCCGGCCCTGGGCCCTGCTGGCCCGCCCATGCAGCTGCGGGGCGCTTCCGCAGCTCCAGCGTGTTGGGAAGGCGCTCCGGCAGCGCTGGCTGCTGCCCCTTGGCTGGAGGACGTGGGTGCCGTCTGCTCCTCGTAAATCTACCCCGCGCCCCAGCCCAAGACCCCGGCCCGAGGCACCGCAGCAGGTGCAGCACAGCGCGCGCTGGGGATCCAGATCGCCCGGCTCCAGGCCTCCCCAGCCCCTGCTCAGGGTGTCGCCTGGTCGTTTCCACTTCAAAAGATTCTTTTCAATTTCCTTGGGCTTCCTGCTCAACTCCTCTGTCTTCAAAGTAAAGAAAGAATTACAGAAATTCTCAGTGGGAGCTGTGCCACCGAGACTTACTTTTAAACTTACTTTGTTAAACTTAAATTTTCTTTTCTTTTCTTCTTTCTTTCTTTCTTTCTTTCTTTCTTTCTTTCTTTCTTTCTTTCTTTCTTTCTTCCTTCCTTCCTTCCTTCCTTCCTTCCTTCCTTCCTTGCTGCTTGCTGAAGTTTATGGTAAAAAGCTGTATGCTTGGCTTTGCTTGGTTCTTCCTCTTGACCTCTCTGCTGCTGCTGTTAGAAATTATTCTTCATAACGTTAGAAGTCGAAAGAGATGAATTCTGGGCTCCTGTTGTGTTTCACAGGCGTTGCCAGTTTAGTAAAGCAGAAAATGAAATGCAGGCTCTGCTGTCTGGGATCCTCTTAACCCAGAATTGTGTGTAACTGGAAAACCCAGACCCGAAGTTATTCCCAGAAGCCAGTGATACGCGTGCTGGGTCCCCTTTCTGCACCTGTCCTGTATCAGCTGATCAGAAGTGATTTAATCCTGAGAAGAGAAGTGCTCTGGCCTGCGATGTTACCCCAATTAACAACACTGTGAAGAACTCAAGAGACCAAAACAATGGTTAGGCTGGAGAGATCCTCATAAGATAAAGGGTTCAGCTGCCTGTTTTACAGACAAATGGCAGCAAATGAGGAAAATATAGAGGCTTTTGAACCAACTTTCTAACCTTAAGGCCAGAATACTTTTCCATTTTATCTGTTACTTCGCTATCTCCTCCACATGGCTACTTTCTAGCTGTTTTTAGAAATAGGAAATTGAATATCCAGCCCTCAGCTTAGCTCATTCTGGTCCGAGAAAGGCCTGGTTTCCTCCCAGCTGTGGCTGGTCCTGATTCGGTGGGCGTCAGCCTCCTTTACTTTGGTGCTGCCACCAAGACCCCCACCAAGGGCTGGAGTAACCTAGAAGAAGGGGAGTCACTGTGTGTTCAAGAGCATGCAATTAAATTAAATGGAAGAAGGGAAAGCACACATTTTCAACACTGGGACAGAAGGTGGCACTACTGCCTTAAAAAGATACCGAGAGGAGAGTACAAACAGATTTATGCTGCGAAATTTGATAACTTAGAAGCAATGAACAAAGGCACTAAAAAAACCCTATTAATAGGGAAACTGAATACACATTAGAACTGAACTCATAATTTGTAACTATGGAAAGAAAACTCTAGCTCCAAATGCCTTCACTAGAGAATTTTACCCAACATTTAAAAATAGTATTAATACACAAATTCTTGTGGGATATAGAGAACAGATAACATTTTCCAGCTTAATTTTGAACCAAGAACTACTGTGGTACCAAAATCAGGCAAATACTTCAAAGAAAACCAAACACTTTTTTTTAAAGAGAAACAAAAGCATGTAAAGGGTAGAGATAATACAGAATTCAAAAAAAAAGATAATAAGAAATCACGTTAATAAATTACATATTATCCTCTTAGAAATAGTTGTTCAAGTAACAAAATTAAAACATATAAAGTAGAGAGTCAAACAGTGAGAGTGTAAACAGCTACACATGCATGAATCTCTAGGTGTATTTCTATCCTTTCTGTATTAGAGGGAGAAACAAAACTTAGCAAGATAAAACAAAACAAATTCCTATAAAAACATGAAACCAAAAAGTCATATAAAACCATAGTACAAGGTGATCTACAATGATAACTGTGTTGTTTCTTATTATCTTCAGTAGAATGTCTATATCATCAGGCATAATTGAATATAGCAGTATAATTGAGTATAGCAGTAAATAACAATATTAGTAAAATAAAACATTGTAGACAGTATAAAACTTCAAAGGCAGTAATAATCAAACCAGAGTGGATATTCTAGTGGATCTTGTCATCTTAACTGCAGTTGCCTGTACTCTCAGACTTGATACTATCAATCATAACAGCTTTGAATAAAATCTATCAATACACAACAGCAATCCAACAAACCAGATTCAATTACGATTAGTCATGGTAAAACAGTGTAGGTTTTACAGAGATTTAGATTAAGTTAATAGGAAATTAACAATGATTACTATATTCTGTTATTTTCAGGATTACTGTCTGTGCCCTCAAATCTAGTACAGGTAGAATGACTGGAACAGAATATAATACATCTAAGCCGAGTAGTGTAAGTAATGTGAGTTTTAAATCCTGGTGCACTATTAACAATATAGTGTATCAAGGCCATCTATGTTAGAGTTTCTAATTATCCTTCTCTGCCTCATGTCTGCTATGCTATTTTTCTGCCTTTGTTTAGTTTTCTCCTTCATTCTACTGTCTGCTCCACTCATTGAGGCCCTTCTGCCACTGTTCCTAAAATCCTGGTATTTTTTTTCTCTCTCTCTCTAGAATGTCCTTCAGCATTCTCTGTAAGGTTGGATTGGTGGTCACAAACTCCCCCAGTTCCTCTTTGTCATGGAAGCATCTTGTTTCTCCATTAATTTCTAGTGACAGTTTTGCAGGGTACATCAATCTGGGCTGGAGGTTATTTTCTTTTAGGGCTTGGAAGACTTCGCTCCAAGCTCTTCTTGATCTGATGGTCTGTGTTTAGAAGTCAGCCGTGATTCTGATGGGCTTACCTTTATAGGTAACCTGTTTCTTTTCTCTGATGGCTTTTAATATTCTGTTTTTATTTTGAATTTCTGGTATCTTGATTATTATACGTCTGGATGTAGATCTGTTTTGGTTGTAGGTGGCTGGAGTTCTGTATGCCTCACACAACCAAATGTCATTTTCTTTTCCCATGCTTGGGAAGTTTTCCTTAACTATTTCTGTGAATAGCCCTTATAATTCACCTGTATGTATTCCTGCTTCTTCATTCAGGTTTCTTATTCTTAAATTGTAGATTCCTTTGTCATCTTCTAGCCTTTGTATTGTTACTGCCTGCTCCTTGTTATTTTTAAGAAATCTTTCCTTTCATGATCACACACTGCAAACTTGTCTTCAAGTTTTGATAGTCTATCCTTAGTTTCTTTTAAGGCATTTTGCCAGCTTTCAATGGAGTTTTTAATTTCCTGATAGTCTCTTTGAATCTGCTTCATGTATTCTATATTTTCTTTATATTCTTTATTGAACGTTTCTCTCTTTTTTTATGTTCCTCCTTTCTTCTGTCTGTATCATCCTGAGAGATGCTTCCTGAGAGCATTTCTTTTATTACTCTACTCATATCCTGCTTTACCTGATTTAATATTTCAGTTTTGAGCTCGTCTACACAGTCCCGAAGATATCTCTTAATGTCCATTGAAGCCATGTCTGATGTTGCGTGTTTGCCGCCCTCAGTCTCCCTTTTTTTGCCTTCTCCTGAATCAGTGCTCTCAGGGTTCTGGGCTGGGGTCCTCCTCCTGCCTCTCTCTCCTGTCATGGCCATGGCTTCCTCCACATGGGTTGCAGTGCAGGTCCCAGCCCCCTTCCCCGTTGGCCACGTTTCCTTCGAAGCATGCTGGTGAGGGACCTCCACCCTCTCCTGTCTGCTCTTGTCACTGAGGTGTAAGCAGCAGCTTCGTACACTTGCCCCTCCCCACTGGGCCAGCCAAACTTCAGGTGCGTTCACCCAATTAGTGCGTGCTAGGTGCAAGGAATCAATTTGGGATGTTTCATTGGTCTCAGCCAGGAGCACGGCCCAGTCCAAGAAAATCACACGAATCTGCTCTGGGGAGGGAGCAACCAACCGAAGTCTGTCACTCCCAGTCCAGGCTCCTCCTGCCCAATTCCAACATGTTGCCCACCTGGCTGTGCCCTTCCCATGGGGGGGGTCTCACTCCCAGCACCGACCGTGGATCAATGAAGGTCCCTCTGCCGGCTCTGCTCTCAGCTCTCCATTGGACTCACCAACCCCCGACTTCAGTGCTGCTGTGCTTCCTGTGAGTGGTGGCAGGAACGAGTTTAGGTGGCTCTGCCTGCCGGCGCGGATTCAAGCTGGTACAAACTTGGCGGGTTATCGCCAAAATGCTGTGTCCTGTAGTTTTTAGCTGTTTCAGTTGTAGTCCCGAAGTATTTGATGAGCATTTTTATGTTTTAATTTCTTCCTGTGTCAAGAGGATCCATCTCCCTCTGTCTGGGTCTCTCCAGGGTATTTTATTATGGCATATGAGTTGTTTCTCCTGGGAGGCTTTGTATTCTGTTGCTCATTGATTGGCCATCTTGTCTTCTCTCCACTATTACTTTTTGAGTTTGAAGCTAAAGTTCTTAGCAAACTGTTAACAAATAGAATCCAGATATGTATAGTAAGGTATGATAGCCAAGTGGGATTTTTTTAGAAATGCTAGAAAAAAATGTGCATTGGACAAAATGTAGTCCACATTCATGAAAAAGACATTTAATAGAATGGGAATAATTCAAAAGCTGGAGACAGTCCAAAGGCCCATAACAGGAAAATGGGTAAATAAACAGGTATATTTGTTCAGCGGTAAGACTGAATGGTGTACTGATAAGTGTAAGAGAATAAATAGAAACGCAATGTTATATTGAATGAAAGAAGCACATATTTATTTAGACACAGAAGAGTATACAATGTGTAATTTCACTATATGAAACTCTTAACAATCAAAGCTGAGCTTAGCGACACAAAGCAGGTCAGCAGTTACCTAAGATAGGAGCTTGGGCAGCGATTATTTGAAAATAGGCACAAGGGTGATTCTGGAAAGTGATGGGAATGTTTTAAATCGTGGCATTGGTGGCCGCCTGGCGTGTTCGCATTTGCTGTAACTCCTTGAACTGATAAACTCTAGAGACGCATTTTATGGAATGATTATATCCACTATGCCTTTTTTTTTTTTTTTGTTCAGGGGATGGAACTCAAACTCACAATCGCGCGCTTGCAAGGCAGGCGCTTATGCCGCTGAGCTAAATCCCCATTCCCTACTATGCCTTTTTAAGAGAGAGCCTGAGATGGTACATGTGTATTTATGTTCTTTGGATCTTGAAACAAATTCTTATTTCTCTTGGGAGAAAAATCCACAGAATCCTTCACGGAAAGGGTCTCATGTTTTCATCAGCTGTATCTGGAAAGGCACCAGAGGGCGCTGTTTCTTCGCGAAGGCACGGGCGGAGGCGGGGGCCGAGGCCTCTAGGCCAGGTCCGCGTCCCTGCGGCGCTGCAGGCACCGCGCCGCTTCCCGGGCACCTTCTCCGCCGGGTGCGCTAGGAGCTCTTGGTAACGTGCTTAATCGCTGCCTGGATCCGATAACTGTCACATATGCCGCAAACTTCCCACAGGCTGATTACCAGGGTTTGGTTTACTGTTGTTAATGAAAATAAAAAGGTAAATAACGTGCAGATGCCATTTCCTGCTGGGGAGATTCTTGTCTGCTACGATTTGTTCTGAACTGCCTGGAAATGTGCCTGACCTCTGCATTTCTGTGCAAGGCTTTGGCGCGTAGATCAGAGCGGCGCCAGGAGAGGGCAGTGCAGACGCACACACCGCACCGTGCGCGCCTGCGTGGGCACCGTGGCGTCCGCCCCGTGGGGACCGAGGCCTCGGTCGGTGAGCACCAAGAGCCTTGCCCCGCCGGCGGGGGAGCGTGAAGGGCGAACGAGCCCTTCTGTGGGAACCGCCTTTGCTTCAAAAAAAAAATTTTTTTTTTTTTGGAGACAGGGTCTCCCTATTCAGTCCAGGCTGGCCTTGAGCTCACTTGTAGCTCAGGCTGGCCTCGAACTCACAAAGATCCTCCTGCCTCAGCCTCCCGCGCGCCGGGCTCGCAGGCCTGTGCCACCACGCCCGGCTCTGGCACACAATGTTGCAGTTTGAAACTATTCCTCAGCAGTGACCAGCGGCCCCAACACCCTGGCTGTCCGAGCTCCCCGCGGCCCGTCCTGGGCCACGCAGCCCGCGCTGCCCCCTCCTGTCTCCACCCGCAGCTGCCAGCTTCTCCTCCTGCTGGGCCGGGCCCGGGCCTGGCTCTCTGGTCTTTACCCGCCTTTCTGTTACACTGAAGGCGATCAGGAGATCATCCAGAGCAGAGCGGAGGAAGATGGGCAGCAGGGCCATCCCATCCGGTGCGGGCTCCCCTCGCCCACATACACGCACCATCGAGGTCAAGACTGTCATTTTAACACTGAATAGCACCAGGCAAGGCTCTAACCCTAACCCTAAGGAAGTGTCTGCTGAGAATGGATGCGTGAATGGATGTGTAACGAAGACAGACGTGAATGAAGAGGAACTGAAATTTAGAAAGACGTGTGCGGTCAGGTCTTGCTAGTGGACCGCAGCCCGTCTGTAAGTGGGTGCCTGAAGCTGAGCGTGGAGACTCTGGCCTACGCGGCTGGGCCCCGGGGGCTCCCCGATGCAAGTGCAAGTCTGTTCTGACCTGGCCCTGTCCTCCTCCAGCTCCCAAGCTGACCTGGGCTGTGTTTCCCATCACTCTGATGCTGGAGCCGCAGTTTCACGTTCATCTCTACCCGAGGAACAGATTGGATGAGACAAGTTCCGGTTCCCTTGGTGCCAAGGGAAATCGTTATTCTGAGCGCTGCGTTCATCTCACGGTCGGAATCTGTCCTGGATTAGCTCTTGGCAGCAGGCGTGATAGTGAAGTCATTTTCATTGGTATAAGGTCAGCGCTGGTAATGCTTACTCCATCGTGGTCAATTTTTGGAATGCTTCTAAATTAGAAAAATAAAAGAGAAATTGGTAAATGGAGGGAAAATATGAGATGAGCTAAATCCCGAAGAGAATGACTAACACTGCCGTGTAAAATACTCCTCAGACTCGACCGGGTTCACCTCTGAAGAGTGGCAGTTCCCGGTGCAATTCGCATGCTGTGCGTCCTGGCTCTCAGGTATAATCTCTGGGATAGAAGCTATGGATTTGTAAACTAAATAGGATTCACTTTCATGTAAAAAAAAAAAAAGTATAAAGGGTGAAAAGTAAATCTTCAGCCGCTGTGATGACTCCTTACTGGAGTCACTTTTCTCTAGAATGTAATAGCTGAGCTTCAAGTCTCTTAGGAATTGAAAGATTACACACGATGGAGAAATCACACCAATTAATTCACTGTGTATTTCTACGAGTTAAGTATACTGCTGCAGTAACTGTGAACCAGTTTCCTTAAACTAGTAATAGTTTAAGACAGACTCTGAGATTCCATCTTCTTGACCACATTTTCCTTAAAATTCTCTTCAGCACCATTTCCCGTACTTTTTCTTCCTCTCTTCCTGTTTCTGCCGGGACTTTGTAGTAAGTTCCTCTCTTTGATCCTTCCCTGTGTATCAATAAGACTTCGCAGCAGTTCCTATTTCCTGCATACTTTGTGCATTAAAGAGCCTCACCTGCTCTCATCACCTTAAATTTCACATGGATACGGGATGGAAGTCCACCATATGGACAGATCTCCACCTAACGATGCTACAAGTGCTCCACACACAACTCACACACACACTCTTTCCCACCACAAGCTCCCTATGCTGTTTCCACTTCAGTATTCCCATGAATACCGCCGCTCTTCCAGTCTGTGAAGTCAGAGGGCTTCTGCTCCCTAAAGCCGTCCCTCGCTTGTCCTTCCCCTGCGGCTTCCTTCGCTCTGTGGAGCGACTGACCATAAGCTCAAGTCCAGTGTGCATGCTGTGGTCGCTCAGTGTGCACCGCAGCGGTGGGCGGGGCCCAAATCACCAGGTCCCACCCCCAGGCCTCTCTCAGAAGAGGCAGCCTCTACAAGGCTCTGAGTTCAGTAGACTTAAATCACAGGGAATATACAGGATAAAATAAAAATAACCCCAGGAAATACTCCTGGGTGCAGGATACATATGTACTGGGACATAAAAGCCATGAGAATGAAAGATTTCAATACTGACCTCCATCAAGAGGAGAAATAAGTGAAACACCAAGGCAAGGTGACCCGGGTTTAGATTTTAGCCCCACTAGGGGGAATTGCTTAATTTTAGCTTTGGTTTCCTCTTCAGTACATCCTAACACCTCACTCAAAGGCCCATTTTGACAGGTAAGCAACAATGTACAGAGCTTCCATCCAGAGGTAGACACATGGTAGATGCACTGGCCAGCTTTTGGCTCCTGGACAGAATCCTCGACTCTCACAACTCTGAGCGAGTGCTTATTTCGGCTCACAGTTTCAGAGGCTCCAGTTCGGGGCTGACTGGCTCCCGGCCAGGAGCACCATGGCAGAAACATGAGCAGAGGAGAAAGCTGCTCCACGCATGGTCTCCAGGCAGCAGGGAGCAGGATTCAAGAGTCAGGGACAGAGGGGCCCACGGCCACACATTGTCCTGAGGGTCAGGCCCCCACCCTCCACCGCCTCTAACCAGCCCCACTGCCTCTCAGCTAGGTCAGCTGCAACTCGCCCTTGGTGCATCCGTCCATGGGGTCACAGTGCCCACGCGATCCAGGCCCGCTCCAGGATTCTCTGAATCCAGTGAGACTGAAAATCAAGATGAACTGGCACTGTCGATTATCACCAAGTCATAGCCGCGGCTACATAGCAGCACAGGACTATTGCTCTTGAGACTGAAATGTTAATGTCTCTAAGTAACTGTGAAGAAATAATAACAAGAGTGTCATGAAGAAGTGCCATTTGCCAGGGAGCGCAAGTAACAGCCGCTCTGGAAGAAGCAGACACTGCCCGGGGATGGGGAGAAACTGCAGACAGAAACCTGTGGACACAGCAAGGCCACACACTGCCGAGCCCTGAAAAAGAAGGCTGTGGCATTGCGCGAGATCACCTTAGGTCTTTCTAGTCTTTATGAATAGGCTCTGTCTGCGCGGCTCAGCTGTTCCCGTGGCTTCTAAGTGGGAAAGCATTTCCGGCACTATTCTCTCCCAGCCAGCGCGCAGGGAAGCAGAGATGAACAGACCTTCCTGGGGGTGTGGGCTGGGTGCAGGGGACGCTGGCTAGAAACTGCCATTTGTGTCCCCTCCAGACAACGGGAACAGAGCTACAGCTTAGTTTGGGATCTTAGAGGTCATTCAGTCCAGCATTTCATTTTGCACAGAAGAAACCCAGACCGGACCAGCTAAGTTGGACCGAGCTGCGGGGCTGCTGAAAGGCGGGCCAGGCCCAGCGCCCAGAGGCTCAGCTGCCGCTTCCCAGTGCTGCGGCTGGGAGTTGCTCTTTCAGATGCAAATGCTTTGTGTGCTTTGTCTTACTTTACTAACCAGGGTTTGCTGCCGAGTAAGTGAGGTGGATTAGAGGTGTCCCGATCACCAGCCTCTCCTAAAGCATCGTTATTTTTTCCTTTGTTTCTGCTTATGACGTGAAACCTTTGCTGCTTTTCCTTTTCATACAGCTCGACGGGCGGACGGCAGCACACACAGCTTGATTTCCTTGGAGTGAACGACTCAAGTAGTGCGAATGAGATGAAGAAAATGAATGGCCCCCAGGGAAGTCTTCGCCATGCCCGTTCCCACCCCTGCTTCGGGATGAGATCCAGCAGAGCCGTTGCTAAGCTACAGGAGCAGCTGGACTCAGTGGGAGTCTGGGTGGTCTCACAAAACTTGCTGAAGCTGTGAGACACGATGGGCATCCTGGATTGCGCCACCACTGAGAATAGGTCGGAGCTCCGAGAAGCCACTCAGCCACCTTTCCTGACAGCATCCTGGAGGTGGGGTGTCCCAGCCCATGTAGGACTTTAGAATGACAAAGAGTGTGACAGGTGCCACAGTGGGGTGAGATGACATTACGTTTCAGATGGGCCTGACTGGGGTCTCATCTGTCCTTTAGGTCCTGAAGTCTGTTGGGCAGTGGGGACCCGAGGGATGGAAGAGGCTGCAGAGCTGAAGAGCTGCAGAGCTGAGCAGACGTTCTCCTTGCAAAGGGCCTATAACCATGCACCAGAGGTGCTGGGGAACCTGTGGGAGGCAGAGGGGCAATGCGAGTGCAAGGGCAGGTCCAGAGCAGGCAGAGCTGAGGCAGGACAGGGCAGGAGGAGTGGACCGGCCTCGGGGGCCACGCAGCACCTCTTCCTGTCTGCCCAGGACGCTGCAGGTGGTAACTGCGTTTCCAGAACAGTGGGAGTCTCATGTTCCATGGCTGCTGAGGTACCCAGGTGGCCTGGAAAGGGTGGCGAGGGCAGGCCAGGGAATGCAATGAGTCCGGCCATTTGGGAAGATGCTGCCGAGCGCAGAGGAGCACAGTAGTTTGTGGCTGAGTCAGTGCCTGTGTCTTTGAGAAAGGCCCCAGTGGCGCAGGAGGTAGGATTGGCGTTAGCTGTCAGATGAGAATGATTTCAGGTAATTACAGCTCGCAGAGACAATGGGCCTTTCCTTTCCTCACCTGCAGGCAGGCAGGCAGGCCGGCAAGGGCCTCCAGGTGCCGTAGGAGGGGCAGTGCTGCGCTGGTCTTCCAATGTGCTCCGCAAGCTGCATCCTCGCACGAAGTCAGGCTTTGAAACCCGCGCTCCTCCGCACAAGTTCCCACTTCTTTCTTTCCTCTCGGTCCTTCCGGATGCTTGACTTTGAGCTGCTGATTGAATTCTCAGCCTCACCCCGCAGTACCACAGCTGGTGGAAAGTCCACCACCAAGGTCACTAAGCAGCCGTGGTGTTCCCGGAAGTCACTCACTGCTGTGGCCTGTACCGTCATGTCTTCCTGTCTTTTTAAAAGGCATTTCTTATATTTTAAAACTTTTTATTCTTAAATAATTGCAGACTTAAGAAAAACTGACATACTACAAAGAGTTAACATGTACCTTTTGTCTATCTTTGTCAAACATCACTGCCCTACATCACTAGTAAAATTAGCAAAGCCAGCACCATAATGTGTAGAAGGCTGGCATTTCATCCACACTCCTGACTTAGATTTCAGTGTCACGCCGGTGTCACCTGGGGTTCCCGGTTCTGGATCTGGTACCGGACTGCAGGTTGCATTGTCAGGGCTCCTCTTCCTCCTCTGCACCACCTCTGTGCTTTTCCACCGTGTAACAGCAGAAGTCACTCGAATGACACGGGGGGCCCTCAGTGCTGGGGTCTGCATGGCCTCTGGGTGACGCCTGTGTACCCCACCTGGAGAAGGGTGAGCAGGGTCTTTGCTGGATAGTGTCCCTAGAACCTGTGGTGACCCACTATGGGTGACCAGGCAGGAAGTGGTTCAGGAGGTGCCTGTGGACCCACGCCTGTCCTGAGACCTGCTCCCCCCCACCTTGTATAGCCCTACTTACCTCTCCATGTGATCCACTCCACACCTCACCACAAGGGACACCCTGACCACTGCCCTGCTGAGCTGCCAGCCTCAGTCTGACCTTGTCGGTGAGTCTTCCCCGGGGACCCCAGTGCCTCCACCCACAAACTCCTGGACCTTTCAGGACTGCTCGAGGCCCCCGTCTCCACGTTGGAGCAGAGGAAGGGGTCGTGGCCAGCTGGAAATAGCAAAGAAAGAGTCTAGGGTGGCAGCTATGGGGGATAAGGAGGACCCTCAGTGACATTCTGTCAGCAGGCCACCAGCCACACTGTGCTGGCCAGGGGACTGGGCCAGGTATTACCAACGGTGCCCTGGAGAGAGCCGGATGAGGGGGCCGCTCGCATCCCCGCGTGCCCTCTGGAGCATGTTCCTGAGAGCGCACTGCAGAACACCGCATGAGGGGCTCACGCAGCGCCCACACTGTGGGGCCCATGCCCCCAGCCTTGCTTGTGATGTCCTGCACGTCCCCTCGGCATGGCCGCTCCTCCGCCCTCCCTCCGCTGCGGAGGCTTCTCCCGTGGCCTCGTGGGTCGTCCGTCCGTCAGGGGGGCTCTGCCCAGCCGCCAGAACCAGAGTGCATCTGAGAGGCGTTGCTGTCAAGGGCACCACGGGATGGTTTGTGCGCAGGATGTTGGGTAACAGCTACTGGAAGCTGATGAGCACATCCGTCGCCACCCACAGTGATCACGGGTGTTGTGAGGACACTGAAATCAGCCCCACCTGATTCCAACCCAGAACCACACCTCTCCCAGCCCCACCCGGCTCCCGATTCAGGGGTGACCTGCGGGGCTTTCCCCCTTCTCACCCCCACTCCAATTGTGCTAATTCTCAGGGCTGGTTTCTTCTCATTCCTCCTGTTTTTAATAATTACTATCAGAAAAGAGCCCCAAATTGGGTGGTGGAGGAAGTAGATTAAAATAAAAAAGAGAGAGACAGAGAGAGACAAAGAGAAGAAAAGGAGAGAGGAGATAAAGAGAGTGATTAAGATAAAGAAGATTAAAATACAGGACAGAGAGAGAGGGATCCTTCTGCCATTGTTGCCTGGGTCCCCTGGTTCTTGTGGTGCTGCTCTGTGACTGCATCTTGCTCCAGGAAGACCCCAGAAGTGAAAGAAGTGCTTTGAACACATGGGCCTCAGCCCCTTGAGGAAGCTGGAGTTGACCCCAGGGTCCCAGCGCTGGGCAGTGCTGGGGCAGCAGGGAGGGATGCAGCTGGGGCAGTGAGGTCGTTCAGCCCAGTAGCTCACTTCCAGTAAGTGACACACAGCGGCTGGGCTTGGCCCGGGCGAAGGTGATGAGGAAATGACCTTTGGGCCTCAGACTCAACCTGAAGACTTCTTGATCTGTGCCCGGCCTGGGCGAGTCTGGTTCTGGTCCAGGGGAAGCTGCCGACCATCTCACCCTGGCTCATCCCAGCCCTGTGGCCCTGCTGCCGTTTCCAGTAGGTCTACTATAAAGTGAAAAACTCTTCCATGAAGCAGCAGGAGAAAATCACACCATTCCCAACTCGCTACCATTCCCAACTCGCTAAAGTCATTGTTTAACCTTCTCAGCGCTTGTGCTTAACTGTATAAACAATGGTAAGTGTAGCCCGAAAATATTATCTCAAGTGTTTCCATGTTATCACAGAGAACTCATTTTAATGGATGAGGAGGAGCTGCTGTGTCCTGATTTCCTCAGCCTTCTCTTTCTGTTGGGTAGGTTTGTTTTTCATCTTTTACAGCTACACGTCATCTTATAATTAATTCTTCTACACACCTGGCATTTTTTACCTTTTTACTATTTCCTTAGGCTAAATCCCCGCAGTTAGAATATTGGTCAAAGTTACAGGAATTTTTTCAGGGCTATTTAACTTTCCCTTTGAGCTGTAGCAGTTTGTACTACCTCTTTGTATGTATGAATTTTAATTATATTTGTTACTTGTCTTCTCCTGTATTTTAACTTTACTTCCTCTTTTATTTAGAGAAATTTTCTACTTTGTGTAATTGAAGGCATTATTTATCTCTCTTCTACTGCTTTAGTTTTTAGAATGTTAGCGTCATTTAAAGTTCTAATGGATTGTGCAAGTTCATCTCTGATTTCCTGCACCATTCTTTCATGTATGTGGAGATTTAAAATATGGTTGTATATTTTCCTCAAAACACTGTGTAATTAACTCACTATCTTGAGTTTTCTGTTTCATGAATCCCACACTAACCACAGTTGATTTCTGAGCTCTCGGTGCTGTTTCACTCTTACAGGTTTTAATTTCTCCTTTGTTCTTCTTTTCTTGAAACCTGATGCTTTAGAGCATGTTTAAACATCAGCTGCACATACTCATCCCTTGTTATAATTGTCCTTACAGTATTCTTCTCTTATCCCCTAACTTCTGTGCTATTTAGGTAATTGGTCTTTTCTTAGTCATATGATGGACAGTGCTGTGATTACCCTGCTCTGAAGTGATCACCCCCTTCTGTAGTGATCAGCTCCACTCTGAAGTGATCACACCCTTCTGCAGTGATCAGCTCCACTCTGAAGTGATCACACCCTTCTGCAGTGATCAGCTCCACTCTGAAGTGATCACCCTGCTCCGAAGTGATTGGCTCCACTCTGCAGTGATCACCCTGCTCTGAAGTGGCCAGCCTGTTCTTTAGACCCCTCTTCACCTTCCCATTCTGAGGCTGGGCAGCACTGTTCTTGCTGGAGTTGGATTCTGTGTCCCTGTTCCCCTCACTCCTGACCAGCAGGGCAAATCGAAGCCATCATTTGAGGACAGCCACCACCATGGTCCACTTTTCCCGCTCTCCTGGTGTTGGCAGCTCCCAGTCTGCAGGACCCTGTCTGTCTGCATTCTCTGACTTGAGGTGGCCACGGATGGACACCACAACCAACCACTCTGACTGAGCATGTAGGGAGAAGCCTGGGGCTGGCAGAGGCGGGCAGAGCCTCGGCAGATGGGAACAGGAACATTCATCCATCCACACCTTCCTGCATTGTGTGTACAATCGGAGCAAATAATAAAGGAAATGTCAGTCACCAGCTGGTGGACCAAATAGGAACAGGGTGCCTAAGAGTGAATTTCCTGGGTTTGACAGCAATGTAGTTAAAATAGAAAATTACAGAATGACGAAGACACGCAGTGAGGGACAAACAGGTGGCAGAGGCAGAGACTGGATGATTCTGCCTCACAAAGCCAACCTGCTGGAGTTGTCAGACTTCTCTGTTCCAAGCCTCTGTTCCTCTGGAGCCCCCCATGGAAGCGGTAGGCACCCCGAGCTGCAGCAGGGGGAGCTGCAGTTCAGAACGTGGGGTTCACTGTGGGTGAGCAGAAGCCCTGGAGCATAGTGCGCTCCTTACCTAATGGGCAGCTGCAGGCCTCGACTTCCTCACACTCAGTGGACTGCGGGACCCAGGATCTGTCTGCCCACATCGCCGCCCACATTAGAGGCCGGGTCCTTGGCCTCAGTTCTTCCTCTCAGACCTCGGCCCCCCATGCTGCCCTTGCGATCCCCCACCCTCGCCAGGGCTGGTTCTGGCCCCACAGTGCCCTCTTTTCTTCCTCCTTCCCCAATCCAAGCCCACTGTTGTGTCTGCTGTTTAAAATGACAGGTGGCTTTCCAGTGGGGGTCACACAGTCCAGTCTCCCCTCCCTTTGACCCAGGCAGTGTGATCTGCCCCTAGAGGGCGCCACTGTCCTGTTAGCACCCTCAACACCTCCTCACACAGCCCCTCCACCGCCTCATTCCTCCTAGGGCCCTGGCAAGGCGCTGGGCCTTCCTGACTCCTCACTGGTGGCTGCCATTCTTTCGGTTGGTTGCTAACCTCCTCAGTGAGAAGTCCCCTCTGAGCCGGGATGTTATTTTGCTTGGAGACGACAGGCCTTGCCTTCCTCTGGTGTTACACATCGTGCACTTTCCATTTCAAGATTCCTACCACTTTCCCCTGAAGCCATTGCCTCTGCGCTGAGCCCTGAGAGGCCTCACCCAGCTCCTGGAGAGGCTGGGGTGCCCAGCACACTTGCTCCCTCTTACCCAGCGCCCCCACCTGCTGAGTGAGTCACTTCTTCAGGGGGCTCTCAGTGCCAAGTTGACTCCCAGCCAGGGCCTGGAGGTTGTAACAACTCCTGAGAAAGATTCCTGGCTGTCTGCTGAAACTAAGTTGCTTCAGGCCTTCATTTTATGCTAGAATCTCCCTCCATTTTCCCTCTGATCATCCTACCCATGATCCTTTGGGTTCACCACCCCCATCCTTCCTCTGTGACTTCTATGGAAACAGGCATTAAACCTGCTGTCCTAGGGAAAGGTGAGCTCACCGACAGTGTCAGAGCCCCTTATGTGTTTCCTGATGCCCATGTAATCTCACCGTGGCTGAAGCTGTTGATGAGGAAACCATTTCTGTATCTAAGAGCAGAGCCCCTGGGGCCTACCTCTCCTTCATCAACTCATCCTGAGCTCCTGACATGCAAGTCATAAAAGCAATTTTGACTCAAAGCTCTATTTCTTTTGGCTTCTAGGAAGAACTATGTAAACTTTAATTTGGCTACACAGGTCAGGAAAGTAGATGTCATTGAAGGCCTTCAATTCAGATCAAACTTTCTATCTGACACCTTTTCTGCCAGAGCCGAGCGCACAGGAATAACCAGCCATGCTTGTAAAGCAATCAGCTTCACGAGTGTCTGCGTCCTAATACATCATGGTCTGGGAGAGCCAGCACCATCTGACCACATCCCGTAGACTGAGTACTTCACTGAGTGTTCACAGGGTTGCCCTTTAGCTTTATGTTAAAACATTACTTGGTCACCTCACGCTCCCAAACCCATTATTTGTCCAGTTACTTGTGCCAGGATAGTTGGGAAAGAGAAAAGTAGATTGTAAACACAATCCAGCCTTTGTGTAAGTAAAGGGTTAAAGGTCATTTTAATCCTATCATTGCCATGTTTTCTTGAAATCTCCCTAAGTGGTAGAGGAACAGTTATGAGTTTGAAGAGACAGTGAGAACCGCAGAATCTTTCCCGGATGCTGAGTGCTGACTCAGAAACTGGAGTGTGTGGTACATGGGAGACGTAAGAGGACAGCCACTGGGTAATCCAACTTATTTTGTATTATTTGAGTGCCATTCCAGAACCCATGTTGATGTTGGACCCAGAGCTGAGTAACAAGCCAGTGCACAGGATTCCCACCACAGTGTGCGTAAATGCCACCGTGGCCAGGTGAACCAAGGAGAACCACCCATCCAGTGGGACTGGGATAGATATCTTGGGACAAGTCATGGGACAGGACTCTGAGGAGCCACCAAGGCCAGAAGAGGGGCAGGGCCTCTTGGTATGATCAAAGGCATGCAGGTATAAGAGGTTTCAATGTTTTGGGAACCCTCAACTAAAGCACAGCATTTGTGTCAGAATTCCCAAAAGCAGCAACTAGAGTCAAAACCTCTTTGGGACAGATCCTCTTCCCCAAAATGTGCACACAGAGAGGGCAGCTTTCATGAACAGGATCTGGGTGTTGTGGTTGTTGGGAAGGCACAGTTGGAAGCCTCTACGTTTATTTATGCAGGACACCAGTTAGGCAACGTCCTGCATTCAAAGCACCAGTACTGGGCTTTGCAGATCAAGTTGTTATTAGGTGAGTGCTTGCCCACAGCTTGGAAAGAGTTCGTTATCACACAGAGCCACTTGAGTAAAAATCCAATAAAAAGGGATTTTCCTCTCACTAGAGAAACCTGAAGAGATGGATGAGTTTATTCTCCCTTCCTCCCCAGGAAGACTTTCTTCACTTTATCACAGGGTGAGGGGGACACCTGAATTTCTTCTCAAAGATATTCTAAGCCAGGAAGGTCAAACTCCAGGAGTTTTCCTAAGATTCTGTTAGTGAAAGAAATATTTTCTCTTTTATGTGATTTCACCAGTTCTGTGT
The DNA here is from genome assembly GCA_004027455.1 of Hydrochoerus hydrochaeris. NCBI lineage: Eukaryota > Metazoa > Chordata > Mammalia > Rodentia > Hydrochaeridae > Hydrochoerus > Hydrochoerus hydrochaeris. The sequence continues at coordinate 108,882 of PVLA01004270.1, read as the reverse complement.
GTTTGTATTTGTGCTTCACCAATTCTGTGTAAACACAGAGGAATGCTGATTAGGATTTCTCTGAAGAAAATGACATCTATTTATCAATGTGTGTTCTGTGGATAAGCATTAGATTACTCTCTCAGCCCTCCTGAGCACAGGTAAATAGTGTTCCCAACAAAACTCCCCAGCATGTGAGTGTGTGGCCAACTCACCTTTGTTTCTTTAGCAACCTTTGACATAATGTCTCCCCTTGCATTGGTAGTTTTGGTATTTTTTTCCCCCCTGTAGAGTTCATTTCTTTGTTCAAGCCCTTTACAAATGACAGTCTATTTTTTTAAACTTTATTTTGATTTTCTATGGCTAGAAAAACAATAACTTTTTTTCTAAAGCAGTAGCATGCTTGACTCTTAACTTTTCTTTTTAAAAATGTTAATTTTAATTCAATAATCAATTAATCTAACAACCGTATAGCAATTCTGCTATATACAAGGATCATGCTCTTGAAGCAGTAAAACATTTAAAAAAGTACTTCTAAAAATTCACAGTTTAGGTCAGTGTTTAGATAATTTATTGTGACTAAATCCTTAAGGTTTGGGTCAAGAATGACTCTCAGAACTCCCACTGCCCAAAGGCAGGGCTTTGGGGAGGAGCCGGCTCCTGGGCCAGGGCCGCAGGCTCCTCAGGTGTCAGGGCCTGACCGGAAGAGGCGGGGCGCGGCCGGAAGTGTCCGTCTGCCTCCCAGTTCCCCCTCTGCGCTTCCTGGACGCCATGACAGGGGCCGGCCGGCTACTCCCAGGCTGCCACGCAGACAGTGACTGAGCCGGTGACTAGCAGACTTCTCAGAACAGCTCTGCTGCTCTGCCTAGGAGGGAAGAGCTTTACCTCACAGCGGCGAGCTCAGCACCAGCTCCCAGCGAGCGCCCTCTGCGCTCAGCGCGGAGGATCCCTTTGCCGGCCCGCGCAGGGCCGCGTTCCCTGGGGCGGGCCCTGTGGGCCACCAGTGCGTCGGTGCAGCGCTCGGCGGTGCGAGCTGGCCACGTGCTGGCTGGGGCTGGCCGGAAGCCTTGCAGACTGCGCCCCTGGGCCGGACAGTCCACGAGGCCAGGCCACGGGTGACGGGAAGTCACAGCGGGGTGCGAACCTGCCCTTGGCCGGCAGGCGGGTCCCCTCATGCTTCTGGTGGGAGAAGCACAAGATCCGCTGCCAGCAGCCTCCTTCCCAGCAACTTCCAGCCTTCTCCTCTAGAAAAACACTGGCAGAGGGAGGTCCCAGGTTACTGCTCTGCCCTAACAGGCCCGGGCCTGAGCACCGGCGTTCAGCCTTTCTCCTTGTCAGCAGCCCCATCCTCAGGGAAGTCAGCACAATTCTTCACTCTCTCATTGACACTAGGCACCAGGCTGGATCTCATTCTCATAAGCAAGTGTGAGTTACTAAGGAAAAGTGCCAGAATGTTCCTGGAACCTTTTATTTTGTTTTTCCAGAATTATGCAAGCCACAGTCGCATTCTAAAACGTGTTTATCTATTTCCCATCACTGATTATTATTACTTTTCTTAAACAGCTGTCATTCTACTTCCATCCTCAACAGATGCAGGTGCCCAGCTCCTCCACTCCACCTGGTGTGCTGAACCCCAAAGGCGTGGCACTCAGAGTCATGGAAGGACTTGTATTTTCACTTTCCTTTCTGCTAACTTCCTGCCTTAGTCAGTGCGCTGAGCTCTCAGCACTGGGAAGTCTGAGCTGGAGCATCAAGAAGGACCCAGCTTCCTCCTGGAATTCTCACCAATGCAGAGATGGGTTCTTGTCACTGTGATGTTTGCCACTCCCCCAAAGACATTCCAAGGCAGTGACCAACATCCATGCACCCTTTGCCAGAACACAGTGTAGTGTTCAGTCAGTGTTTGCAGAATGCATGAGTGAGCTTTTAACCAGAAGAGGATCCAGGTAGTTTAGTTCATCTAAGTCTCTATGTCCTCAATGAAACCAGCTGGGACAGGCACAGGACTCCAGTGACTAGCAGCAGAAGGTGCGAAATGAAGCAATGGTGAGACCTGTGTGGGTGTCGTGGGCTGAGGCAGGGATTTCTGTACTGATCAGAGGGAGAAGCTGCCCACTGAAATGTAGGCATGAGAGCCAAAGCTGCATGAGGAGGAAGCATTAGAAGTGAGAGATAAGAGGGCACAGGAAGCAGTGCTCTGGTATCCTGAGTTTGCACATACTACCCCATTGACGGCCACAGGTCGAAGTCCACTCTGTAGAGGTCATTGCCCCGCACTTAGTCAGTGAAGGGTGAGAGTCCGAGGACCTGCACTAGCCAGGCAGCCGCGGGGCCATGGCACTGAAGGAGTCACTGCCATTGTAGTTTCTGATGGCTCTGCTCTGTTCTTGTGTAGCATGCTGTCCCTGTTACGGGTTGTGGGAGTGGCAGATCCCCACAGTAAGGCGCCCATATCCCATGAGCCGTGGCCCGACAGTTGTCGGAAGAAAACGTGCTCCTGTCTAACTGACTCATCCTGTCGAGCTGGGAATGACTGCCAAGTTTAAAACTACTGGCAGATACTCACTTTACAATTATCTTCCTTTCAGAGAATTCCTGAATGAACAAGAGATGTTGAGGGAAGATTTCCAGTAGCCCAATCTTTCCCAGCACCAAATCTTTTCACATAAAAGGTAAAAGTCATCACCTTGGGAAGGAGTCCGAACTCTCCAGGATCCAGAGATTCCCCGAGTCACCCTTTACCTCTGAATTTGGGTTACTTCCTTCCCTGGTGACTGCTGTTCTAAACTTTACTTGGAACATTGGACTTATAAACTGAACAGCAAGAGGAATTCCTGACCGCAAAGAAATACTTTTGAATTTCTCTCATAGGAGGAGCTCAGCCAAATAGATGGTTCACTGTTGTGTAACTGGGGCTCATAAAACATGAGAGGGCTTGAGCCGAATGATGCTATGGGATAAACTGCTGAAAGACTTCACATTCTGAACTCGGCTCTGTCTGGTCAAACATACTGACCGTTTTTCCTTAGAGGACATGACAAAATGGAATTGTTTACGTGTTGGTTAACTTAGGGTTTGGGAGATAACCCTGGGTAGAAGAAAATAATCATAAATAAAAGTCCTGAAACAAATATTAGTAAGTCCTTGGCTATGAATCAATGGTAGGAAATCAAATGAGTGGGAAGGCAGGAAATACTCCCAGTAAACTCAGCCATTAGCAAGTATACTGGTGAGGAAGGCAGAGCCCAGAATTCTAAGCCATAACACACCCTGATCTCCCCCTTCTTATGTCCTTACATTCCTGTCTTTATTCTACACCAACCATGTGGAATTCAACCTCATACCATGTGGAATTCAACCTCATGCCTGCTCAATCCCAGAGCAGAGTGGCTGTTGAGTACTGGCACAGAAAAAAATAACTGAACAGCTTCACAGAATGGTGCCAATAAAAATGCACATTCTCAAAGTTCAGGTGGCCTCAATTTTATTGAATGCTTCTAGTTTTCTTTGGTCAGAATTTTCATATATATTCTCCCCAAAAATGTATACACACTTCAGAAAAAGATAAAAACTTGTATAAATATTTTAATACTAAGTTTATTGAGATATCATGGGATTAATACAACTTGCCTTTCGACTCTACCATTACAAAAGGAGCTCAAGGTGGTGGCCATGAGCTTCCAAACTTTTATTAGTAGGGTGAACTCCTGCTCAGGTATCTGTGGTAACTGAATTGTGGCACACACATTTTAAATTTCTTCTCAAAGCACCAACAGTGTAGTGGGTTTCTGAGATATACAACATCTTCTAGGGTTCCCCACCCCCATGTGATGGAAAAGCATCATACTATTTTTATTGTCCTAAAGCATGTTCAGTGGTCTCTGTATATATATTGAGAAGTAAAATCCTATATATTTAACAATATTCTTATTTTTCTCCTGCTTGCTATACAATCACCCCTCACCAGTTTTACACAGTTACTTGGTATCCTTTCTCTGCTAGGAAGTCAAGAACATCAGGCTTGAACAAGGAAATTAAAAACATCATGATTCATAGCTTTTCAGTTTTTTGTTTTTGAGGTGCAGGTGAGGCACTCAGGGCCTCATGTGGGGTCCCATCCAAGTGCCTGCCCTGACTCTCAGTGGGTCTGCATGTGTGCCTGTGTCCTGTTTTCTTCATGATTATACAACAGAGTCGCTATCACAGGCCTATATCCTCAGCTGCCCCTCACCAACCGTGAGACACTTTATTCCATGGTTGGCTCCTCTTTCTCTTCTGGATCATCCCTCCTTTATTTGCCTCTTTTACTGATTTATATGTACATATATTTGCCCAGACCTTAAATTTCTGAATCCCTTCTCATATCTTCTGCACACTTCTCTTAATGTATTGTCCTTAACCTCTATTTCTGATGACTCTCATATCTTTCTAGTTCCTCCTCCTCCTCCTCCCCTTCAGACATCTACATCCAGTTGTGTCTAAGCATCTTAATTGTGTGGTCCTCTCCTGTTGCACTGAAAACATCATCCACTTCTTCAGCTGATCCCTGTTCAGTGCTTTTCAACAGGTGGTAGAAGCTGCTGCCAGTTATCAATGCTAAAGACACTGAATTTCTTTTCTCTGTTACTAGTTCTCTACCCCATCAGGTTACCACAAGTCCTCCTATTCTACTTAATGAATCTTCTCCAGTCTTCCCCTCAGTCCTGCACCTACTCTCACTGTTCTGGATCATACTATTACTGTCTTACCTAGACAACTCCAGGCTATCACAGATACTTTCCAGCTCTGTCTTACTGGTCTCCAGCTCTCTGGTCCGGGTCTCCAGCCCTCAAGTCCTATCCGCTACTGTAAGTCTGACTGGCTGGGAGTTTTGGTGCCTTGTCCTCCATGTTCAGGAAAGCCCAATTCTGTCCTGAGAGGCCAGGGCTTCCCCCACCTCTGGTGTCACCACCAGTGGGCCTTGCACTTAATCACCCACAGTCTTCCACCCCTTCTCTGTCCACCTGGCTATCATTCCTTCAAACATACTTCTCTGTCCCACTCCTATTTTTGCATTCAACAAACATGTCACTTCCCAGGCAGAGTGTGCGATGCACACCTACAATCCCAGTAGTCTGTGAAACTGAGGCAGGTGGATTATAAATCCAGCCTGGGCAACTTAGCAATTTAGCAAGTACTTTCTCAAAATAAAAAAAGGCTGGAGAAAGGCCTTGACTGGGTTCAATCCCCCAGCACTACAAAAAGTAAAACAGATTCCCCAAAAGGTCCCCAACTCCGCCTGCTGTGGGAGGTTCCCAAGATCAGTTTGCTTATGAACTTTCAAAACCCCTAGGGTTATTTCCCATCCAAATGAGTTAGTTATTAACTAGTTTACTTTCCCAGTGACGGATTACTGAACAGTGGAGTAGTGCTGCCCCGTGTTGCCCCATGCTGTCCCGCGTGGCCTGGTTGTGTGTGCACACAGGCATCCCAGGCACATGTGCACTGTGCTTTATTGGCACAAGCACATTGCCTGGGCACACCTGGCATACCTGGGTCATTGCACACTGACCTGCGTGGCACTAACCTTCACTAGTTCTGTCCTCAGAGTGGCCCTGTCCTTTGAGAGTGGTCAACATTTCGTTGATTTCCCTGACACTACACCTGCTAGGGTTACTGCAGAAACAGGTGTGGTCCTCAATAATTTGATGAATCTGTCTGTGAAATCTGAACATGTTTTCCATCACAGGCTGCTGTCCTTCCAGCCATATGACAAGAATTATAAACTTTGAGGCTTTTAAGCCAACCATGTGACAGACTAGGGATACCCCAGTCCCTTTCCTCATGCACCGTATAAAATAACAGCACCCGTGAAATGCATTCTCCATGGGGCCTTTGCCCCTGTGAAGGGGTTGGTGGGACCCACGTGAAACTTGACTCGAGTTTCATTTTCACTGCTAAGCTCTATAAATACGGGCTCAAGCCCTTTTGAAGCAGTTTATTATTTAACAAGTAACAATTTACAGTTGACTTCCTGGAAATGTTCAAGCAGAAAATAACAGGGACCTCCCAAAACAGAGAGATAAGGCCACAGCAGCTCTGGCAGTAAAGATAGGAACTCACACCAGCATGGGGCGCAGGCGTCCACTCATTCCCAAGCTCCCGTAACTGGAGTGAGACCTTACTGGCCAGAGTGCCCATAGCCCCCTCCATGTGACCCTCCTCACCTGCACATGCTTCCTTTGCTGGGCCCCGACTGACTGTGCTTCTTCTGTTTTCCCAGAGAGGCTGGGCACACACTCTGGACAGTCCTTGGCGTGGACGGTACTCTGCTAGGACTAAAACTGCATGCACAGCCTCTCCTGCCCTCGGCCCGCACACCTGACTGCAGAGCAGCAGTGGTGCCTGTCTTCCTTATCTCCACAGTCCCCAGGCCTTAGGGTTAGGGTTAGGGTTACCCCCACCCCATGCTGTGAGGTCTCAGGTCTGTTCACCCGGCCTCTTCACGCTGCAGTTTCTCTCTGCATTTCAATGCTGGACCACGTGTGAGGCAAACAGAGCAGCTCCGCTGGGTGCTGTCCTGTCCCAACTTTGCTCTTGGCATGGCCTGTGGCGCTGCTCCCCAGGGCTGCTGAGTCACAGGAGCCATGCGAGCTTGGTGGGGAGCCGGGCCCTCGGGGCTGTCCCTGGCGCCCTCATGCTCCTCGGTGCCTGGAGTGTTTCCAGCCTGCTCCTCTGCTGCTTCTCCTCTGGATGGACTTCAAAAGCTCGTTAAGCATTTGTGAAAATTTGTTCTGAGATATCACCCTATACCTCTTCCCCCAGTTTTCTGTTGCACAGAGGCAGCTCAGGAGGGGTGTGGGAGCAGAGGACATTTTATTGCATCTGATTTGAAGTTAATTTCTCAAAACGAGTTTGCACTAATATTTCTGAGCAGTGACATTAAATTCTCCCTGGGTTGCCTGCAGAGCTGTTTTGGTCGCGGTGTATTTGGGCCACATACCTCCAACATACGAAGCACTGCGTGGGAGACACATTGATGCAAAGTGGAGGGCAATGCTTTCCTCACGGTCCGCCCCTGGGCTCGGGGAGAGGGGAACAGCAGCTCCTAACTTCAGAGCAGTGCTCTCTACCTAAAATAAGCAGATAAAGTCAAACAGCAGCAGAAGGTGGTTGGCGTCTGGTGTTTAACTCCACTCCAGGGTCTCCCTGCTTCTCTTTGAAGAGTTTCTCTCGTTCCATCAGACACATTTCCCCCAAGATTTTTACTGTGTGACTCCGAGATGGTTTTCTGTCCGAATCTCAACCCCATGCAGTTACCCAGCTGAAAACGATGATGAGAAGCTACAGGGGCTGTCATCTCCCTCCCCCAAACTCATTTCCTGTGGGGTGAAACTCTGGAAGCTTTCTCGGGAATCACCGGAGGAATGTGGCAAACTGCGCCCTGCTCTGCGGAGCAGGCCAAGCGCCAGCCTCGCGGGAAGCTCATCTCTAAACGATGCTAAGCTGGAGCCCTGGCCCGAAAGTTGCCACCGAGAGCGTCAGTGGAGGAGTGGATTGATTTTCAAAACGTTCCCAGATGTTCAAGTCCACCTTGATTTTAAGAGGCCACATTTCAAGGGATGAGTGACCTCCACTCTGTTGGGTCATGAGCCTGGGTTAAAACGTGGTGAGACGGCCCCTCTGGTTTGGCTCGGGAAGCCCCCAGCAGTGCAGGCCCCAGGAGCGGGGAGGCACTGGTGTCACATCTGCTTGCGGCCTGGCGGCCCCCCATGACGACTCCGCGCTCCAGCGGCCCTGGGAATCGCGGCTCTTGCAGCCTCCCACTGCCGGATACGGTGAGAGTGGGCCCGTCTTGCAAGGGACTTCCGTCTGCCCCCTGCTCCACCAGGTCGCATGCTCCTGGGGGAGGACATCACCTTCCCAGACGCAGCCCACAAAGGTGGACTAGGGGCCCTTCACTCCAGGGCTCGGGCAGCTTCTGTCCAGGAAGAGAGGCTGGAGAGTTTGCAAGATGACTAACAGCGCAGACCTCTGATTGGCTGCGCCTCAATTCAAACCAGCTGGACCACTTCCTGGCAGGTTGACCCTGGGCAGGGCACTGGTAAGATGCAGATTTTAGGCCCTTGCCACCCAGAGTGTGCATCAACTAGTACACTGCTGTGGGTGTGCACATAATAAGCGCCAGGTGTACAGGGTCTCATTTCATCAGTGTTATAACTGTTTCTATGACTGTTCTCTACAGCTGTAGATCACCTCAGTCATCAGTCCAGGGATTCTTCTGCACATCTGCCCAAAAATGATCATGCGATGAAAACAGCAAAGCTGAGCTTCTTTTCTCGCACTTTTCTTGCATGGCTGGGTTCAAGTGTCACCTGTGATCGCCTTCAGAGCACACTTATCTGGTGTTGCTCGTGGATGGGTCATTTCTCAGCCTTCCACGCAGGAGATGATCTTTCTGTTCGCAGAGCGGGTAGAGCTTAGGAAGCCTCAGAATGCTCCAAGCTCACAAGCCGTGGGACATGGCTGCTCGGAGTTGGAGGTGAGTCCCCCACTACACTTATCTCAGTCGCCCCATCTCAGTGGAAGCCACCTGGATGTGAAGTTTGGGGGCTCATACCTGAGCGGGAGGTGTGGCTGCATTGACAGGAAGTGAAGGGGCGCTGAACAAAGGGTATCCCCTTGCAGCCCTGATGCAAGCAGGAAGTCACTCTGCCCGCCAGCCAGGGAGCCCTGAAACCCCAACCCCCTCTCCCCATCAGCCCTCAGCTGGCTGCCGTCTTCTGGACTTCATTCATTTCATGAAACTGTGTTTTCCTGTGTCTTTCTGAGAGGTGAATTTTTCCATGTGAATTTTCCCAGGCAATGCCATCTTGTGGCCCTGCTTTGGCTTTGGTTTGCTGAAGGCTTATTTCTGGGGTGGATCTTTCTTGGGAAGACCCACCCATCAGGCTTGGTGAGGTGAGCATTCATTCTGGGGTGCAGGACTGCACCTGCTGCTCGAAATTCACAAGAGCACCCATGTTTTGCAAAGCGATCCATTTCAGAAAATAGAGCCTATAGTCACTCTAACCCCGCCCCTTCCCCTCACCTGGCCTGTCCACCCTTTGGGTGGTTTTCCCAATGGAACGTGCTCCACATACCAGGGTCTTGGCTGGTTCTTCTCCAGGCTCCCCAACTGTTCCTGATTTCAAGGCCAATGGAGTCCTCTGAGAGAAGCCTAAGGTGAACCCCTTGTTCCTTCTCCAGCACACAGCCTTCCCTGGCTGTGCCAGCCACCCATCTGTCCCTGCTGCTGCTAGTCTTGGGTGAGAATCACTGCCCAGCTCTGCCAGCCCCTCCTGGAGTCCTGCAGCACTGTCTCTAGGATCTCGGTGGAGGAAGCACTGGGAAGGAAGTTGCAGTCCTGGCCAAATCCAGTTGGAGCTGGCCCCAGCGGGAGTTTGCTCAGTTTTCCATTTGGTGACTACTGCAGTGAAGTTCTGTTTTCCTTTGGCTTATGTTTCCCTACATCTTTTCATGGAACATCTTCTCATGGTAGAGAATAAACCAAGCACCATTAAGTTAGCATCCAGCCCACTTCTGATTCCCAATTCAATTAGAACTGGTTCAGTTAATCTAATATTTCAGGCAGTATTCAGAGTGCAGTGGTCATGACTTTGTGTTAATGCTGTGATGTGGTGACACTAGCTTCAGCACAGTGGTATTCCCAGGTGGGTACAGCAGCATCTCCCAGAGCCTGGAAGAGCACCCTGGGGTGCCGCACTGATGCAGGCAGGGTCCCAAGTCTCCACTTCCTCAGCCCTAGATGACACTGTTCTGCATGAAATCCCCTGGCACGCTCTGAGTGAATATCTACAGAGCAGCAGAGGATGCAGCTGCTCAACACAGGAGAGTGGGGAGCTTTCAGAGAGGGGTGGGTTGGAATAAGCCAGCCCAGTGACTCTAGAGGTGCCTACCTCGGGGTGTGTCTGGATGATTGACAGGGAGCTCTCAGTCTGAGAGGTGGGCCCACACTGGATGTGGGTGGCATCAACCAGGCTGGCAGCCAGATGGTCTAGACAGGGAAGCAGGGAGGAAGTCCCTCTGGTCTTCTCTGTCTCCCTTGGACATTGGTCTCCAGTTCCTTCCGCTCTGTGCCGAGATACCAGCTTCCAAAGCAGGCCCCTTTTCCAACCCTGTACCCCAGCCTTGGTCTCTTGGCTGGATCCTCCTGCAAGTGCAGGTGGCCCTCTGTGTTCTGCCAGCTCACCCGGCACCTCCTCTAGTCACCACACACATGGTTCATGCCTCACCCATTCCTCTCCAGCCCCTTCCTGATACACTGCCTAGCGATTCTGCTCCTGCTTCCACGGGTGTCACCTCAGTCACAGTTTTTGTGCCAATGCTACGTATGAACATGTAAATGCAGCCTTGGTGTCGCCCAAGTGCACACATGCAGGCTGTCCATGCCCTTTGCTGGGGAAAGGATGGGATGGCTAAAAAGAGAGGGAAATGGGTCCTTTCAGGAGTCAGAGTGCTCACAGGTGATACTAAGGAAATTATCAACGGCAAGACTTTACCAAGGTTATGAAAATGCTTCCCTAACCTGTGGAGAACCGAGACTTGGAAAAAAAATGACGAGACGAAAGTGCTGTAGGTTTCAGAAACAGTGAGTGGTGACTGACAGACCCTGCCCCAGACCCTGTCCAGAAATGGGCTGATGGTGGCGCTCACAGGCCAGGGTCTCCCGCAGAGGCAGCACCACACGGAAGCAAGCACAGGACCCAAAGCAGCTATCTGTGGGGAGAGGGGAACCCTAAACGCCAGGGGCCGTGGGAGGGGTCACCTGTGAGGAACAGACCAGCAGCTGCTCAGCGTCCACAAAAGCACTGGTCAGTGGATGTCATCGAGGAGCCAGTGGTCACCTGGACACTGTGGCCTAAGGTGCGGCCCCAAGAGTGTAGACACAAATTACAAGAACTAGGCTGAAATGCCACTGTCCTGAAAGAAAACAGGAAGGAAGGGAGGAGGGAAGGGAAGAAGCATGGAGCATGGGTGGGGAGGAAAGGGCACAACAAAGAAAAGAGACAAAAGGGAAGGAAAGAGAACAGGGAGGGAGGGGGAGGGGAGGGGGGGGGAGGGGAGGGGAGGGAGATTAATTTACGCTTTTGGTGTTCTTGAGGCTTTAAAGTGAGAATTAGACTTGCACCGTTTGCTTGTTAAAACTGAATTGTGCCATCATAACTTCTGCTGTTTTGTGAAACCATTTATGTGGAATGGAATTAATTTATTTCCTGAAAAACCAAGAGCTTCCACCATCAATGCATTGGGGGAGATGGACAGAGAAAACTCATTAAAATCACTTTAATTTTGTCGAACTGAGAGAAGGACCATCAATATTTTAGTGTCTTTTTTCCTTCCAAGTCTTTATAGTATATACAAACATACACATAGATTTTGATTATATGATGATGTTTTAAAATTTGTAAACCTATGTTTTTACTCACATATGCGTTATTCCTTTTTTGTTACTAGAGTTGCCACAAATTTTTATGACAGTTATCTCCTAAAATAGATTGTATCTACTATTCTATATTTTCTGTTTATTTGAAGTATTGCTAACTTAGTGAATTATTTCGTAATTCTTTGTTCTCCGAAGGTCTATTCTGTCACCATTTTTTCTAGGCTGGGTAGTTTTTTCCCTACTATATTTGGAATAACAAAGATCTCTGTGACTATGGCTAAGTGAAGGCTGAAAGTTTGTGATTTTACTTTTGCGTTTTGATTTTATGTTTTTGTGTTTTTCTTTTTGTCTTTCAGCTCAATAGTTATTTGAAAGATATGATTTAAAATGATATACAAGTGGATTTATTTTGTGTGATTGTCACACCTTAGACAAAAATACAAAAAACATGATAAAAATAGAAGTTACCTATATTCCATAATATAGAAATAAATATTATTAAGGTATTTAGTTGTGTATGGAAGCACATGCAAACACACTAAAATGAGATGGTATTGTCGGAGATTTAGCTCAGTGGCACAAGCGCCTGCTGGTAAGTGTGAAGTTCTGAATTTGATCCCCTGTACTAAAAAGAAGAAAAAAATGACGATGTTGTGCACATTTCTTTGTGAAATATCCGTTTCTGCTTAATTATATGACAAGCACATTTCACGCCAGTTCAATCTTATAATGAGCATAGACTGTACTGTCAGTATAATTTGTATGAGTGCTATCACTTCTTTGAGTGTTTGGAATCTGTGCCCCACTTTATTTTTCCTGCAGACTCTTTGTACATAAAATCTTTCCATGTCGCTCAGGTTATTGCTTCTGGAGTCAGATGTTAAAGGCACGCAAGGCGTTTGACTCACAGAGGCGGTCAGTCTCGGGGGTCCACCCCACAGCGCACCACCCTCAGTGCAGGTGAAAATGCCTGTTCTCCCCGTTGGGTCCAAAACAAGTATTAAATGTTTTCACTTTGAACTTGATTTCCATTTTGCAGTCCTTTGATTACTAGTGCTTTCTGTATTTTATGTGTGACTTTTATTTATGTATTAAAATTGTGGGGTTTTGTTTGTTGTTGTAGCTTTAATGAAGTTTATTGTCTCTTTGTGGACATTTTTTCCCTCTCTCTTATCATTTATCTTTAGGTTTTGTTTGATTTTTTATTTTAAACATCAATTTCCGTGATTAACGATGTCTGTTTTTCTTGGTGCACGCTCGCCTTGCTGCGCGCAGATTCCCGCCTCGTGGGGCCTGGCGCATGCGCGAGACGCAGCTTCTTTCTTTTCTGTCCCTCTTCCTGCTCTCTCCTTTCGGCCCCTGCTGTTTGCAAAACATTTCTCCCTCTTGCCTCTTATGTGTCTTTTAGTTTGATCTGTAATTTCTTTGTAATTGGGGCTTTCGCATAGGAGAAATGAGCAGTAGGTAAGCGTGTGTGTGTAATTTGTTGTGCTTTGGCCACTGCAGAAGAATTATGCGACTGGCCTTGCTCCAGCTGTGTGCCAAGGACGCTGCCCCATGGTGCTCAGGGGTCTTATCCATGGTGGTTCTCTCCAATCGCCTTGGCAAAGGCCGTCTTTGCTGGGAAATGCTGTTCCTTGTTAATTCTCTGAAAGCCCTTTCTCTCTCTCTCTCTCTCTCTCTCTCTCTCTCTCTCTCTCTCTCTCTCTCTCTCTCTCTCTCTGTGTGTGTGTGTGTCTGTCTGTCTGTCTCCTCTCTGTCTCTCTCCTCTCTGTCTGTCTGTCTGTCTGTCTCTCTCTCTCCCTCCCTCTCTCCTATTCTCCAGGAAATAGTTTGAAAACAGCTTTACAATTCTTGGTACAATATTCAAAATCTTTTTAGAACAATAAGATATTCCTGGGCTGGAATGTCACTGACTTTAGTGTTAATGACTGCTGTGTTATGAAGATGGTTTGACCCCGGCTAAACTCATGCTGACCTTTGTCTGCATTGCAGTGGCTAGAGCAGTGGGACCCCAAGGGGTCGTCTGGAGACTTCACCCCTGAGAGAGGTCACCCTTGCCCTTCCAGTCTGAGCCGTGATGTGAGGCAGTGTGGTCTCTCCGAAGGGGGTCAGATGTGGGCACCCTGCTCTTGGACTCCCACCCTCCAAGCCCTGAGCACATCAAGCACCTCTCCTCCTGAGGGACTCAGTCTCTGCTGCCTTGATTCTTGAGTTTAATTTATTCCACAGTTTGGAAGAGAAGGGCAGGTTTGTGTTTGTGCAGGAAAGACAGCTGTGGGCCTGTCTGTCACTGGATGCATAGTTTGCAAACAAAAACAAAATTTCACCAAATGCTTTTGTTTGCAAACCAAACTGTCACAACAAAAGCCTTGGTGAAACAAGGTGCCACTGTGCACCCATTAGCTAATGACCTCTTCATGTCCACTTCCTGCTGCTGGGCCCCCTTTTCCCCTCTGTGAGTCCTGGGCACCTGCTGTGGTTCCATGGTGTCCTCGGTTCCTAGCTGTTGCCCAGGTCACCAGGGCGCCTCAATTTGTTACATCCAGTGGTCACTTCCTATGTTGGTTACTTTCCTCCAGGCTGGGACACACCTCACTGGAGCACTCCGGAGGAGTTAGTGTTGGACCTGTTTTCTTCTCTACCCACATCATCTTGCCCTAAGGATCAAAATTCCATCCTAGGGTTATTTTTTTGGGTTTGGCTTTTTCACTTAGGAAAAAAAAAAACAACTTTTTTTAATAGTTCATCCAAGGAATTTCAGGTATTAATAGATTGTTTTTTCACATTTTTGCCAGGTCATATTACTTCATGTAGCAACGGCACCTTTGATTTGTTTATTCACCTGTTGGTGGACATCTGAGTTGTGTTTGGTTTGGGGCTGTTAACTGTCACAAACATTCCACTGAAGTCTTTGGGTTGACAGTTTTCTACTTGGGGTCAGGTGATGAATGTGCTCCCATGAGGCCCTGCTAGGTCCTTGGTGAGCCTGTGTACGACTTCATGATAAACCACCACGCTGTGTGCCAAGTGGGTGCCCGACATCACATTCCCATGGCCACCTGTGGGCTTCCACTTGTCCCACATTCTTGCTACTGCTTGCGACTGTCATTTTGTTTTTAGAATTCAGCTGTCTTTGTAGTTGCGTAAGGGTTCAGTTTGCATTCATTTTAGGGTGACGGCGCGGCATGTTTTTATACTCTTCACTGGCTGAGTGCTCGCTCGGCTTTACAGGAGTTCTTTGACTGTGCTGGATACATTCTTTATCCTGTGAAGTGGGTGTGTTTGTGTCCAGTTTCTGACTGGCTGTGGCCCTCTACGTGAGGCCCTGCCTCTCTGCAGACAGCCAGCTGAGCTCGGTGCGGCCTCTGCCTTCTGGGACCACTGCTGCCGTCCACGTGGCCCGCGTCCTCCTGGCATCTCTTCCTGCAGAGCAGAACAGGCTGTCTTTGAGCCATATCTGCTTTGGGCCTTATCTCTTCTTTCCCTCTTCTTGTCTTCCCTTCTCCATAGCTTTCTTTCTATCTTCTCCCTCTAGAATATAAACTTCATGAGAGAAGTGACCAGAACGTCTTGGAAGGGATCACTGTGTGTGTGTCTTAGAAGTATCACTCGTACATGTTTGTAGGATGAATACCCACGAATAAAGAGTAAAGCTTGTCTGGGAGGAGGCCTGGCTTGATGGACAAACAGATGACGAGAGGAACCCAAAGAGAAGTATGGAAGGAGGGGTCGGTCACGTAAAGCTAGGAGAGAAACAACACTTTCCCGAGTAAGCATGAAAGTCGGTCATGTTAGGAGCCGTTGAGTTGTTTGGAAAAGCAGCTTTCAGCATACCGCCTGAAGAATACCGTTTACACGACTGACGAGCTGTATCTGCAGCATTTGGTTGGATCCTGCTGAACACAGGAAAGATAAGGTTCACTTCAAACAGCGAACAAGGTGGGCACAGTGACCACTCTGGGTTTGCACACTCAGCAGGCAGTCAGCTGGGGCCGGCCTTGGGCCGGTCTTCTCCTCTGGGAGCAGATTTCTTTCCTGATCCATTTCCAGGACAGAAGCCCACAGCTCACACCCTTAGCAAAGCCCTGCTAACCTCATCACGTGAGCGGGGTTGGTCTTTGAACTGAGCTCTGCTTGCCCAGGGGTCAGGGCTGCTCACGGGAGGGCCGCAGAGTGACAGCAACCATGCTGGGCAGTGGCCGCACCCCTGCCTGTGTCCCCCTCTCTTCAACCTATGCACAGCTTTCTCCTGGTTTAACGTTTTCACTCCCACAGTCCCTTGGACCTGGAACAGATCCATTGCAAGTTTAAACTGTCAAATAATGAAATTCTTGAAGTTTCTTTCTCTCTACCCTGAGGTTGCGATATTCAGCCGCTCCTAGAGAAAAGCAAATCTGTGCTGTCCAGCCCTGGGCGCCGGTCCGCAGTTGTCTCAATCCTAGCGCTGTGCTCTGTTTGCCAGCAGAGTTCACTTTAAAAGCAGGGTCATGAGCCAGGCGCGGTGGTTGGTGCACACCTGAGACTGCAGCGCTGGGAGGCTGAGGCTGCAGGGCTGCAGGTCCAAGCCCAGCCTGAGCACTGCAGGGATTCGACAAGAACCTAAAAAGTGAAAAAGGCTGGAGCTGTGGTGCAGAGCCTAGGCCGTGGGTCCAACGCTCAGCACCACCCAGAACAAACAGAACGCCACCGCCAGAGGGTTAAATCCACAGAGTCTCTAAATACTTAAAGAAGTGGACCTCAGCTCCATCTGCTCATTTAAACTATACCTGTATCTGACCCTGCCCTTGACCGGAACTGAGTGGGCCTCCCGCGTATCTCTCAGTGAGGAGCCCCCGCCAGCCTCCCCTCTGTTCTGGGGACCCGCTCGGGTGAGCACTGGCTGCATCAGCGAGTGTCTCCCCTCGCCCTGGGGGTCTAAGCCCTGCGTATCCCGTGCCCTGTCCGTCCTTCCAGGCATTGAGCAGAACCCGCACCCTCTCCAGCGTGGGCCCCTCCGAACCAGCCTGGCTCCTGATCATCTACCAGCTCCCACGTGAGCCAGAGTTGGGGCTCGCTCTGCTCCTCTATCCCACTGTGGCGGCAGCCCCCGCCCCCGCCCTGCCCCCGCCCTGCCCCCGCCCTGCCCCCGCCCTTGAGGAAAGCCAGCCTCCCCCTCCTAATGCGCAGACACTCAGGTCTGAGTCTAGGCCATGGCACTGGCAGGTTCTGGACCACTCTGCACAGAACTGAGCCCGGCCAGTCCAAAGCCTCCAGCGAGCAGAGAGGGGGCTCTGCCTTGTCTGAGGCGATTTCCAGGGCCCCAGAAGCCAGTCGGCAGGTTCTGTTAGAGCAGGATCCAATCCTGGGCTACAGAAGCAGAGCTGCACCCAGCAGGCTGCCTCACAGTGGCCCGGCTGAGCTGTGGACAGCACGTGGGGAGGAGGAGATGACCAGCGGTCCATCGCCCCCATTCCTCAGGCCCCCAGCTGAGCCCACAGAGCCCAGCTTGTCACTTCTGCCTCTCGCCTGGCCATGTCCAACCTGGACAGCTCCAGAGTGGCCAGCTGGACACCTGCAGTGTCAGGAGGGTCACCACAGGGCTCCAGGCACTGACCCTGGTCTCATGCCACCGCTCTGTTCTGTGGCTTCATGTGGTACAAGCAGCACAGTTCAAAAGCGCCCAGCCACTGCAGCCCTGGCGGGCTTCTTAGCAAGGAAGGCCTGTGCCCGATCTGATTCTCCTATAGTTTCTGAGAGAGGCCCTGCGATGGCTGAGCTTCTGTCTGATTTGTGCCACTTAGGGTTATGATTTCAAGGTGCTCCACTTCCTGCAAACGCCTCAGGCGTCTTTCTTTACAGTGGAACAGTAGTGGTTCTAACAAGTACAGAGAGCTCGCACCACCCAGCAGCCCTTCCCCAGGCAGGAGGAGACCGAAGGGGCTGGAGGTGCCCCGCCAGTGTCCTGGCACGATGCCTGCTGCTCTGCCAGCGAGGGCTGCCTGCCACTGCTGTTACAATGGGGGCACCGAGGCGGACAGGATGCTGAGTGACTCTTCCATAGCAGAGGCGTGAGTCAGCAGCAGGCCAGGCTCCGGGCAGAACCGCTCATCCGGAGCCAGTTCCATGCCGGCAGCTGGTGTGGGGAGCCGGGAGGCCCTCTGTGCAGCCCTCAGCCAATGCAGGGCGCCACGTGGGTGCAGTGCTGACCCCACCAGGCCGCCCCTGGAGGGGGTGCTCCCCATGCGTGGCTTTCTTCTGCGCAGAGGAAGGACGCGGCTCTTTTCTGGAAGCATGGATCTTGCTCCGCTGGCACAGTGTGGCCGAGACCACTCAGGCTGGTGGCCGGGACACCTGGCCCCTCCTGCTCCGGGCTTTCACTTGGCGGTCACTTGCCATGACCCACTGGTGTTCAAGCTTCTGTAGAGCCATGGCCAAACCAAGTCGTGGGTCACCAAGAGCGGCTCGCTGTGCATTTCTGGAAGTTCCTGGAGACACTGAGTGTCACTCGTGGAAGCACAGATTTTCGCACCATCACCCTCAGGTCCTGGCAGCTTGTGCTGCTCAGCATCAGGTTTGCAGCCTGTCAGGGTCCCTCCCTTCTGTGCCACTTGTGGCAACTCTGGCTCCTCACCTGCGGCTCTCAGAATGGCCCCGGGAGCTCAGGACCTCACCTGAGACTCTGATGCTAGAATGGGGCTCCAGGGCTTTGGGGTGTTCACAGTCCAGTTTCAAGCAGCAGCAGGCACAGGAGCTGGGTGTGGCGGTGGCTGGCTGTCCTCACTGCCACTGCGGGGGTCGCCGAGTCCAGGGCTCCCACCTCCCCAGGGGGACAGGCCCCCTCTGCTTGCCTTGCTCCCGTTTTTTCATTTTTAACTGATCCATAAGGGCGTAAAAACTGTACCTGCCTGCAGGTTGCCAGGTGGTGCCTGGCAAGGTCCACACCGTGCCAAGGAGGGTCAGGCAGCAGGGTCTCCTCCCTGATGGCTCTTTCATCACTCTAGCACCTGATCCAGCCACCACTTCTTCTAACCCTGCTTGTACCCCAAGGCTTGGGTGACGCCAGAGCCCCTCTCAGCTGCACCTCCCTGCAGTTGGAGGGGCCCTGCCTGCTTGCTCTCTGGTGTCCTCGGCCTCTCCGCCTGGCCCTCATCTTGGCCTCTGGTTAGCCCTTCCTCCTCCTCCTTCCCGTCTCCTTCTCCTCTTCCTTCTCCGCTCTCTTCTTGTTCTCCTCCTGCTCCTCCTCTCCTTCACCAAACCCCTTTCTGATCTCACTGCTCTCCACCTGAGTCACTTCTGCCTCCCAGTACCCGGCAGCACACACCTCTCACAGGCTCCAGTGTCTGCATGAGCTGGCCCTGCCCCTGCTCCACTCCGCCCCTGCAGGATTAAATAAACCTTTGTCTTTTCAAGTGAAAATAATAGATTGCTATTATGATTCCTGAGATCTGTGCCATGTTGGAACTTGGGGCACTGAAAAACAGGCAGCCAGCATGCTGCTCTGGTAAGTGGCTGTGGCCTCCCAAGTCGCGGCTGCCCCAGGGCGAGAAACATATCAGTGTTTCCTGAGATCCACGCCATGTTGGAACTTGGGGCGCTGGGAAAACAGGCAGCCAGCTCACTGCTCTGGTGGGCAGCTGTGAGCCTCCTGGTGCGCGGGCTAAGAGTCAAACATCCATCTCATACCCCCGCGCCCCTCAAGTGAGAACAGAGATCGGAGCATCTCTTGCGAGTTTGACTATATGCAGTATAGCAAATAAGGGGGATTTTCTTTTGCCATCTCTTTGAAGGCAAATATTTTTATCTCTGTTTTGCTCTGTTCTGATCAATGGTATTGCTCTATTCAATATTCTGCTTTTATAATTTCATTATTTCCTTTTATATTGCTCCACCTGATCAAAGGAACAACTATTGTGAAGAAAACCAGTATACCACTGTACCTATTGCTGTTATCCCGGTAACCTGCTGTGAGGTTCTGTACCAATTTCACTGCACTGCCTCAGTTGGCTTTGTCGTATCTTGTTCTGCTGTATTTTACTACCTTCAAGATAAAATAAATAAATAAAATTTTAAAAAAAGAAAATAATAGACTGCTCTTTCCACCAGGTGAAAGCAGGTGTGTGCATTCTGGAGCCTGAGGACTGCGTTTCAGCTCGAGGTCCTACACTGCCAACCCCGTGCACACAGGGCCAGGCAGCTTGGACCTGGCAGAAGTATGCTTAGTGTGAGTGTCGGGAAGAACCCTGAAAGTTTAACAAGGATTGGGTAAGTGTGCCCTGAGCCCGAGGTCTGCGGTAACGCTGAGCTGAGCCCACTTTGGTGAACTCCTTTCCCAGAGCAGCCCTGGGTGCCACATCACTGTGACATCCCTGAGAAGTGCATTGACTTTCTGGAGGGCCTCCCCATCCTCTGGAGATCAAGACACCAGGGGCTGCATGGTCCTGCAGCCAAAATGACTGACAGAAGGCCAAGCACGGCCAGGAAATCTGCAGTGGGACATGCAGAAAGAGCAGAACACACACAAAATCATGCACATTTGTTCTTGATGTGCACAATGTACTATGTTGAAACACATGCCATAGTCTGCTCTATACTGTACTGTGTACTATAGTACTCTGTACTATAATGACATACCTGAGGCAGAAACTCAAGAGGAGGAAGGTTAATTTTGGCTCACAGTTTCTGAGGCTAAAGACCATGGTTGGTGGGTACCATTGTTCTCAGGCCTATGGCAAAGCAGTGCATCATGGTGGGAGAGGGAGGCAGAGGAAGCTGCTCAGTCCTGGTGCCTGGAAGCATGGATAGAGAAAGAAGAGGGGGCAGGGAACACATCCTCTCTCAGCACATACTGCAGCACCTGATTCAGTTCCATCAGGCCTCACCTCTGGAAGCTCCCAGCACCTCCCAGCAATGCCATGGGCTGGGATAGCATCGGGCACTAGGGCCACACTGGAGTGACACATGTCAGTGCACCGAGCCGTGCAAATCTGAGAGCCGTGATAGCACAGTCAGCAGAGCTCTTGTCTTCCACTTTTCTAAGGTCAACCATGACAAGTGTGCCTCCCATCAAGTGGAGACCTGCGCACTGCAGGAGCAAGAGATGGATTTCAACCCAGTAAAAATCAAGAGAACCAGCAAAGAGGAGGGGAAATAAACCTCACGGTAGAGGAGGAGCAGGAGGAAATGGCAGGCAGCGCTGGGTCCAGGCCAGCCAGGAAGGCTTCGCAGGGGCGGGGTGGAGCTGGGGGATCCCTGAGGCTTCACGGATCAGATGAGCACTAGGGACGGCAGGGGCAAACCGTGCCCTGTGTGGTGAAGGCACTGTGGTGGCACTGCTCTTTCTCTAGGGAAGGGAGGGGTCCCCGCGGCATCCCACACAGCGCTAGGTCTGTTGTCTTCTATTTGCGCCCTTTCTGGACCTTGCTTCTACTTCAAAGATATGACTAGAGCTGGTGCCCGCCCTGTGCCAGGCGTGAAGTGGCCCTCAGCCACTTAACCCAGGAGATGGGCTGTAGGAGTCAACTCTGTTCTGGAGGAGAACAGGGGTCAACAGCCAACCCCGAGTCAGGCAGCTATTGTTGGCCAAGCGAGGGTGGAGTCATCTTTGGGTTTCCATTCTAATAACCACGTCCTTTTAAAAGAATAAATGAATCTGTCAGAAGCGAGGACAGTCCAGTCTTGGGGACATAGGGACACAGTGCAGTCACTGAAAGCCCCAGCTACCATGTAACCTGTGTTACACTGTGGACCCATGACTAGTCAGCCCTGGGAGGCGTGGTGAGCACAGTACAAGGTGTTCTGTCTGGAAAGGGCGTCAGGACATGGGGGAGTCCACACCACAGGCCACAGGGCACCCACACTGTGAGTTCTGGCTTGTGCAGGCACCAGACAATGAGCATCAGGACAAAATTTTCATGTCAAAATGTGAGGCACACCAAATTCCAAGTTTCAAAGCAGTCACATACCAAGTCTGACCGAGCTGGTGACTGTCTGGGCCCTGGAGTCCATTGCATCACTGGATAAAAACCACAGTGATGAAAGCTTCACAGCGATTTCAAGCAGGGCTCTTGGGGCAGGGAACACAGAAGCCCCACTCGGGACTTTCTGTTCCTACAGTGTGCCCAGCTGGACCCCGCAGGCTCACAGGGGTCCCAGGCCTCCTTCCGTCTCTGCTCTGCCCTTCATGCACTGACAGCTACCTCGGTTTCAGTTTTTTGCCCAACGCCTCATCCTGCAGGCCCTTTTCATGGTCCACCCACACTGTGTCCCTGGTGTGTCCCAGCCTCCGAGGGTCCCCAGGCTGTGCTCCGGACACTCCTCAGCCCCGAGCACCATTTGCACCTGCGCCTGCATCTGGGCGTGGTCCCTGCCTGGCTGCTGTCTTCCTCCACCTTCTGCTTCCCTCTGCTGGGCACCTGGGCCGCCTCAGCCTCCAGCGTGGCCCTGTGGAGTCAGGCCTACCTCAGGGCTTCCACAAGCCACGCTGCGCTCCCGATCTGCTCAGCTCTCCTGAAGCCCAAAGTCTGCGCTCCTAGTGAGCGGCCACTGTGGCGGTCAGGCTCGCACTGACAAAGCCGCTGTTCCAGACCTGAGGCAAGCAGACAAGGGCGTGGTGTCGACCATGAGCAGCCCCGGGCTTGTTCCCTGGCAGCTGGGTCCATTTCTTAAGAAGCTCAAGATTCTCTAAAGGTGACAGCTAAGGGACCCACCAACTTGACAAATGTTTACCGTGTGTCCAGTGCTGAGTTCCTGCGGAGGGAACCAGAGGGTCAGTGTGTTTCTGGGGCTTCTGAGGTTAGATCAGCCCAGGGACAAAAGAGCTGGGGTGGACAGGACGGGATCCCGGCTTCACCGTGGTGCCTCGCGGCTGTGCAGGATTCACCTGTGTTTCCTCAGGAAGTCCTCACCAAGAAGCCCTGGGGACTCAGAGCTGCTCACCCTCGATGACATTCTGCTCACAGCTGCGGTCCATGCAGCCCCACGGCACAGCTCTGACCCCATTCCTCAGGGGCTGGGACTCAGAGGTGTCAGGGTGACACAGAGAAGCTGAGGTTCCCCGGTGACCTGGGCGTGGAGTCCATCCACACACCAGGATGCATTGGAAAACTAAGATTCCAGGTTTACTGTTGCTGCTACAACAGTAGCAAAAGTTACAAAATTTGAAATAAAAATTGAGAGTTTAAAAAATTTAGCAGATACTTGTCATGCAGACAGCCATCATTTACTATTTACCTTTCAAAATGCCAAAGTTTTTGTTTTGTTCTGTTGCTACAAATAGGTGATACCTGACTGAGATCTAGAAACCTGTAATATAAACTGTAAATAATTACGCTTGGAAATAATATCTCATAATGACATCTACATAATGGACACTCACTGAAAACAGAAACAAATTGAAAACCTTCAGTATTTTCAGATCACACACTCGCTCCCACACAAAGAGGGACTTAGGTGGAAACGTGAGAGCATTCAAGGCCACGCTGCCCTGCTGCGGCCGCTGTGGCCCTGGTCCTCGATGCCCCCTTCCGCTGGTGCCTTTCTGTCACCGGAGACACAGCTCAGGTCCCTGCTGTCTTACTGTGTGTCAGTGGATTTCACACAATGGAGGCAGCTTGAGAAGATTCCTGGTCCCTTCCACAACTTCCTGCTTTTCATCTTCATTCAGGACAAAATGCTGTGAGAGGAGGGATTTAATACAAAACTCGGTGCATGTGTGAGTTGCTAATTTCTCTAGAGGATCACAAGGGGAAGAGAGACATTGTAACTGGGTCTTTTTTTGTTTTTGTGACTGAGATTTTATATTATAACCACACTGCCTTGTGTATGTTTGCTGTGGTCCTTACACATGGAGATTTTCTCCAGCTTGCTAGGGAGCTAACAGAGGGACAAGCTGGCATTGCTGCTCGGTTGTGTTTAAATGCATGCCGTAAAACAGCAGTTTTTTTTCCCCAAGAATATGCCTTAGACATTAGTTCTTCTGCTGTTCCACCAAAGAAGGCCCCTGTGCCTGGAAGTTTTGAGAAACACCAAAAGTCCTCTTCTGGAAGGATCTATAAACTTCTACAGAGGCAAAGAAAAACAAAATAACTAGTATCATTATTTTTTTCTGTTTTTTGCAATACTGGAGATTGAGCCCAGAGAGGGATGAGCTACATTTCCAACTCTCACCCACACCCTCTTGCTTTTTGAGATAAGGTCTCAGGAGGTTTCCCAGACTGTCCTTGAACTTGTCATCCTCCTGCCTCAGCCTCCTAAATAGTTGGGATTAAATGTACTTCCATGCTCAGCTAGTGTCGCAATTTCTCATCATTAGTTTTCACTCTGTTTAAAGGTGTTGATGTGTCTGTAACATATGTCCTGTACACTGGGAGAGTCTAGAGCTAGTTATTTCCCACCCTGCCCTCTGGGAGGCTGTGCGGCCAGCCCCAGGGACTCAGTGGCCTCACTTTACTGTTGCTTTCACAGCAGTGCTCTGCTCCCCCTTGCTGCTTTTCTCTAGTGCCCTGGGAACTAAAAGTAAGCCAGAGCATTGGCCGCATTTGGTGAAGTCGGAGAGTCTCAAACCACGGGTCTCCCTATGCCCAGAGGGAAGGGTCACTCCTGGAAGTGAGACTGATTTTCCAAAGGATGCTTTCCTGGGAGAGAGAAGAACACCCGCCCTCTGAGGTCAGTCCTTCAGATGTCAGCCCTTCTTCGGGAGGACCCTTGAGGGGCCCGCAGCCGCGGAAGCACCGGCACACAGACGCCTGTGGGTTGCAACCCAGCCTCTGCTGCGCTTGGAAGCACAGATCCTTTGGCGAGGAAGCTGCTCTGAGGCAGCAGCCTGGGAAAACCAAGCCCATCGGTTGGTTTGCAAGCTCAGGTTACCAGCGCTTTCCCAGCTCCCAGGAAAAGTGCTTCCTGCTCTCTGGCTGTGGCCCACAGAGAGGTCCTGTCAGCAGAAAGCCATTCCCACGCTGGGAGAGGAGCCCGCAGATCCAGGCCTGCACCACAGTGGATTCTGGCTGCAGAGGCTTCTCGGGACCTGAGCCCATTCCCAGAGGCAGCAAACACAGATGCAGCTCAGGCTGGTGACACCGAGGGTCACCGAGCCTCCCCTGAGGGTCATCGTGTGGTCATCAAAGGTCACTGTGCTACCACCGAGGGTCACTGGTCCCTTCAAAGCTGCCCACCCCCACATGGGCACCATGGTGCGGCCGGTGCCAAGACCACGCATCTAAGTCTCTATTTATTTAGCTGTTTTTACTGTTTTTCAAGAATAATTTTAATGATGTGGCTCTATACATAATGATACACTACTTATAAACACGTCAATGTAATGCATATAAATTTTTGTCACATCTCAATATTTACAGACAAAACATACACAAATTCTTAAATATATACTTAGGAAGTTCCAGGAAATTTCAGATGCAAATGCATGTAAATATGTGGGCTTATAAATTTTCTCTGTTGTTTTGGGTGAAAAATATGTATATATCCAGAGGAAAAAGTCTTTTAAAAACTTACAATTAATCCCCCAAATGAGAGGTTTCTCTTTTTTGCCTTATAAAGTTCTATTTTCTTTAGAAATGTTACTGAGATGTCAAGGGCTTGAAGAAAGACTGTTTTCAAAGAGAATGCATGTGGGACAAGGTAGAAAAGCCTGAATTAGGAAAGTATGTGGTATCTGGACAGATTTCCTATGTGCTTTTTTTTTTCCTAGCTTTTTTCCCATGGAGGGAACAGTCACCTTGACAATGGCTTTATTATGACTAGAATAATATTGTTCTCCAAAATACGTATGAAATAGTCTCAGTACGAGGAGCTTTTTAAAAATATCAATAAATGAACTTTAAGTATGAAAATGTTCTTATACTTGCCTTAGACAAAACACTTCTGGCTTCCTTAGACAGGCAGCCAGAAGATGATGTTTTATGACACTAATAGTAACTGAAAAAAGAAGACACCAATCATTGCATTAATATGAGACGATGCATTAGTGAAGATGATTTCCTCGAAACCTTGCAATGAGATCTTATAATAGCATAAATTATGTGTCTACAATATGCTGTTAGGTGCATGGGTAAGTTTGTGTTTTTCTATTTCTCAGAGAAGAAACCCAGATAGAGGTTAAATAATGTGTTGAACAGTACAACTAGTAATGCACGGCGTTAGAACCCAAACCCTGGCTGTTTAACTTTGATGGGACTTTAACCACCAATGTTAGCAGTGCAGATCCTCACTAGAATATATATATATATATATATATATATATATATATATATATATATGGATCTCCTTTGGATACGCTCAAAGCAGAGATGAACAAGTAAACTCTGCATTTCTATGTCTTTGGCTTGGAACAAGTTTTTCTCTAGACCAAGCTAACTGAACTTGCATTTGAGTGGACACAAGAACCTCTGAAAGGGAAATCTGAGGTCCTGGGAATTTGGTCAGACTCAGTGTCCCCAAACCCCGTGGCCGCCCACGAGTGCCTGGTGTAGCCTTTCACCTTGGGGCTTGACTGCCCCAAGCACACTCGGTTTTCCAGGAATCACGTGGTTACTTGTGTATTGTGATTCTCAGACCTGCTACCCTTAAGTCCTCCAAGATCAGCTCTTGTAAGAATAGAGCAATACAAGCAGACAGACAGACAGATGACAGGCGACCTTCTGCTCTCCTCCAGGTGAGGCGTCTCAGCAGCGGTCAGCTCCCTGGACACCTGGAGGTGCTCCTTGTGCAGTGGGCATGTCCAGTATGCATCTCTTCTCACTGCCCACTCCCACCATATCTGAACCCCTCCTCTGGCTCTGAATTCAGACCCTCCCACCACCTCACCTGCACATTGGCTACTGTCACCATCCATCTCCTGGCGGCCAAGCCGGTCCACATTGTCCTCAGCAGGGCAGCCAGTGTGACCCTGCATGGCCGCCTGTTGTACAAACCCAGGCTCATCTCTGAGAAAGCATCACCCGTCCAGGTACATCTGTGACTTATCTCCCCTCAGTGCCTCCCTGCCGACTCAGCTACCTGCCACTGTTAAAATACACCAGGCCAACTCAGCACACTTGCACACACCCGGAGATGGCCCTCGCCTGGCGGTGTACACCTGGAGTCCTTGTTGCTCCAGATGCAGGAAGACTGCTTGAGTCCAGAAGCTGGGAACCAACCTGGACAGCATAGTCAGAGCCCACCTTAAAAAAAAAAATCCCTTCAGTTGCCTGTGCAATTTCCCTGCAATTTATCACTTCCAGCACCCTAAATAGTTTCCCCAGCCCTTTTAAAATGTTTTATTTTCTTTTGAGCAGGGCCTCACTGCATCACTGAGCTGCTGGCGGTCCTCCTGCCTCAGTCTCTCAGATTGCAGGGATTACAGGTGTGCAGCACCACACCCCGTTCCTGTCTGTTGCTTTTGCATATTAAATGTCTCCCATGATTAGAAAATAACCTAAGCAAGCAGAAATTCTTGTCTGTTTGTTTGAACAAAGCAGAATAGTGTCTGGCAAGCTCCATACGTGTTTATCAAATGATCGCGGGCTCACAGCCAGGCCTCAGCCTGCAGCTAAGCATGCTGCTAAGCCCTGAGGCAATCAGTACCTGTGCAAGGCACTGGTCAGTGGAGGCCATGCACAGTGAACTGGCACAGAAAGCCAGAGGCGCTGGCTGCAAGAAGACAAGACCCAGTGGACGGAGAGTGCCGGCCTAAGGGTGACTGGCCCTCACCAGAGCAACTGTCCCTCTCCAGTCACTGCTGCCCTTGGGTTGTCATCCTCTCAAGCCTGCGAGGTGGTCACAGACCAAGGGCTTGCTGCTCAGGCCCGGCATGAAGTGTGTCTGTCCATCATGCTCACTGCTGAGACTCTGGCCAGTAAGGAAGAACCGCTACTGGTAGTGATGACAAATAGTCATTTTAGAAATAGAGGTGTGATTAAAATATGCAAAGAGTGCTTAAGTTTAAAGTTTTATTATAGCAAATAGTAAAGGTATGGCAATGCATACCTATGATCCCAGCAGGGAAGCTGAGGCAGGGAGGTCATTGTGAGTTTGAGACCTCTAACCCTAACCCTAAACTAAGCCCAGCCTGAACTGCATAGCGAGACCCTGTCTCAGAAAAACAAACAAATAAACAAACAAACAAAAGTTTTATTGCAGCAAAAGTCACATTTCCAGGACTCTCCTTCACTACTCCCCCTTGCTACTAGACAGTGCTGGAAGTTCCTCCTTCAGCAGTGTTTTTAGGAGCTGTGTCATAAATACAGTGAATGCTGCTGCCAGATGCCACCCAAAGGAAAGGAAGGAGCATAAAAACATCACTCTGTGTTCCCGTTCACCTCACTCACCGAGAGACTCCTTGATGGTCCCTAAATCAGAATGATCATGAGAGGTAAACCGTTTGATCAGTTCTGGATATGAAGGCAGCAAAAACAGAAAAACGAAAACCAAGCAACAAAAAACACTTATGAAAGAGCACTTCCAGACTTGCTTCAGCGAGTAGTGAGAATGAAGAGGTATGTCCTGCAGTAAGTAATAAACAATCAGCGTGAATTCTATAATAATCTTTCATTTAAACCTTTACCCTATTTTTATCACATCCTGTGTAGCCACAAGTCTCTCTGTTGTTACAACGGTTTTGAATCAATATTGCCTGGTGATTACTAGCTTTAAAACAGAGGTAACTGATGTAGGTGTGAGTTGGTGACTGAGACTAATCAGCCTTTACTGGTTTAGGATCTGGGGAGTCCACAAACCTCTGTGGTTGGGGCCGACACCATGTGTAGCCTCTGCCAGGCCTTCCTCAGAGCGTTATGCTTTTCAGAATCGCTGAGGCCTCCCGAGAGGATTCACAGGTTAAACCTTCTGGTGTCTGCAAAAGGATGTACTAGCTCATTAGAAATATCAGTGATGAACCCATTAGGTATTAAAAATAAAGAACAGATTTTTGTTTGTTTCTAAATTCCAGGGGCCAGGTCGCAGGTCTCCTCAGTGTCTGGGACAGTAGCAGAGAACTGCACTGTCTGCTTTGCGTTCAGTCCGCTGTGACATCACAGACCATGTGGCCTTGGGAAAGCAGCTGTCCATTCGTGAGAACAGAGGTGAAGAGACAACCTGGGCCACCGCAGCAGAGAAAACCATTTCAGTGTGGCTCTGAGGGAGCTGGAGAGAGCCCCCAGCTGTGGCTTCCCTCAGGCACACCTGAAGAGAGCCTGGCCAGTTTGTGGCTCTCTTCTCTTTCTCTTGAGAACTATTAAAAATAGAACAATCCACAATTTTCATTTATCTCTCCCATCTCTTTGCCGCTTTGACAGTCATCTGATAGAAAAGCTTCAAAGACAGAAATTAAACTGTATGCATCTCTTTCCCTTAGTTCTCAACTGAGGAAATAAGTTTTAGACCCGAGATTCTGGGAGACATAAAACAAAGATTAGAATCGTTGCTCCTAGCTTAATACGCAGGAGTCAGTCCAGCACAAAATAGTTGTCCCAGGTCCAACCTTCACTTTACGATGGTTTGTGATATAATTACATGAAGCACTGAAAATTCTTTTATGCTAAAAATTCAAATTTGCCTTAGTTATCATTAAAAAAGTCCTAGGAAACAAAAGTAGAAGGTGTCACCCCAGTTTTCATTAAGGTACCCGTGAAAACAAATAAAAAAGGGGAATTTTTCCATAAAAATGCCATGAGTCAGCATTAGAAAGGAAGATAATAGTCAACATTTACTAAAAATTGCAGAACATTTTACTAAATCAACCTTCCCCTGGGCCAGAGAGGAAAACATCCTTAATGAGCCACAGAGCTCTGCTCCGCTCCAGCCCCGCTGGGAGTGGGGCCACTGCCCACGTCCCCAGCCCTGGCTGGAACAGGGGCTCCGAGGAGGAGGAGGGCCCTCTAGGGGCCCGGGGCTCCTACTGTCCCCATTGGCCATCAGCTGAATGCAGCACATGTTCGAGGAGCGGTTTTGGGTCCTCCTTCAAAAGATACAACAGCAGAACCAGGGCCGGTTCTGGCCTTGGGGTCTGAGTCGGAGCCTGGCTGGCTGGGGCCGAACGATGCAGGGCGGGTTCAGTTTGCAGAGTCGGGGAAAGCTCTGCTCAACTCCGTGCACCTGGGGCCCCGCTGGGGTGCAGGCGCTGGCGAGGGTCGAACCCTGGTTCAGAGGTTCTGTCGCCTGGTGCAGCAGCACATTCTCCTTCTGCCCGTTCCCTGAGAAGAACACGGAGCTTCCACCTCGAACCCTGCACAGCTCAGTGGCACTGGCCAGGGCCTTGGCCAGCCCAGGGTCCCAGAGGTTGCAGAGTGGATGCAGCGCTCTGTGATTGGAAAACGCTGCAGCGGAAGCTGGCCTGGGAGAATTTCTCTTCATCTAGGATAAAAGGCCCGGAAGGATGAGCGTGCATGTCCAGGCGGGTCTAGAGTGCTGGTAGCTTCCTTCCTGCCTGTGCCAGACCCTCGGGGCTCCGTGAGTAATCTCTGCTGACACACAGCGCCCGGGCATGCACACCGGGGCCTGCTCCTGGCCTACTGCTCCTCCATCTGGGCTCTGTCTCAGGGCTCAGGGTTCTGACCACAGCAGGGCATGGGAACCCTTGTCCTCACGGGACATCTCTTGGGTTTTCTCTAGTCATTTCCTTGGACTTGATGGGGGCAGCCAGGATAAGAGGGGCTTCTCCCCAGGTCCCTCATGGCATCCCCTCTGCCTCTCGGCCCAGCACCGAAGCTGACGCCGCAGGCTGCAGCTATTGGGAATTGGAAGGCAGGAGAGTGCAGAGCAGGCTAACAAAAAAGACCTGAGCCCCGCAGTGAGAGCTTGAAGGGCAAGCTGTGGATCCGCTGCAGGACTCAGAAGAACAACTCAGAATGGGGTTGTTCCATCCTCTTAACCAACACAAGCTGTGATGAGGAGAGACTGTGGGAAACAGTCGGAGCCCTCTGAGGGGAAGGGAGAGGAAACCTGACACCGCAGAGTCCCGCCCAGTGGGAGAAGAGCTTGGCAACCCTGCCACCCAGAGAGGATAGGGAAGCAAGCTGCAGGCAGGAAAGTTCACATGGCCCCAGACTGTGAACAGGCTGCCTTCCCGGAGGAGAAACCTGAACCAAAGGACCAGACACAAGTCAAACAAGTCAAGAGAAAATAAATAAAGTAATGCATGAAGATGATTCCCCCCAGCATCAAAACAAATCTGACTCTGGAGCTTTCAAAAGCTGGAATGGCTGTGTTACAAGTGTGAATGAAGGAAGACAGAGCCAGAGGACCCCCCATGCCCATTCCCGCTGGGGGCCCCTCCCCTCCCGCTGGGGGCCCCTCCCCAAACCTCCCACTGAGAAAGTGATGTGGCTGTGTGAGGAAGCCCAAGAAAACCCGCCACCCCAGAAAGTTTCCTGACTTCCTTAAGCACAGTGGCTGCCCTGTCTTAACTGAGCCGAGTTTCACCGCCCTCCATCAGCATCGGTGCTGATGGTAATGACTCCAGCTCCCACGTCAAGGCCAGGACACCGTGCAGGGTGGAGAAGGGCACCTGCAGGAACCCCAGGAAGGGGCGGGGAGGCCAGCCACGTGGAGACTGTGCACCCCTGACAAGCCAGCTGCAGACCTGGCTGCCCTTCCTGGTCAGCTGGGAGCACCCTGAGTGTGAGCTGCCACGTAAGAGCTCACGTGGGCTGCAGACACTGCCTGTGTTCAGAGGCTGCCACCACATGCTGGTGGCTACCATAGTCGGGACACGTGTACAGCATGACAGTGAATCCCTTGCATTCGCAGAGCTCATAATCTGCATGGGGAAGACAAATGGGTGTGTGCGGTCACTGTAGAACATGCGTGTGCACAAGTGTGGCCCCAGCCCTGCAGGTGTTATCCCTGCCTGGCACACGGAGGTGGGCAGCTTAGGGAGTGAGGCCTGGGCTGTGCAACTGGAGCCTCCAGCGGACACCTCACCGAGGAGAGTCCCAGGAGATGAAGGCCCTCCGTGTGGTGGGTGGCCACACCCAGTCCCCCCAGGACAGGCTGCACCCCCATTTGGGGGTGCTCACTTGGAACCTGGGGATGACAGGGAGGGCCCGGGGACTTCTCCATGCCAGCTGGGGCTTGCCATACTCTCTTTTCTGTCTTGCAAGGGCCCAGGGCAGAGGCCCATCGATCCTTATTCCAGAGTAAGGGTGACACGAGCCACCTCAGCAGCTGGACCACGAGGGACACGGAACAGGAGAGAGAGAGAAGACGGTTCTGCAATGTACAAAGAAGGCAGAAGGCATGCAAGGGTGTGGTGTTTGCAGGGGACTCGCCAGCTGGCCCACCAGGCCAGGGTAGGGGCTGTCAGTGGCCAGTGACGGTGTGTGTGCTGGGAGGATGACGGTCACCCTGCAAACAGCCTGCAGATGTGCTGGAGGAACTCAGGATCAGTCATTCACAGGCAGCAGAGCCCTGCACATTTCTTCCTTTTATTTTCTTTTGTTTTGCTTTTGTGATTCTAGGAACTGCGCCCAGGCCCCTTGCACTGAGCTACATCCCAGCCTTTTTTATTTTGAGGCAGGGTTTTATTTTGAGGCAGGGTTTTATTTTGAGGCAGGGTTCTTTCTTTCAGGCTGGACTTGGACCCAAGGTGCTACTGCCTCAGTCTCCAGCGAGATGGGACTACAGGCTCTTGAGGGGCTGTGAGCTGTGGGCTGACATGAGCAAATCGAGCTCAGAGGGGTGGTCTGGCAGCCTCTGGAGAAATCAGAGCAGGATGAGGGGCAGAGGGAGGGCTGGATGTGGCCACCTTGGCAGACAGACCACGCACAAAGGGCCAGGAGACAGTGAGGGTGGTGACCAGAGCACAGGGGCATGAGGGCTGTGGGCTGGTGCTGGGACAGGAGTCTGAGGTTCCTTTGGGCACCCACGTGACTACACCCAGTAGGTTCCTGGAAATCTGCTTTTGAAGTTGGGATAGCACAGATGTGAATCATGGTTTTTCTGTGGTTGAATCTCTACATTCAGTATTCTAAAGCAGAAGCACAAGGTTAAGTTACTTTGATCCAATCGAGACGCTAAGGTCAGAATACCAGTTTCAATCATGAGTTCTGTGGCTCTGGCTCTGGCTCTGGTTTTTGTCATCATTAATAATACTGACTGCACAGATGAAGGGGACCCACGGTGCTGTTTCATACACCTCAATTCTCAATCTTATCCGTGCATCCTTCCTCTACCTGCACCCTACACAGAACCTTCTTGGTCCCTGGTGGATTCTCTTCTACTTCGAGATGGACTGTTTCCCTTTTTCACGTTTCCTTTTCTTTCTTGGCTGGAGTTTCTGCCTATGTAGGAGACGAGGCGCAGCGCTTGTCTCTCAGCGTCTGGTTTACTTCGCATGACACGATCCCTTCCGCTCCACCACGTGGCTGCATGTGGCAGGGCTCCGGCTTGCTCGAGGTGACTTCTGCCCCACCACACGTGCGCACCATGTGCTCTTACCTGCTCATCTTTCTGGTGTGAATCAAGCCTCAGTGAAGAAGGCAAGCAGGAGCCTCTGCATGATTCCTCTGGGTGCAAACCCAGGGCGGGGCGAGGTGTCAGAGCGCATCTCTACTTCGGTTTCAAAAGGACCCTTTCTGCTGTTCCCCATACTGACTGAGCTGATCTCCACTTCTGCCCACAGCGCCTGGCTTCCTCTTCCTCCTTACCCTTGCCACCCTCTGCTGCTTTGTTGTTGTTATTGCTGTTTTAATAACACCTAGTCTAACCGGACTCAATGGCATCTCCACAGTTTTGATTTGCATTTCTCTGCTGACTTAGGACACTGAACATATTTTCGAGTACTTATGGGCCATTCTTATGCCTGCTTTTGTGAAATGTCTATTCCAATCATTTACTCATTCAGAAGTGAACTTTGGGTTTGTTTCTTTGTCTTTTATATGTTCTCATTGATCTGTCAGCTGTTGCTCTCAAATATTTTCTCCCATGCTGTGGGTTCTCCCTGCACTTTCTTGTTCTTTTTTTTTAAAACCTTGATTTATCATCTTCCATTCTGTCCTTGATTGTTTCTTCTGCTGTACAGAAACTTTTTAATTTGATGTAACACCATTTGTCCATTTTCCTTTTTGTCCTGCGATTTCAGGAGTCCTATCTGGAACATCATTGTCTGTACCACATCTTGTGGTGTTTGTTACATTTTCCTCAGTAGTTTATTCAACCGTGGGTGACTTCATAGCTGACTGTGCTGTCCGAGGCTGGCCTGGTTGGAGGTGGTCACTGGGACCACGACCTGGAAGGGTGAGCTCTTGGCCCTGGCTTCTCTCATCACCTTCTCTCCTTCCTCTTTGCCATGATGTGACCACCTTCTCTCCGACAGGCCCTTCCACCAACATTTCTGCTTAGAGCCAGCTGGCCATGGACTGAACCCATTGAAGCTGACAGCAAAATAAAATTCTCCTCTTTTATACTGTGGCATCTGGCATTGTGTCCCAGCTATGGGGAAGCTGATTGATACATCTGGAGACTCCCTCTTATGTAGAGCCTGAGAGTTGTCATTGTTCCCGTTGCAACCCCCGAGTCCTCCTGATAGACAGCAAGGTGTGCAGGAAAGAGAAGTCCTGCTCTTTGGGTGCTGCCTTCTACTGAGCCTCTGTCCTGGACTGTGACCTTCACATGTCCTCCTTAGCTCCTGCCCTAGGAAATGTGGGCCTCATCTCTGTCTAGCTGTCACCGCACTCTCTAGTGGCAGTTTACCTTCCAGGTGGAACTTTCTTCAGGATATGAGAAAAGTTGTTGGTTTTCAGTTTATTCAGCTTTGTTTCTCAGTCCAAGGACAGAAATGAAGAGCCCTGCCATCTTTGTAGGCTGGACTGGACACCGGAAGTTTGGCCCCCTCTCGTCTGGTCGCATCTCACTTACCTGCACTTCCTCTCCATGGAACAGAAACACTTAGTGTCCTGTGACATCGCAGGTACTTTTGTCTGTGGACTTTTCCTTTTAAGATTTGGTTCACACTCTTGGCTTCCCTAGTTGCAAAGATATTCTCGCTTTTTTCTACTAACTTTGTAATTTTACCTTCCACATGTGGGACTTCAGCCCATCAGGAAGCCTCCTTTTGATCTGAGCCAAGGAATGAGTTAGGGGGTCGGTTCCCAGGGGATCTCATGCAGCTGTCGCTCCCCTCAGCCGCAGTGTATCGGGTCCCCGAGTGCAGCCACCCCTGCTCACCTCCACAGGTCTGCTTGTCTGTTCCTGTGCCAGTACCGCGGGCTTTAACATCCTGTTGAGACTCAGTAGAACAAATTCCTCCTCTTCAATCTTTCATTGAATGTGTCAATCAAAAATGTTGCTTTAGGGACCGGGGGTTTAGCTCAGCAGCGTAAGTGCCTGCTTGGCAAACGCGAGGTCATGAGTTTGATCCCCAGCACCAAAAAAAAAAAAAAAAAAAAGTTTCCTTTCCAGGAAATTTCTTCTGCATTTAAATCTCTGCCTAGCACCCACTCTGTCTTTCATGAAAACAGGGCACAGGTTCCTCTAAGGCAATGTTTAAAGAAGCAAACAGACAGCATCTCTTTGTTTATCGGGACACGTGCCTCACCCCAGCCAGCGGGGCAGTGGGTCCTGCTGTCCTGACCCTGTCTCTCCTCCCTCTGGCTCTCTCTGGAGCTGGGGAGTGCTCTGTTGACATAGATGACTGTGGCGACAAATGTAAGGGGCAGCATCTCTCTTGACAACTACATCTTGGACTTATTAGTGCCCTTCCTTACAGAGGAACCAGCCAACCTCAAGAGACTCTGCTAGCTCCTGGGAGGCTGAGGCAGGAGAGTAATAAATTTGAGCCCTTCATTGGTAACTTAGTGAGACCCTGTGGATATAGCTCAGCACGACCCATCCTGGGTTCAAACACCAGCACCTCAAACATATATGCACAGACACATGCACGCACAGAGACACACACACACACATATACATGCATGCACAGAGACACACACACATACATGATGCACAGAGAGGTGCACACATCACATATACACCCATGCATAGAGACACACATACACACACACACACACATGCAGGCCCTAGCCCAAGAACTTTCTGGTGTGAGCAGTGTTTCCTTTGTGGAAGTGCTGCTCACAAGGCAGGATACCCTCTCCCTGGGGCCATGTAGCTTCCACTGCACACAGACCTGGATCTCAACCACCCTCCTCCCCGACAGCTTCCCTCAGCCACGCAAACAGGGTCAAGCGGTGCATCTGACCAGCGAGTGGCTGGCTAGTCTCCCTGCCGGTGGGATGCTGCACATTCCTCACAGCTGAGCTTGCTCAAAGCACCTCTTCGTCCTCCTCCTCCCGAGGACTTGGGGGTGTTCCGGGCTCAGCATGGCCCTGAGGAATATGCCTGGCCTTCTGCTGGCTGGACAGGGCCTGGAGGAAGTGGTGGCAACCTGGCTGTGGCTGCTGAGGAATGACTCACGGGCTTAGTACACACAGCTGTGGCCGCCTTGTTAACACAAACCCTGTCTCATCAGACGTTAATACACTCTCATCAGACGTTAGTACGCGGTTTCCCCCAGCTCAGCCTGGGGGCAGAAATGCTCACCAGGCAGTGATGAACAGAGAAGGGAAAGTACCATGTGCTTTCTATTCAGGAAAAAGCACCAACAAGCAGCCATGCATCGAGATAATACATATCATACTGACCGTAAGTGATACTGTTAGCCTGTTTTTCCATGTGGATATAGTTCAGTGCGACACAGGACAGACAGTTATGTCTCTGTTCCCCATGTTTATATAAATGCATGCTTAGAATCACAGTTTACATAAGACTTTGGGTTCTTCTTTCCCACTCCAAACAGTGTCACCAGTGAGCCTGCTGCTCTGGCGCTTGATTTCGGAGTCCTTTTGTGTGCACGTTTGCTCCCGCAGTGTGGGAAGGTAGCTCTTCAGTTCCCATGGCCTTGACTGTGCTTGGCCACAAGGCTGGCTCTGGCCCTGACAGGGAAGCCCTGGTCTGGAGAAACTTCCCTTTTAGGGAGGCAGATTTTTAAGTGAACCAGTCCAAAATCAATGTATTTGATTTTTTTTTCAAATTAAAGGAAACAAAGCTAGAAAGTCATTTCAAAGGATTGGTGAGGTCCCATAGATAGCAACGTGTCACCTCCCCAGTAGCAGTGCATCCAGATAATGTGTATTATGCTGACTGTAAGTAACACAGGCTGTTTTTCGATGCAGATGTAGGCCAGTGCTACATAGCGGTTAGGTGGGGGTCCTCAGGAGTACACCCTAATATCAGGGCTGAGGCAAAATCCACACAGCAATATCTTCCTAGAGCACTGTAGACCCAGGAGCAGTGAAAACGGTGCAAGTACCCAGCCACGCAGAGCATACTAGCATTCGTGTAAGGAGCTCTACAAAAGCATGTTTAAAAATGTGGACGCTGATGAGCAGAGACTGCGATTGTTGATCACTCCTTTTCAGTGCAGGTACTAATTAATGCATGTAGTAGCGGGGAGCAGAGCTGAGTGTGATGTTTCGCACAGGCTCTGGTGCATGCTCATCCACACCCTCTCTGTCGCTCTGCCACATCCAGGCTGACAGACAGCACGAGGAGACCCGGAGCTGCAGCCTGTGCCACAGTCCAGCCCAGCAAGCTGCAGACCACCACGTTTCGGGGTCACCTGTCACACAGCAGGGGAGGACGAACATGTGACTCCAGAGAAGTGCATCTGACCAAATGCCTGGCCAAACAGTAATTAGAGTCAGGAGCCGTTAATGTAGATACATTCAGATTCTCTCCATCGAATGTCTGCTGTCTGCTAACAGAAACTGCCCTAATTCCTCCTTTCCAGTATCAAATCTAGTGGCTCCCAGAAGCATCGCATATCCAGTGTACAGGGGTGGACAGACACTGCCACCCCTGCCCGTATCTTAAAGGAGAAACACTCCATACTTTTTGATGCCTTCTTCTCAGGTTACAGAAATTCCTTCAAATCCTAGTTAGCTGAGACTCGTATTGCAAATGGATGTTGAATTTTGTAAAACATTTTTCCTGCCTATTGAAATAATTACATATTTTTTCTTTGTTGATCTGATATGTGGTATTTTGGGACATTAAATCAGCTTTGCATTCTTAGGTTAAACATCACTTGTCAAAGATATATAATCTTTTTTTATGTACTTCTAAACCCTGTTAGTATTTTGTCTACAAATTTTGCATCTCTGGTAATAAAAATATTGATAGCCAGTATTTTTTTCTTATAATTTTTTCTCATATTTTGGCTTCTAGGACTGTTATCTTCATGAAATGAGGAAAATTTCTTCTCTTATTTTCTGAAAAGTATTATTTAACATTGCTATTATTCTTCAAAATTTGGAATAATTTCCCAGTAAAGTCACTATGTCTGGAGCTTTCTTTATTGTAAAATTTTCAGCTAGTGATTCAGTTCTTTAATTGATGCCTATTAAATTATTTGGGTTTTATTTAGGGAAATATTAAAGATTGTGTGTTGCAAATACTTTCTCCATTTCATCTAAATTACCAACTTTATAGGCACCACGATCCTTTCCACATCCCTAACAATTCCTCCTCCATCTCAGGCCCACTGCAGTGAGTAAAGGCAGACCAGTGACACAGGATGCTTCCAAGACCCAGCTTTTAGCTGTGCTGTTTCTTCTTGTCGATCAAAAGATCATAAATTCTGCATCACGCTTTCCTGTGGACTTGTTTCCTCTTCTTGGCTTCTAAGGATGAAAACTCAGGTCAGTGCATTCAGACCTTCATTTTTTTCTAATACAGAAATTTAGTGCTATGCTAATTCCACAAGCATAGTTTAGTAGCATCACAAAAAAATTTACGTGTTTTCCTTCAGCTTGAGTTACTTTCTAATTTTGCTGGGATGTATTCTTTGAACCAAGGGATATTCCCAAGTCTGTTATTTGATTCACCAATATCTGGACATTAGTTAGGTATCCTGATGTTATTGAATGCTATATTCCTATCCGGGTATGTGCTTCAGGCTATTACATTAATTTTATGTTTATTAAAACTTTTTCAAGGTCTCAGTGTGTCACCAACCTTGCCAAGTGTTTCGTGGGCGAGTGCCACACGTCTGTAAGGAGCTGCTGCTGCCCAGGAGCTCACTGACACCCCCACCTGCACCCGCGGTGGGGTCGTTCTGATGTCCTCATCTCCTCATCCCGTCTCAGGGACGGTTGGTCTCTGAGGGGCTCCCGCACAGCATGCATTCGGTTCTTTCTGCTTTGCTTCATGTACATTGGAAGCCTGTGTAGGGCCGTGTTTACTGAGGATTGTAACAGCTTTTGTTAAACCATCTCTTTGATCTGTATTTTATATCCCGCTTTATTCCTAGTAAGAGTCCTTCCTGGGAAGCCTATTCCGGCTGATACTACATGGCCATTCCTTTTGGTGCGTGTATGGCATATCTTTTTCTTTTACTGTTATCCCAAACTTACATCCAAGGCAGCTCTTCTTGGAGAGTGCATGGCTGGATCTCATCCTTTTAATAAAATCTGACAAATTTTAATTTTTATAGTCAGATCATTTTAAGCCAATGTAATTATTTATGTTTAGATTTAAATGTATCATTTATTATTTGCTTGGGAGTTTGTGCTGTTCATTTCTTCCACTCCTTTTCAGATTTTCCCATTACTTACATATTTTTAGTATTTCATGTTTACTGTATATATTGGTCTCTGGTGAGGCATCATTTTATTTTAGTTGCTCTAGGGATTATAATGTACATACCT
The DNA here is from genome assembly GCA_004027455.1 of Hydrochoerus hydrochaeris. Lineage (NCBI taxonomy): Eukaryota > Metazoa > Chordata > Mammalia > Rodentia > Hydrochaeridae > Hydrochoerus > Hydrochoerus hydrochaeris. Next base: position 69,804 of record PVLA01004270.1, on the reverse strand, counting down.
AATATTTCAGAGTCTATTCAGTTCTGGGAATAATGGTTTTTGTTTTGTTTTGTTTTTCATTATCCTGCTTGGGATTTGTGAGGCCTCTTAAACCTTAAATGTATATCCTTCACTAAATTTGAACTTTCCAACCCATAGTTCTTAAAAGGTTTCTCATACCACTGCCTGTCTCCTCTCATCTGCAGCTCTGACCGCATAAGTGTTCGCTGCTCACACTGTGAGCTCAGAGGCACAGGAGAGTAATGAGACCAGGGGGTCCCTCCTGCCTGCCGTCAACACCCCGGTGACCCCTCTTCTCTGCCCAGGTTCTGACAGCACCCAATAGCTCCTCCTTGGAGAACAAGCTTCAGCTCTACACAGCCCCCAGGATAACCTCTGACTCCTTTCTCATCTGCCAGGGTTGATCAGTTTCCCAAGTTAGCGCTGCGCCGCTGGCTCTGCAGTGCAGCTCATGGCTGAGCCTCCCCCTCTCCAGCTCTTGCCTGCCTGAGACCAGCTATCCTTTTTTTTTTTTTCTTGGTCTTTTGAACAGAAATCCATGGCTTCTGTGAGAGTTTTCCCTACTAATCTCCTCAGCAGAGGTAGTGTGAGAGAAAGACCATGCCCTGCAAGTAGAAAGTCCCGACAGGCAAGATGCAATGGTCAGAACAGGTCCCACCAAGCCACGTGTCCTGCAGCAGTCAGGCCTCAGGGTCTCCGAGAGGGGCTGAGGGCCTGACTGGGCACTTTGGCACAGGAGCATGCTCCTTGTCAGGGGATGAGCTTGTTCCCAGCCGGGGCCAGGTTTGCTCTCTCACAAGCCACACTCTCCTGCCCTCCTCACGTGAGAAGAGCCTGGCCAGTGACAGCCATGGGCTATCTCGGGCTCCAGGACATAAGAAGCTCTGTTCGTCAAAAGGAGCAGCCTCAACTGTTCTGTGACAGTGCCACAAAATGGCCGAGGCCCTCAGTCCTATGAAGGCAATCTAAGGTGATCCTGTGGGTCCTCATACAAATCCCTCCCTTCTGACAAAGCCCACTCTCTAGGTGTAGAAATGCGATTTCATCCCCTGTGACCAACACATCACCTCCTACTTCCTCTCCAGACAAGGCACCTTAGATTTCCTTAGATCACCTTAAGTCACTTAAGAGCCCCTCAGGTCACCTTAGATCCCCTTAGATTGCCTTAGATCCCCTAAGATCCCCTCAGGTCACCTCAGATCCTCTTAGATCCCCTTAGATCACCTTAGATCCCCTGAGATCCCATCAGGTCACCTTAGATCCCCTTACATTCCCTTAGATCATCTTAGATCCCCTCAGGTCACCTTAGATCCCCTTAGATCTCCTTAGATTGCCTTAGATTCCCTTACATTCCCTCAGATCCCCTTAGGTCACCTTAGATCCCCTTAGGTCACCTTAGATCCCCTTAGGTTACCTTAGATCCCTGAGATCCCCTTAGGTTACCTTAGGTCACTTTAGATTCCTGAGATACCCTTAGATCCCCTCAAGTCACTTTAGATCCCCTCACATTCCCTTAGATCCCCTTAGGTCATCTTAGATCCCCTTAGGTCACCTTAGATCCCCTTACATTCCCTTAGATCCCCTTAGGTCACCTTAGATCCCCTTAGGTCACCTTAGATCCCCTTAGATCACCTTACATTCCCTTAGATCCCCTTAGATTCCCTTAGATCCCCTTAGGTCACTTTAGATTCCTGAGATCCCCTTAAGTCACCTTAGATCATCCTAGATCTCCTTAGATCCCCTCACATTCCCTTAGATCCCCTTAGGTCATATTAGAACACCTTACATCCCCTTAGATCCTCTTATATTGCCTTAGATCCCCTTAGATCACCTTAGGTCATATAAGATCACTTTAGATCTCCTTAGATCATCTTACATTCCCTTAGATCACTTTAGATAGCCTTAGAGACCATAGATCCCCTTGCATTCCCTAAGATCACCTTAGATTCCCATAGATCCCCTTCATTCCCCTTAGATCGCCTTCCCTGGGTGCTGGCTGCTGCTTCACAGTGTGATCCTCAGCCACCAGGCAGGGAGCCTGCACCATTAGCTGCCACACTTGTGCCTTCTAACTAACCTGCAACCTGCTGCAGCCTAGATTTGCTCCAGATGTAGCTACAGAGAACTCCAGTTAAGGGTGAGATCAGCACCTCAGCTATAGGGAACCCCAGTTAAGGGTGAGACCAGCATCCCAGCTGTAGGGAACTCCAGTTAAGGGTGAGACCAGCACCCCAGCTGTAGGGAACCCCAGTTAAGGGTGAGAACAGCACCTCAGCTGTAGGGAACCCCAGTTAAGGGTGAGACCAGCACCTCAGCTGTAGGGAACTCCAGTTAAGGGTGAGACCAGCACCCCAGCTGTAGGGAACTCCAGTTAAGGGTGAGACCAGCACCCCAGCTGTAGGGAACTCCAGTTAAGGGTGAGACCAGCACCCCAGCTGTAGGGAACTCCAGTTAGGGTGAAATGCTTTCTAACATTAAGAAGAAAGCACTGAGGAAGGGGTGTGAGGACCAATGTTGCAGGACAATCTCCACGGCACAGGTGAGAAGCAAATTCTTCAAAAGTGATTTTGACAACATCGGGAAGAGTAATGTTTTTCACATCTATTGACAGTGTAATCCCACTTCTGGAAATCTATTCTAAGGAATTGGCATGAAATGTGGACAAAGATTATGGTCACAACTCTCCTGTAACCAGGACAATGTTGAAAGTCCTTTATACTGGAGTCACAGCATGTAGATAAACAGAGCACTGCTCAGTCTGTAGGGTCACACTTACCAAGCACCCTGCCTGTGCCCTGAAATCACGGGAGCTGTGGAAAGAAACACTGCAACTTCATCCGCCCTAAAAGTGCACACCTGACAAACAGTCCAGCTGCTAACACCAGTTTTCTCGGTGGAAATGTGATAGTCTTTCAATGATTTCCCACATTTTCTGAGTATATATTTCATTTGTAATCAGAAAAAAAGTAGAACAAAGATGTAACTCGTTAAATTATCTGTAAAATCTTTAGCAAGATAGGCCATCCTGGTTAATTTTCAGGTAAATATTTATACCTCCAAACAGAGTCACTTTCAAGAATAACTTCATAAAATAGCTCTAAATTATACAACCCCAAACTGGCTTCCAGTGCACTGTCCTAGGGCCATGGTGAGAACTGTCACAGGTCACAGCCCGCACCCCTCTGGGAGTCCTCGCACCAGCCCTCCGTGCCCTTCACCTCCGGGCACTCTGTGGAGGAGGGCTCACAGAGGTGCGGCCGGCCGGGGAAGCAGGTGGAGCTGAGCTGCCAGGCTCTGCCTGCGCTCGGGTGGCCCCCGCCTGCCTCAGCCTCCTGGCCCCCTGCAGGCCCTGCAGTGACTGCTCACTGTGTATCTGTGGTCAGTCGGGCGCTGTCCTGCATCTTCCTTTTCAGCCTGGCCCTTGTGGGGCATTAACTGCCACTCCTGGGTAGGGCGCTCGGCACTCCTGAGCTAGCCTGGCTTCTTCGTCCTGGCCTGCAGAGACTCAGAGATCACCTAGGAACCAGGCCGTCAAGCATGTGCCTATATCCCCGTCGTGGAAGCTAAGATGCAGGCCAGGTGGTGGCTGAGGCAGGAGATTCGGAGAGAGTCCAAGGCCAGCCTAGGTCAGGGTGAGTCCAAGGCCAGCCTAGGTCACAGTGAGTCCAAGGCCAGCCTGAACTACATAGCAAGGCTGTCTGAAAAACAAGCAGCTAACAAGCAATAAACTAAAATTCAAAACCCTACTCACTACCCAACACCCACCCAAAACCCTGGCTAAATGACAGGTAAGCTTAGGGGAAGTTTTTAAAAAAGTATTGTAATATTTTATCAAAATTGTAATGTGTACTAACAAAAGGAATAGTTCTTTTAAAGCCAAAAAAAAAATAGAATGAGAAAAATTCTCATTATGAAACATAAAATCATATTAAAAAGAAAAGTATCTATTCTTCTTCCTTTTTTTCTTCTTTCTAATAAGAGAAGTATAAGCAGTGATCTTTTAAAAATATCTAAAGACAATCACAGCTGTGCAAACCTGGACTCCCAGCAACCTGGGAGGCCGGGGAGGATTGTGAGTTCAACGCCAGCCTGAGAGACCTTATCTTAAAGACAAACAGGGGCCGGGGATTTAGCCCAGCAGCATAAGCACCCACCTGGCAAGCACAAGGTTGTGCGTTCGGGACCCCTGCCCTCTAGCGCCAAACCTCTGCCCACAGTGACCCGCTGGAGCCGAAGCCCGGTCTCTCTCCTCGCAGCCTGCATGGAAGCCCACTGTTCAGTCTTGTAACTCACAGCACAGCCTTTCAACCAAAGCGCATAGAACCACGCAGAAAGCACAGACCACGGGACCCTCGCAGAGTGTCGGCTGTGCTGGGTGCTGGGCCCTCTGCAGCAGTGACCTCTGCACCCTGCACGTCGCAGCCTCCTGGACGCGGTGCTGCCATCCAGGTGAAGGAGCCGGAACTGCACGGGAAGCGTCTCGCCCAGCTCCCCGGAAGCTGGTTCCAGGTTTTGGTCTGGGTTGGGCTTAGGTACAGAATAATTCCAGATTCACTGACATGTGTAGGAATAATAAATATGTCTTTTGATGAGCTTTGTTGTCTTTTTTGTTATTTTTCTTTCCTGAAAGTATTACTATGTTCATTTCTAGAAATTTCATAGGTTGAGGTCTTATGATTTTGTAATTACTATAGGGAGTAAAAGTTGATACTTATTGATTGATCTTATCTTAGGCTTTCATATTCTCCTGTAACCCCAGCCTGGGATCACAGTTTTTATTTTAGCATATTCTGTCAAAAATGTTAGCCAGTTCACTTTTTTAACCTTTTTAAAATTTTTAATTCCCTATTAAATAGCTTTTTGTTACTATTCCTTCATAATACATCCATTCGTATTCTGCTAGGTTTAAATCATAGTATCTGTATTTTTGTATCTTCTTTAAATATGTTAGAAGTACTTACAGCCTAACATGAAATGAAAGTTATTTAATAACCCATTGATATTAGAAAATATTGCTGTTTGTTTTCTTTGAGAATAAAAGTTGTCAAGTTTACAAGGATATTAGATTTTTTATAAACTTTTTTTTCCTATTTAAGTCATCAGTCTAAGAATTTCCTCTCCATTCCATGAGTTAGCTAAAAACCCCTGGAATTGATGAGTAATTGTAAACATCTTTTAATCGTCTTGCTTGGGGAACAAAGTCTGGTTACTGTCACCTTCTGAATGAAATGCTTTTTTATTAATAAGTAATATCTCTCATATTTTTATATGTTATGGTTGGTATTCATTTCATTTGTCTTGTTAACACTGAAAATTTTATTTAATTTTGTTAGAGTTTACTTGATGTATCTTCCATGTTTTCTAAGTCTATTTACTTTTTAAAGAGGTTCTTACAAACATCTTTCTCTGAATTTAGTTTTTGCATTTTTAGAACCCAGTTTGGGTGTTGCTGTGCTTGAAGGCAGAGTACTGAACTCGGTCATGTTTATTCTCTGTGTTTGCATTTCCTGGTCTGCCTTTCTTTCTTTCCTTTTGTCTTTTCTAACAGTCATCATTCTTTTGTGTCTGTTTCATCTCAGCTTTTATCCTACTAGGTTTTTTAAAATTTTTCCTCTTGTAGTCTCTGCTGAGCTCATTTTTCGGATTTTGTGAGGTGTCTCAGATACCCCAAAATAGGTCAAGTACTGGGAGGTGGAGCTAGGTATCCACCTTCTCCTTGTAAAATAACGAAGCGAATGTGTCTCCCATTCCTTCCCCAGACTCCTCACCTTGTACTGTGTCTCCTCTGCGATGCCCTCTGCCATGTCCCCTGCCTTGGAACCAGCCAAGTCTGAAACTGCTAAAAACTGTAACCCAAAACAAACCTTTCCTGCTTTGACTATGCATGTCAAGTATTTTGTCCAAGAAATGAGGAAGTAACTGAGACACCCTGTTAGACTATCTCTACTTCAGGGATAAATGCTGAAGATTTGGACATAGAAAGAGTTGGAGTATGTACATTCTCCCATGTTTGGGGAAAGTTTGTATATGCAATATGTGTATGAACTTCTCTTCCCTAAGGTCATCAAGTCACTCTGCTGAGTCAGTTTTCTGTTACTATAACAAACAGCAGAGATAATCAGCTTATAAAAGGTTGAGGTCTATTTTGGTTTAGTGTTGGAAGCCTCCGTCCTCAATCAGAGGGCCCATCGCTTTGGCCCTGTGGAGAAGGGCCTGGAGGACTGAATGCCACCCTTGTGGGAAGAAGGGAGAAAAGGAAGAGGGAGGAACAGGGGGAGGAAGAAGGAAGGAGGAGGAAGAGGAAGGGAGTGGAGAGAGACGGCCGCCAGGGCCATCTCTGCGGCTCACGGCTTTTCACCTAACGCAGTGCAGTCTCTGAAACTGTATGGAATACGTCAAGATAAACCCAGTCTGACTTAGGGCAGGGAAGTGCCAAATGCCAGGTGCTACACAAAGACAGACGGGAATGATCCACTTGGGAGCTGCTGCTGAAGTGAACAGAACGTAATAATGTGATATTTTGATGATGAAGCATTAATCCTTTTTACTTGTTGCTTTCTTTCTTTCTTTCTTTTTTCTTTTTTTGAGATAGGGTCTCACTGTGCAGTTCAGGCTGGAGTTGAGTTCGCTATGTAGCTATGTATCCCAGGCTGGCCTTAAACTCGGAGTGATCCTCCTGCCTCATCCTCCTCAGTGCTGAGATTACAACCAGGCACTCCATGTCTAGCAATCAATCCCTTTTCATTAATAAAAGTATTTGTGCTCTTCTTTCAGCTGTTGTATGGCTGCTTTTTCTTCCAATGATTTTTTTCTTATTTTTGTTTTTCTAATTTTTGACCACCAACAGTCAATCAATGTTGGAAATTAATCAGTAGCTAAGCACAACCCATAAACCAAGTGATTTGCTTTTACTGTTTCTCTCTCATTTCACCAGCACCAAACATTACTTGTTAAAATCATGCAGAATTCTTGTTCCAAGTCTTCCACACTGTACCTTTCTCATGCATCACAACCCATTCTCAACATTGCATCAAAACTTCTGCCTAATTCAAGTATCGAACTTATTTTAAGTCTCCCTGGTTGATTCTCCCGATGTCCATCTTCCTGGTTCCAGACACCCGCCTCTTCAGGTGGGCTCATTTTATTTTGTTAGCAGGTGCTACAGGTGATGTTTCTTCCTTTTCACAGCGGGCCACAGTGACCCATGGCTGTGCTTGCAACACTGACTTCTGTCGTGGATGCCTTAACAATGCTTTTGTCTAACAGCATTTTCTTTTACCATGCTGGGGATCAAACTCAGGGCCTTCCACACACTAGGCAACTGCTCTACCACTCAGCTACATTCCCAGTGCTACTTTCCCTAAATTAAAAAAAAAAAAAAAATTGATCCACTGACTGCAATATGGGGACTGAACCCAAATCTTTTCATTGAGCCATGTTTCCAGCCCCATTTCAATTCTTTTGAAATCCGGGTCTCACCATGTTGCTAAGTTGTTGGGTTCCAACCTGTGATCCTCCTGCCTCAGCCTCCCGGGGACTGGGATTACAGTGGAAACCACCAGGCCTGGCTTTCCTTGAGAATTTCAAGGGTCTCCGGAGACCTCTCACAGCAGTCTCACCCCAGTGCACAGGGTGCACCCCAAACGCAGGCATCCTACAAACATCCCCAGGGTCACAGCATCCCTGGGGGCTTGTTTCAGCAAAAGCTCGGGCAGGAGAAAGGCCTGCCCCGCGCTAAGAAGGGAGCCGTCGGAGGGACAAGCAGGCCGTGCGGGTGGACTGGCCAGGACTTTTAAGGAATTCAGGCCTCGGAAAGAGCTGTGGTCCTTACTAAAAGACAAGTTAACAGGCAACAAAGAATAAATGTGACACCTGCGTCCCACGTAAGCGAGCTGTTTTCAACTCCTCACGTCCATGCAGCTCTGACCTGACACATGAGCCTTGCGCTGGGGTGACTGAGATGCCCTCGTTTCTGAAGAGGAGGCCCAGACCCCAGCTCAGCTCTGGGGCAAAGATGAGGCCAGTCAGACCCAGGGATTCACCATGAACCAACGTGGGTGTGTTCAGGGTATGAGTATGTGTGTGTGAGTATAAGACTGTGAGTGTGTCTTTTCGCACCAAGTCACAGGGTTAGATGTCAATAGACTGACTGCAGAATCCACTTTCCTCTCCAATCATTTAATACTTCATTTGCACTTGTTTAACCATCAGCTATTGATTGGGTGCCCAGCTAGTGCCAGGCTCTCAGGAGATCAATACTCAGCTTGAAGTCACCAGGTCTGAAGCTTCAGATGTATCAGGGGGCAGAGACGAGAGGCCAGGGTGCAGTCGGGCTCGGCCTCCAGGTGCCCAGGAGCGACTGACCCGCGCCATGAGAGGAGGTGATGGAGGTGGTGAGCCCTGGGCCTGGAGGACATGCAGCCACTGAGAACACCAGTTACTCATGTGACAGGGCGGCTGCCGGTCCCAGGAGCCCCGGGGGGAGCCGAGGCTGCCGGGCGACGCTGCGGCCCATGCAGTCCCAGGGCCCCAGCCCCTTTCCGCAGGGTCCTCTCACACGCAGCCCAAGTGCAAAGCAAAGGGGGCCGGCAGGGCTAACGGTGGGATGAGGGCTCAGCTGTGCTACAAACATAAAATAGTTTCTCTCGGAAAAGCTATGGGGAAGGGAAAACGCGGGGCTGTCCTGGCAAAGGAGCTAACGAGTGCTCTCGGGCAGCCTCACTGAATTTTTCAGGAGGAGAACATTATAGACATGGATTTGCAAATTTTGCCAGGTTAGTGGATTGAATGAAATACAATAATTGTCTATAATTACATTTTTAAAAGGGCCCTTGTCCAATTTTGTGTTTTCTTAGCTATATATATTAACAAGCATAACTATTTGCTTTAAATGATTAAATCTGTCAATTTTTAAGCAAATGATCAAACTATCTAATGGCATTTCTCACAATGCTTATTAGCTGTGTTCATATTGACATGTTAATCATAATATTAAGGATTGAACTAGATGCCCGCCCACTAGGAGAGAAAACTCCCCGAGCAGATCTGATACGCCTGCGGGAGAGCAGTGTGTAACAGGAAGCAGGCAGCTTCCCCATGCAGCTCATCCTGCAGAGAGCTGGTCCCACAAAACCCACATGGCCTATGCTGTGCCTGCCAGTCCCCCTGGACCCAACACTACGTCTATCACCAAGCCCTAGATCCCCTACTTAGGGATCCGAAACTTTGCACCCTCCCCCGCCTTGCCAACGCCCCCCTCCGCACCTAAACTCCCTATAAAACATGTTCTCACCCGGTGCTCAGGACCAGTGGTCTTTTTGCCTTTGGATCAGCAGCACCAGGTCTGCAACAAAGTCCTTGCAAGTCACTTAAATTCTTGGTTGTCTTGACTGTGCCTCAGTTTACCCTAAAATATTTTAATGTTAATCATAATATTAAGGCTCAAACAACCTTAAAGCCTCCAAAACTTGGGGTGTACTATGGAAATGTCTCACCCTCTAGAGAAGAATCTTGACCTTAACAGTTTTATCTCAAATTAAATGGCAAAATTTTATGACCAAGTCTATACCAGAGACTTCCACCTGCTTCTTCAGGAGAACAAGCCAGGACAGGACCTTGATTATTGAATGTCAAGCTATAAATGATGTGTTCAGACAGGGAGAAGAAATAGAAACGCCTGGGAACTGGTCTTTGAGGAAATTGCAAAATCATCTCCCATCTGAGGGCATCTTGTCCTTGAATCCCAAGGATATTTTTCTTTCTGAGCTAAAATCTTGGCTTCCCAAGAGGATGGTTAAGCACAAAATTGTAGAAATGAAAAATGGTCTCATTTGATTTTTGCTTTTCGCAGCTGTAAAAAAAAAAAAAAAAAGATTCCTCATAGAGGTTGAGTCATAGCCTAAAGCAGCTGGAGAGCTGGGCTCGAAGGCAGGCCTGTGCTTGTGCGACTGTCAGCAGAGCAGGACACGTGTGCACACACGCACCAGGCCCCAGTCTCAGGGAAGTGGCCTTTGGTGTTGGGGTAACTTGATGTAAACAGGGCGGCAGCCGGGGAGCTAGTTTTATGGCAGGGGCCCTGACAGCCTCTTTCGTCTGCACCGATCTGCAGGGGTGCGTGAAAAACAATGCAGAGTTGGCTCTATAGCCACAGATGTCACAGCCATGGGTGAACAGACTCTGGGCTGCAAATACTTTACGATGCTTTATAAATGTACATAAACGTATATAATAGAAGTCATGAGAAAAAGGTGAACATTTCCACCCATACAGGAATAGCACCAAAGGATGAACCAGAAATAGTCTTTGGTGCAAGGGTGGTATTGTACAATTTTTTGCCCTAATTTTTTTCTCGTCAGCCTTCTCACACAATCCTCTAATATTACAAGTAGTTTGTGAGCATATTTCAGTGTAAGTGACATTGTCAGAAGTCTTCATTCACAGGTAAGGTATTTGTGCTAGCTAATCTAAATCACTGCCTTGCCTAGATTAAGAGACTTCTGCAGAGGCACAAGATCACTGTGCCTATCAGCGTGTTACCCCCTCGATGCTCTAGCTGAGTGTGCAAGGGGCAGTGGGCCCAGGGGAGGAGGTAGTCACTAGGGCTGCCTCTGGAGTGTGTGCCCCTTGATGGCACCTTTCTGCAGTGTTTCTCCTGGGGTCGCACCATGAACTGTGCTCCTCCACGCCTTTGCACCATGATGCTTCTGTCTCAGACCCACTGACCATAGACTGAACCCTCTGAAACCATGAGCTACATTCAACCTCTCCTTCTCTGTGTTGTAGGTGTCAGGTGTTGTGTCTGTCTAATGCAGTATCCCTTGCCAGTCAGAACTTTTTCATGTATTTTCACAAGGTCATTTCTAGGCTCACATCCCCACTTGTAGACACACATGCACATGTGTGCACACACACTAAATACACTAGCACCTTATCTAGCATACATCAGAAGCTTGAAATAAGTATTCCCTGCTTTCATGCTTTGGTTTAGACAAGAGTAGTTCTACTGCAACAATGAAATCTTCCAGAGCACATTTAAGGAGTGTTAGAGTTTAGACCTAGAATGTCCCTCTACAGGCTTGTGGGTCAGAGGCTGGGCTTTTACCAGGTGATTGGGTCATGGGAGAAGTGTACTCATGAGTGACTTCATTCACTGATGTGCTGATGGGCTGAGAGCTGAATGTGCTGCTAGGGGGAAAGGCCCCCGACTGGAAGACACATGCCACTGGGATGTGGTTCCTCCCTTCCCTTGCTGCTCCCTGGCTGCCTGGAGGTGAGAAGCTCTCCTCCACCAGGCCCTTCCACCATGCTGCTTTTGCGCTGCATCCAGGTGGCCGTGGACTAAATGCCCAAAACGTGAGCCAAATTAAACTTCTCCTCTTTAAATGTGGGCCTTTGTCCCAGCACTGGAAAGCTGACTAATACATGGAGGAATCAGAAAGCAGTGGGTGTACCTCAGAGTGTCCACAGGTAAAAGAGACAGCCAAAGTCACAGGTAACTGGGGTGAAAAGAATAAAGCAAGAGTACTCTTCCTAAGAAGCAGCGAGGCCAGAGGCGCTCACACTTGTATGCAAGTGTGACCACTCTAGCACACTGCTCATGGGTGCTGCTGGTGCCATGGGAGGATGTGAGTTTAGTGTGATGAAATCCATGGAAGAAGTGTGGACCTGGGGGTCAGGCGGCCCTGACTCAGACCCCCAGCTTCCCACAAGCTCAAGCTGTGCTGGCTTCGCCTCTTTGATCTCAAAGTAGGGACAGCAGAACCTTCTTCATGGGACTGCTGAGGGGCTGGAAAGTTACCACACACTGGCTCATGATGGGCTCTCCAGCAGTCCTCCTCTGTCTTCTCTACCTAGCTGCATATGTGGTCATAAACACCATCAGGTCAAAGGCAAATGAATTGAAAGGAAATACTCCATTAGACACCATAAATGCTATGTTCTAACAGAGTGGAATTCTGTTCTTGCAGGAAGCTGACCTCCAGGCAGGTAAGTCTGAGATGTGGACCTCTCTCCCCACTTAGAGACCTACGCTCTGTACATATATTCACCCAGAACATGCACTTTCTCAGTCTCAGAGCAGAACTTGGCTAATTTAGCTTAGTCTAGCAACTTTCAGCTCTTCAAACTGCTTAATAATGAAAGAGGTGTGTGAGGAAAGGTTCTTTTACTAATTATTAAAATATTACAAAACTAGCTTTCTGTAAAGCATACTTTTCAAAGACATCACACTATGATGATTCAAGATTAGACCTGGATGAATTAGTTTTTTTTATTACAAAACATTATCATGTTGTGATGATTAATTACTTTATTCAATACTTACATATATTTGATAGGTATAGTTAAAGTATTCACTAATAACTGTAAAGTGGATGTATGAGAGCTAGGTCCTGACATAACAGAAATTATAGATTAGAGAGAAGTCAGACTGTTAGCAGGAAACATGACAACTGTCATGATGAAGATTCAGGCATCCTATGAGAAAGTATCCAAAGGATGCCATGCAGGTGTTAATGGTAAGACGGCTGAATTATCAAGATCCCTTACTGAACACATATATCATAGAATGTTTAAAAGCATGCATTACTTATATTAGAGAACATTCTATGTTATACTTCAGATCTGGAATTCCCCAAATTCTCATGAGTTGGAGTCTCAGTCTCCAGTCTCTGACACAGTGTGGATGTGGTAGATCCTTGGAGAGGTGGGGCCTAGCGGAAGGGCATAGGTCTCTTGATATGTGACCTGGAAGGTGACAGTAAGACGCAGTCCCTTCCTCTTGCTTTCTGGGGGACATGACCGGGAAGGAGAAAGTAATGGCCCTACTCATCTTTCTTTTCTTCTGTGGCATGACATAGAAAGAGACATTGGGATCCTCCTTCCTCCCTCTTCCTCTCTGGAGTTGTGACCTAGGAGGAGACAGTGGGACCGGCCTCTTCCTCTTCCTCTCTCTTGCCTCTGTGTCACAAGGTGAGTAACTTGACTAAGCTACTGCTCAGGATGCGGAACCCCTAGAGCCCAGAGCAGCAAAGGCAAGTGACTGTGAATTGAAAGTTCCCAAATTAGGAGCCCAAATTAACTTTTTACTTTATAAATTGATTGTAGAGGCGTTTCTTATAACAGTTTGAAGCTGACGACACACCCTATTTCTCTAAAAATGGCATTTTCTTACTATCCCACGGCAACATATCGAAGAAGAAGAGCAATCTGGCTTGCTGAAGTTGGAATGTTTTATTTTCTTTTTTTGAAGCCAGCATAATTTCTTCAAACTACCTCTAAACCATTCTACCCATAATATCACTGACAACACCTTCACTGTGACAAAGAAAGACACTAGCAAGAAAAGACACAGGGAAGAGCTCTGATGAACTTCTTTTCAAAAGAATCTTCCAAATATTTTTCTTTTCTTGGGGAGTGTTTGAAATGTCATGAATCCTCAGCCTATCATTCAGGCTGGGCCTCGTCAATGTATGGAATTGACAATAGTGAAGATGTTAGGTAAGACCTTGTCCTCCTTACTGGACAGATGTGAAACCTGTAGGAAATCTAATGCAAATCATTTAGCAACATTCTTATCAAATAAGATATTTCTAACTTATCTCAGCCACTTTATCACTACACACATCCGATTGACCTAGCTCTCACGAGGCTCATTTTCAGTGTTAGGGAGCACACTTAAACTTATTTCATTTCTGAAGCATGAAGTTTGATTTCTTCACTCATCATTGACACAATATTGGATGGAAAAGCAGAATTTGCACATGTGTGGTGATTTGGGAAATAGATTTACAGGGGGGAGCTTTGCTTCCTACAACATTAAAATGAGTTCCACATGTGAAAAAGGAGAGCAAAGCTGTCTCATGAGAACTGAGTTCAGGGGAGACTATCAGAGAGTGATGAACATGCAGGGTATTTCACAACCTTATTTCATGTCATTTCACTCTGTCATGTACAAATTGGAATGTTTGATAATGAATTCAGGGTGTAATATCCTTTCTGTGTTTCTTGGTATAGACATATCCTTTTTTTAGGTCAAGGATTTTATGCTCTGCAATAGATTACTAGTATTGGTTCATTGTCTATATTATTTTTTTTTTCTTTTAAAGAATTTCTCCTTTGCCTCTAACTACTGGGAAAAATAGATTTGTATCAGATTGGATAAAATACTTATTCAGAGGAGACTGCTAAGGTATACAAACAGCCACAAAGACAATAAAGACAATAAAGTATAACACATTTTTGCCCTGAAATGATGCTGCATGAGCACTGTTCTTAAAAACAAGAGGAGTTGCCAGCATCTTTAAGTGAGAAGACAACATATCATACATCAAGGAGTACAGAAAAGGGGGACAGAACATTACCCTGCCAAAGAAACACAAAAACTTTCTACAAACTGACCTCAAAGAAACAGAGACTTCAGGATTGTCTGGAAAAAAATGTTTAAAATAGTTGCTTGTTTTAAGAGAGCTGAGCAACCTCCAAAAACCACAGAAGGACATTGGAACAAAGACAGGAAAATGAAACATGAATAAAAATGAGAAGTTCAGCAAAGAGACAGAAAACATGAAAAGAAGCACACAGAAAACCTAAAGCTGAAGAATACACTGAATGCAATGGAAGATACAGGAGAAAGCATCCATAGTGCATGCAACCTGGCAGGAGAAAGAATCACAGAGTTGAAAACAAGTCTTTGAAATTTACAGTCAAAGCAGCAACAAAAAACATTATGAAATGGAATAAAGAAAGCCTATAATATTTGTGGGCCTCCATCAAATGAATCAATATCTGTGTATTACAGCAGCATTAGAACAGTGAAACAGAGGGGGTGGTGAGCTCTTTTAAAGAAATAATGACTGATAAATTCCCAAATCTTGAAAGTATCACCTGGTATCATATTGAAAAACTTAAAAATCTACAAATAAAATAAACCTGAAGATGGTTATACTGAGACACCTTATAATAAAATAACCAAAAGTCAAAACTAATGAAAAATTTTGAAAACAAAAAGAGATGAGCAACTTGCCATATACATAAGATTTGGTGAAAGTTTTATCTCACTGTTTTCCTGTGTTCTTGAGACGATGCCCTAAATATGGCTTCTCACAATGTATTTTGGCAGTACTTAGACAGAAAGTTAAATCTATATAAACGTTGCTAGTT
This sequence comes from Hydrochoerus hydrochaeris, assembly GCA_004027455.1. NCBI lineage: Eukaryota > Metazoa > Chordata > Mammalia > Rodentia > Hydrochaeridae > Hydrochoerus > Hydrochoerus hydrochaeris. The sequence goes on along the minus strand of PVLA01004270.1, from coordinate 54,645 downwards.
TTTTATGATCCCTATTTGAAGAAAATTAAAACCAGTTGTTGGAAGCTGGGGATGTAGCTCAGTGGCACAAGCACCTGCCTGGCAAGTGTGAGGCCATGAGTTTGATCCCTAAAAAAAACAAAAAACAAAACAAAACAGTTAGTGATGTTGACATTTTACCATAATACCTTAGAAGCCTGATAAGAAACCCTAACTGGAATTTCATATTTCTCAATTAAAATTAATTAATTTTAAAAAGGAAAAACCCTAGCTAGATAAGGACTCATGTATGATTCACAATAGGTAAAGTGTAGAATCAAAATTTTTGTTTAAAAATCACTTTGAATTCTTGTAGCATTTGAAGACATTACCAGATAAAGAACACTGAAACTACAACATTATCTGTATCTTATCAAGAATTGGGCATTGCACAGATTGTAATATTAATAATGTTGGCTTGAAGTATTTTAAAGTACATGTCCTAGTTCCTTATCTTCCCACGCAGCATAGCGTTCGCTTTAGCATTGTGTTTATTCACATTCTTATGTCTTTTTCAGCTGCCCTCATGCCTCCTCCTCGTTTGGTCAGTCTCTCTCTTATTCATCCCCAGAACCTGAATGAGGCTCCATCTCCATAGACTAACTGGCCACCTCACTGTTACGGGACCAAGACAAGGGAGAGAAAGAAGGGAACCAAGAAGGAGGACTCTGAGCGCCAGTGGGCTGGGTGCGGCATTCATTCCAGCCAGCTGAGGGGAGTTTGAACACAATGTCAGAACTCAGAACCAGGAAGACATGCACTTGAAACTCGAGGCTTATCTGGGTAGAGCTCAGAAAGGTGCGGGGAGCCCAGAGAAATCAAAGGTCACTGTCTAGGTGGATTCAGACAGCTACTGAGTCGTTCTTCATGTTGGACCCCTGGATATTGGTGGGTACATTATCAAGGAACCATGACTTTTCTGAGAACTTGCAAATGTTGGATTTCCAAGCCCCCACAATTAGTGTTAGTGCATTCTGGATCATCTTTTAAGTGGAAACTGTCTTATAACTCAGTGTTTGAATGAATCTTTGTGTTTACATTCAATATTACAATGAATATTTTGTGTTTCTTAATGTGTCACTAAGAGAAAATGTAAAGATGTAATTTGATTGGGCAAGTCTTAATGTGAAAAAATCAGTAGTTAACCTTGTCCCTGACATGCTGAAGCAACCAACTGCAAAGACAAACTTCTCTCTTGCCATGAAAATGTGCCATCGATAAGCATTAACAAACTGTCGGCTGAGACCCCGAACTGGTGATGAGACCTCCTTGCAGCAAAGTGCTACTTTAATTTCTGTGTGCTGGTGACTATAGGAAAACACGCAGGTGAACTCAGTGCAGAACAATGCCCTTGAGCCCACGTGGCCTAAATGATACTACGGCGCTGTGGAGTGCCGCGTGCTTACTGAAATAGAGCAGGGCGGAGGAGCCCCGAGCCAGCACTCAGGGGCAGCAGGGCCAGGCCTCGGGGCTGAGTCAGGGCCTGTCTGTATGGTGCAGACCTTATTCATCCTCTGTCCACCCACAGTGTGCATTAGCAGTGGATGTATTAGTTAATAAACAAGTAAGACATTTAATAACCAGTAAGATAGTAATAAACAAATTTAAAGAACATTAAATTTTTAAACATTTATGACATACTTGAAGTGCTCTATGAAACTGATGATCACAACTCAGTAATGCAATAGTGATTAAAATGTTAATAAACATAACTTGCATGATGGCCCTGCATGCTCAAGTGTAAGTATGCACAGTAAAAAATAAAACCCAAAATATGATTTTCCAGCTGTGAATTCTAACAGTGTTTTTGCTTCAGCAAAATGTCACGAGATGTCACCATGTATTAATGTTGTTTTTGGATTTTTCAACAGTGCTGTGGTATTTATGGCATTTGAACAGGGCTGTGGTATTAAATGTGCTTGGTTTTATTACTGTACTATTAATATAAAGAATTTATACTGGCTTAGTTCTAGAACATGAGTTTAACATGGGTAAGGTCCTGGTTTTAATCCTCAACAGAGAGAGATCAAGAGAGAGAAAGAAAGACAGACAGACAGAGAGGGGGAAGAATTTACAAATATGAAAACAGTATAATGAAAATAATGTAAGAGATTTAAGATAAAATATTGATAGGCTGACTGACAGGTTTTTTTTCTTTTGAAGGAACTCCATAGTTAATACCATTTGAATAACACATCAGCATCAACTCCTTGTTACAAGTAATGAACATTTTAACTCTGACCACATAAATCAACATCTGGGGACAGGAAACCAGGGGCAAGTGAGTTTATCACACTGTAGGTGAATTCATGATCTATATATTGATACCTTCTAACCTGGGCCAAAGTTTATGAATTTTAGTTGTTTTATTCATATTTCCTTTTTCTCTTTCAAATTTATTTTTATTTTTTGTTTTTGCAGTTTAAATTCTTATCACCTTATTTCTTTTAGTGGATATTATTTTTTAAATTCTTACAGTGAATACAGAGTCCACAGAAAATGTAGACAACTTCAAGAAAAAAATCCTAAATACTAAATTTATTGACACATCATGAGATTAATACAATTGGCCTCTACAATTACAAGAGGTACTCGCAGTGGTGGCCATTCTCTTTCAGGTGTTTATTAACTTGGTGAACAGCTGCTTGAATAACCTTAGTCACTGCTGCAATCAGGGGCTGCAAGGAGAACAATTACATACAGGACACATAATTTATAGTGTATTTATAATGGTCACCCAAGGAGTCAAATACAAAGAAAGTGCAGGAAACCTTTCCACACACTAAAGACCTAGAGAATCCAGCAGAGTGCCCGGATCCCATGACAATATCCTGGATAAGTTCCGCTGAAGACTGCAGCCCATGACAGTACCCACCATGAGCCTAGCTGGAGATCTAGAGCCCACAAAAATGACTCATGCAAGTCTGTTTCACAGATCTGCCCTGGGAAGGCCCAAAGGTCAGTGGAGGAAGCTGGAAAGTCTATGCCAGCAGGGTGAAGGAGCTGTGCCAGTAGGCTGCGGATTTTGAGCTGAAGTCAGGAAGTGATGCTCAAAGTAAGGACCAGGGCTCCCTTGAAAAGTACCACAGCCATCCTCAGTGACAACGAGGTCCCAACCTCCTCCAATGTTGAGAAGAGCCAAGTTCATATCGGGAAGCCAGCGTGGCAAGCTTCTCCTGGAGACTGAACAGCACACATCTTCTCTTCTAGAGCCAGAAAGCGATGCTCCAAGTGAGGAGCAGAGTTCCCCCAAAGTGAACTGCAGCCATTCTCAGCGACAAGCAAGGTCTCAATATTCTTTACAATGAGAACAACCAAGTTCATATAAGGAAGGAAGGTTGACAAGCTCCTACAGGAGAACCAACAGCAACAGGAGAACCAACAACACCTCAGAGAACCAGCAACACTAAACTCTTCCTCTCCAGTTCTCCTTTCTATCTTGGCAACAATCCTCGGGTAGGCCATCCATGCTCAGCACCATGCTGATTCAGTTCAGCTGGCGTTACAAGTTAACCACTAGTTATCAGTCCACCACAGCTACTGGGATTGCTATAGGTGCATTTGCAATTTCTTCTCTAAGACCCAGCAGTGCAGTGGGTTTTCTGTGATACACAGCATCCTCTAGGGTCCCCCAAACAAGAGTAACAGCATCTGTTGAAGAAGCAGCAAACTGTTTTCTTTTCCTGAAGTGTGTATACATTTTTTGGTAGACTCTGTAATTAATCGATTTGTATTTGTTCCTTTAAAAACCAAAAAGATTATTTAAAATTTGCACCTTACGCTAATTAGGTTGAAGAGTTGGTATGCTTTAGAATGTGTTTCCTAAATAATGTGGAAGGGAGTTTTGTCTGTAACTTAGTATTTACCTATAGTAGATATAACTGGTGATGGTATTTTTCTTTTTGAAATTTCTAACAGTTTGGGTTTTGTTTAAGACTGGCTAAACTTTTGGTATTAATGTTTAAATACTATTTCGTTTGTCATTGAATTTTTCCAGTGATATTTCTGTATTCTAAAAATGCATTAAGAACTTTGAACCCTAAAAATCCACAATGAGCAAAGCCACTTTGAGTCAAAGGAGCAATGCAGGAGCCACACACCTGCAGCCCCAGCTGCTCAAAAGCCAAGCAAGAGAAATACAAGATCAGGGCAGCCTGGGAAACCTGACAAGACTGTTTCAAAATTTTTAAAAATAATTTTTGAGAGGCTTGGAATGTAACTCAGTAGTCGAGTTGCTTTCCTGTCATGTATGAGGCCCTGAATTGAATCTCTAGTACCACAAAAAATAAAACTAAAAAATTTATTAAGAACTGTCATTATTTTTATAAATATTATATATATTTTCTAGTAAATGTACGTTTTGTTCATTAGCTTAAAAATCCTAAGTATCCGTATTTAAGCAAACTGACTATATTTTTAAAAATTCTTTCTATCCTGGTTTATTATTACTTATTCATCTATAAAAGAAACAAGAGGAGGATGGACTAGAAAGTCACAGTTGAGTTTTTTCAGTTTTATCTTGATGCCATAATTTTTTTTCACATAAAAGTTTGTGATGAGCTAGCTGCCGTGGAGCATGCTGGCTCAGGCAAAAAGATTCCAAGTTCAAGCCCAGCCAGACAACTTTGTGAATTAGAGACCTTGTCTCAAGAAGACAAATCAAAAAGGTCCTGGGGATGCAGCTCAGTCCGAAGGCCCTGAGTTCAGTCACCCGTGTCACACAAAAAAGTGTGTGAACAACATAAATAATTAAGTTACGCAATCCATTATCCTTTATGAATGTAACCTAACTCTCTGTCATTTCCACTGACCTCTGCACTTTGCCCACTGAGTTTCATTTTGGCTGCTCCAAAGTTACTTAAATTATCACCAAACTCTCCACCCTGCTTCCTTTATATCCTCTTATTTTTAAATCATTAAACTATTCATCACTTGGCTTGTGTTCTTCTCATGTGTAGACAAACGCTGTGTTTTTTTCAGCATTCAGCCTTCAGTATGGCTGTGATCAGTTCCATGATGATCATAGGCACACTGATGTATAGTTTTGTTTCTAATTTATGTTTACTCCTTCTCATGTTTTTATTTTGCCCTGTATCTCTTTATCTGTTGATAATTGGTCTGTGTTCTTTAAATCTTTATATGCTTTTTATGATTGGAAGTTAAAAATGATTACTGTTGTCTAATTTGTAGCTAACCTTAAATATAAAATAATAAATTTGGAAGGAATTGTCTATCTAAAGAATATAGCATCGAAACATGAAAAGTCAAGGATGCTTTTATGCTTTCAGCTTTCTAACACGTTTCTCAGTATTTTACAGATATTTTCTTGTGTTAAATTTTTTATTATGCATCATTGCTTTCAACCATCATTTTAATGTGTACATTGACAATTATTTGGTCCAAATTTAACATCTTTCTCTTTAAATACTTCCTGCCTCTTCTTATAATGCAATTCTGCTATTAACCTCTATCTTAGAAAAACAAAATTTCCAAGTCTTTTTAAGGATGCGTGGTATTATGGGTTGGACTTCTCCCACCAAGGGTGCGCTGAAATTCGTCCTCTCAGACCCTCAGACTACGAACTTACGTGGAAATAAGGGTTGAAGACAATTAATTACGATGTGCTTATGTTGGAATAGATTGGGGTCCAGTGTCCTTAGCAGGAGGAGAAAGATGGACACACAGCCGCACCGGGGACCGTGCTGCCAGCCAGGAGCAGAGACCAGAGTTCCTCTGTGAGCCAATGGGCACCGGGCTCTGCCAACAAACCACTGGAGGCCAGCGCGGCGCCAGGAGCGCTCCGCCCACGGCCCCCGAGGACAGGCTCTGCCAGCACCTGGGTCCAAGCTATGGCCTCTAGAACAACGGAGCCCTGTTTACGCTCTTTTGTTATGGCAGTGCTAGAAATGTTCTAGGAGAAGATATCCTTTGTGACTTCTGATGCTCTTGGACATGTATTCCAGCTAATTAATATAGCACACGCCCCCCAAAATAGAAATTTAGGTCCTGGATTATTTTCAATCTTCAAATCAGTGCTGTAGGGTGTTCTATATGGTCTCCGGCATGTGGAATTCTTTTTTAAAAATTTGAATATTGATCCGATAAAAATTGATTCTGCAGTCTAGTGCTGGAACTCCTAAGAGGCGTTATTGGTTAATTTTTTTATTATTGATTTACTAATCAGTGTATGTCTTAGCATTTACTAGATTCTTTCCTTAACTTGCTTCAGTTGCTTTATATTGAAGGAGTTTCCTTATATTTCCTGATATGCTTCCAGCACTGATATGGACTTTTCCATATTATTCTCTTGTCAGCTTAATAGACATTTGGTGAAGGAAGCATTTTCTCTCACATGGGTAAGTCAAGAAATGTGGTCCACAGGAAAAGTGGTATCAGCTTCTTGCCTTGTCTCTTTGCTTTCTGAGATGGTTTTGTGTCTTGACCACCTCAGTTGAGCACAGGGTTTGCTCCAAAGCACAAACCTTTGGGCTATTAGAGTTTGTGACTTGGAGAAAAGCTTGGTCCAGCAAACCAACCATCTGCTCTTCCCTGAAGTCATTTCATCAGAGAAGCAAGAGCCCTCATTGAAGTCCCTGGCCCTCCTGATAGTGGGAGCACCCTGCAGCTACAGAAGAGCACCACTCCAGCCCCCAGACATGAGGGCAACAGGGCTCCATCTGACGCAGAGGCGCTGAGGGTCTTAGCCTTGCAATGCACCTGCTTGTGGGCACCAACCCATGCCGAGTGTGGACTGCCAGCAACACGGGCTTCTCCATCTGGCCTTGGCAGAAGTGCTACAGAAGCTTTAGACATTTCTGGAAGGGTCTTAAAGTGCATCTGTATAGGTTTCTTTACAATCATAGAGATAACGTAGTTTTGGGATATTTTAATGTGTTGACTTTAGTCACTTTCCTAACTCCAGACTCACAAGCCCATGTCTCAGTCATGAAGTGGACTCTCCTTGATTCTGCAAAATCTCCACTGAATGACACCAGCTGGGAGACCAGCTCATCGTTGCCAAATATGGCTCGAAGTTCCAAGAAGTCTTCCTCTTGGACTGCCTGGTGCTATGTGCGTGCTTCTGCCGGTTACGATGCAGGAGGACTGCCTCCCCAGGCTCCGTGTGGCGCGCATGGGTGCAAAGCTGAAAAATGAAACTTGGGAGCAATGTACTTTCCCAGAAAAGTACACCTAACACTGCAGACTCATTGAAAGCTAAAGGCATTCATAAAATAGAAAACGCAGGAGGAAGGAAGAAAAGGGCAGGGAAGAAGGGAAGGGAGAAGAGAGGCAGAGATGTTTTCAATGGGGCAGGAATGCTTATTACTGATACACTTATTTATGTGTGCATTACAGTAATATAGGAAAAAGAAAAAAGGAACAAATACAAGTGAAAAATTGGAAGAAAAATGAATTTGTGTATGAATTGGTAATTTATAAGTTTACTACTTACTAATTCCAGAAATGAAAGTAGTAAACAAGCAATGAAGAAGTAAAAAAAGTTTTTTACAAGTAATCAAAATAGACACCAGAAAGAGGTAAAAGATTATGTAGTGAGTTCAAGGCCAGCCCAGGCTACACAGTGAGACCCTGTCTCAAAAAAAAAAGGTACAAAAAAAATACACATTTAATTTTTATGTAATAAGTACGTGTAATGTATGCAATTTGCTCTCAAATGTTTCACGGGAATTTTGAGCTATATCTGTATATCTACATACAGATAAATATGATAAATATAAATGTGAGAAAGTGTTTACAATTGTCAAATCTATGTTGCATAGAAGTTATGTTAGGGTTAGGGTTATAATATTTCATTCATTAGTTGGAATGTTTTTATTCTGTTTTGTTTGATTTTATTATGTGTGATGTATAAACAGCTACTTTGAAGAAAACAAGACATGGGAACCATTGCTGTTTTAGTATCAGCTTGCTCTGAAGTCCTACGATGCTTTTGATCTTCTACTACCATCAGTTCTATCATGTTGTGTCTTATTACATTTTAATATGTATGATAGTATAAACAAATTCTTTATAGAAAGTGAGATATTGTAGTAGCCATTGTTCATTTTCTGTTATTTGGTTCAGAATGCCCTGTAATACTTTCATTCTCTTGAATGGCTTTATACTATCTTGTTATGTTTGATATTAATGCATGTGAAGCTATGCTCAACTATTTCAAAGAAAGAGACATTGTGGTAGCTACTGTTAATGTCCGGTTGTTTTGTTGTGAAGTGCTGTGTTACTTACATTGTTCTTCTGAGCTGCTTTGTTCTGTCCCCATTTGTTTCATTCTCTTTAAAATAAAAAATAAAAAAGAAGTTATTTTAACTATTTTGTTATTTTTTGTAATTTTAAAGTGTTCTATGATTTTAAAATTACTTAAAAAATTAAATGTAGCAAAATAAGGACTCAATATAAAATAACTATAAAATATCAATAAATAATTGTAATAAGAGCTACACGAACCTTTGCAAAACATATTAAAGAGAACTTAGAAAGTGAGGTTATATACCACGTTCATGAATAGAAATGTTCAGCACCATAAAGATTTGTAGCACAAGGAGAGAGAACGAAACGGAGCAGGTGAACTCACCAAGTGCGAGGAAAGGAGACCGGAGAGCGGTGACCCCGAGACAGCTGGAATTTGCAAAAAGCTCTGGGAAAGGGGATGCGATGCAGAGAAAGAGCCCCAGAAGAGAAGATGGGGTCCTCTAGAGCCTCGGGCTGGATCCTAAGCTCTGCATCCAGGAAGTTCAATTTCAAGGGACTAGACAGAGTGCGAGAGGAAAGAAAAACTGCTAGAAAGCAAAAAGCGAACCATCATGGGAGTGTGAGCAGCGTGTAACCTCTGAACAGCCTGCATGTAGCACGCTCAGGAAACACCAGAGGAGAGCCCGGAAATGCCAAGAACTGACAGTGAGGCTCAAGGTGTCCAGGACACACTTCCTCTAAACCTCTGCAGAACATTTTAAGAGACTTGAAAGAATTCAGCTGATCCAAAAGGAAAGCGACGGCCTGTCTGAGTCCGTACTCCTTTCGAAGCCAGCCCAGCCAGGCCTGGAAATGTGGCTTTCGCAGCGCACAGCACCTAATCTGAAAGCACCCAACATGAGGAGACAGGAAACCAGTGTTGACAACCAGCAGAGACTCGGTGAATAAAACCAGTCAGAAATGACAGGAACGGTGGGACTGGTAGATAAAGGCTCTGCGGGGAATACTGTCAAGGATTTAAAGGAGCACGCAAGTATAAGAAAGAGCAAAACAGAATGAGAGTAATGACAGAATCCAAGGGATTTGACATATATCTGAAGAAACGCATCAAAATTCTACAAGAAAAGTGGACATTTTGGGTCAAGATGTAGCTGTTACAATTAGAAACAAGATGCTTTTATTTATCTAGGTAGGAAGGAAAGGTGAGAACAAAGAGTAACTATTAAAAATACATAATTGTACCCAAGAAACAGTAAGAGACTTCGTGTCAGATGGCGTTTTCTAAATATATAAAGTTTCACACGTCGAAACAGTCTGCTGGAATTAAGAGAAATAAAGTGTTACAAAGACTGGGAAACAAATTATAGCACTAAATTGAAAAAGTACAGGTGATTATTACTGAAGTTACAAATATTAAACTACCTCAAAATTTAATGGAAAAACCAATGTATTGCATGACATTCTCTATCATAATTTTAAGAAAGCCAATCAATCTAGTGTAGGATATAGAGTGAATAATAGAGAGAGATAAAATTTCTAGAAATTAAAAAATAGCAGAATTGCTTCAAGAGAATTGTAGACATAGCAACTATAAGAGATAATTATGGTTGAGGGAACAAACCACTTTAGAAGGAAAAAAGTGGTCTAACGTGCAGGTGATTGAATTAGAGCTGACTATGGTGCACTAAAAAGTAAATGTGTGTCCTATTCATGACACATGCGTGTCCTCTAATGGCGTGAAGACAGGCACCAAGTCCTGGAGGGTTGTGGAGGACTGTTAGGCTGGTTGGCAAGGAGTCTGCAGTGAAGCACATGCTGCCTTTCTGTGAGGAAGGTGTGGGAAGAGGCCGTGCGGAGACGCGAGATACGCCACTCTCACGTCTGCCTCAGCAGGGACTTGGATCTCAGAGTAACGGGAAGGACACACTTTCCCTGGCTTGTCACGCTTACATGCCAAATCTCTGCGCAGACCACGGTTTTTTTTCTTGTTAAAGCTTGAACCTCCATAAAAGGTGCATTCATATCATCTGATCCTTTGTTGCTTTTGTGAGGCTGACGGACACATCATCTTTTCCCTGAAAACAGTTCTAATAAAAAAGAAAGGAGAGAAATGCTCAGTCATAGGGAAATCTGAGTGAGGAGAAAAGAATGCAGCAAAGACAGGGCTGAGAGCATAGTCATGGTTTTAACCTCAGTTGCCTTTCCGTGCCACGCCCGACGCACACCTGGAACATACACCTGAGTAAGGTGTGGCTGTGGGTTAGGGTGAGTCCAGGCAGATTTTTCCTGGACCTTGGTCAAATGCACTTCTTAAAAAATTGGGGTTTAGCCAAATCGCCTAAGAGACGCGGTGCCGTTCCTCAAGTGGTGAGCCCAGTTTCTCCCCGTCTCAGCAACTGACTGCAGGAGACAGAACGGGCACATGGTTGACATAACCTCTGGGTGTGTCTGCCAAGAGGCTGGGGCGGGGTGGGAAAGTGAAAAGGGCCGTGTTATTTAGTCGTCTGTATCCGGGTAGCTAATCCCTTTCTCTGAACCTATCAAAATGATTTGACAGCTAGGATAATACTAGGTTTTATGTTAGAGCTGAAAAGCATGGAAGTATGTATTTTATCTTCCTAAAGAGATCTACTGTTTTTTTCATCTCTCCCTCCCTCTGTGCGTGCATGTGTGTGTGTGTTTGTGTGCACGCGCGTGCACCTGCATATTTTCCTTTATAAGGAAAGCAACAAAGAGTGTAAAACTCTGTCCCATAGTAGGTCACTAATAGTGGGAAGCAATGGTCAAATCTCAAAAGAACCTTGAGCTTCACTGGTGGCTCATGCAGGTCACGCTGGTCACACAGGGCCAGGATAATAACCCACCCCCTCCTGGCATTCCTAGACCCATGTGTCTCCCAGTGCACCCTTTCTGAAGAGGTCGGATGAGATGTTTGCAAAGACAGTTACATGCTGGCAGTGTGGAAAGCAAGTCTCTAGCTCACTGATTTTGACAAAGTGTTTCAGTTATCTGCTTCAGTGTGGGACTCAAAGTTATCATTTATCATCTTATTAGGGTGTTTCAAATACCAGGACTTCATACAAGTAACAATGTAATGATCTAGTAATCTATGGTATTGACCATCAGTAACTAAATGTATATCTTTAATAATCAAAACTGAATTTAGTGAGTGATTTCAATGAAAATGGCAGAGACAGGAAATGAAAACTTCTCTTTTTTTGAAAAACAATGGAAACACAGAAAAAGACTGAAAAGTAACAGAGTCTCTGTCAAGGGTACCAATATAAACAGAAGGAGAATTCCAGAGAAAGGGAAGATAAATGAACAGAAAGAATTTTGAAAAATATAATTGTCACAAACTCGGTTTTATTTTTAAAATATGAAGATGAACATTGGACAAGAATTCTAAAGAATTTCAGCGAGTGCAAACTGAGAGCTCTGCAGCTACTGGCATCATGATCAAACTCTCCCAAACCAAAGACAGACAGCAATGCACAGTAAATAGTTTGAATTAAATTTATTTCAAATAAAGACAATATATAAAAATTTATGGCATGTATCTAAACCAGTACACACAGGGGAATTTCCAGCTGTGTAGCCTTAAATTAAAAAGAAGTTTCTCAAACCATCACCTAACTTTTTACCTTAAGACACTGATAAAAGAGAAGAAATGTAAACCTACCACAAGCAAAAGAAAATAAACAAGAAAGGCCACAGTGGAAATTAATGAAACATGCAGGAGAAAAACATTGGAGAAAATAAGGAAATCAAAAAGTCACTCACTAAAAAAGATCAAAATTGACCAATTTTTAGAACCAATGAAAAGAAGACTGAAATTACTTGAAAGAGAGCACATTACGACCTAGTCTACAGAAAAAAGGATTATAAAAATAACAGCCCAAGCAATTATAACAGTGAAATGAACGCATTTATAGATAAGCCACTTTCTAAGCCACTTTCCTGATTCTAGAGAGACAGATGCTCTGAGTAGACAAGTAGAGAGACTGAAGTATCCTAAAACTGTTAACAAGGAAAAATCCCACATCCAGGTGGCTGTCTGCTGAATTCTACAGATGTCTTAAAAACAGTTAACATCAATTCTTTAGAAACTCTTCCAAAAACCAGAAGAAAAAGAATTATGTCAAAGTATTAAGTACCCTCATACCAAATTCAGGCAACTGTCACAAGAAAAGAATTCTTTCAGAACACAGGAATAATTCTTATAACAATGTACAATGAAAAGACAAATAATCCAAGTAAAGCCTAAGAAAACAACTTGACTAGACGTTTCTTCCATGAGGATACAAATACACAGCATGCACATAAAGCCACTATCAGCATCACTAGTCTTTAAGGAAGTGCAAACCAAAACCATTTCATTTCCATACTATAAAGAATGGCTATTAAAAAAAGAAAAACGGACAATACTGAACAGTGACAGTGATGTGGAGCAACCGGCCCCTCCCCAATTTGCTGGTTGAAACATTAAAAAAAAAAATGATGTGGTCTTAGTAGCTCAATATTGGAAGGAATCACGCAGTCAGCAGTGAATGAATGGTAAACAAAATACAGCCAACCATGCAAAGAAAGTAAGTAGTGAGTCAAGCTACAAGGTGAACAAACTTAAGGCATCATTCTGCTAAATGAAAGCAGCCAGTCACAAAAGACCATTTTACCTACATGAAATGCATTCGATTTATGTGAAATCTAAGTAAATGCCACTTATTGATTGTACTGGTATGAAAGATGTTCAGAACAGGCAAATGAACAAAAAATAGGTCCACACTCGCTGAGGGCCAGACCAGGGCAGGAATGGGGAATGACTGAGTTTCTTTGAGAGCTTGTGGAAACACTCTAGAATTAGACAGTGGTTACAGATGCAGGGCTCTGTGAACGTGCTAAAAGTGACCCAACTGCACATTTCGAAGGATGCTGGCTCCCAGGATGAATGATCCACTCTGTGTTGCAAACCTGTGCTAAAATTTGTTTTAAAAGACAAAAAGGTCATATTTTACTGCCCAAGACTTATGTCTCAATTGTTAAAATGAGTTTAGCTCTTAAAATGCATCAAGTGGTGTTTAAAAGTACTACATTCTCTTTCACTCTTGAATGACAGTCACCTCTCACCCAAACCAGCTGCTAGACACCTGTAGCTCTGGAGAGGCCACATATATAGCTCCAGTCTTGGTTTCTGTGATTCTGATTCAATCTGGAAAAGCAAACCAGAGAGCCAGGTAGGGAAGGGATCCATGTAAAATCTGAGGGGGAGAGGCTAGAACATTTTAAACTTTTTCAAACCATGATTATTTGGGTTCTGATTTCAGAGTCAGTGCCCTCTTTATATTATCTTTCTCCTTTAAAGAGATAAATACAAGGGAAAAATCCATAGACCAGTAACATACTTTTCTCATCAATTTTTAGGTATTAATGACTAAATAAATTTGGTCCCTGCATCTGTGGATTTGTCCAAAATTTATATAAATATCTATTCTATTCTATTCTATTCTATTCTATTCTATTCTATTCTATTCTATTCTATTCTATTCTATCACTTTCGCATCACTGGGACACAGTACCAGAGGAGCAGGGAGGAGACACGCATTTCCGGTCATGGCCTTCAGTCACTTCCTCTCCAGGCCCCGCCTCCTTCAGCCCCTGCAGCCTCGGGTCCCTCATGCATCCATCCACCCACTGAGATCAGACTCCCGATCCAGCCACTCCCAAGACCTCTCTCTAAGCACCAGCAGCTCCCTGGGACTGGGAGGTCCGGGAGCTACATCGCTGAGTTCGGGAAGCCTTCAGGCTGGGAGTTGAGACACCCCGACTCCCGCTCGATGTCTGCCTGCACTGCCACACTTCAGATTTTGAGGAAGAGAGATTATACATTATCAAATAAAAATTGAAAAATAAATGCAAAAATGATTACTCCACTAAATAAAAAGTACTCCTTAAGCATGTAAATTTCAGAAATTAAACTCCCAGGATTAAGCTATTAAATTGCTTTATTTAAGTATCTAAGCCTAAGTTCAAGAACCTCAGTGCTAACATAATATTGAAAACATTAATTTTTGAGGTGCCTTGAATATTTGAAAATTGCTAAGGGATATGATCTTAAGTGTTCTCGCCAAAAAAATGGCATATGAGATGATAGCTAGGTTAGTAACTTGACTAAACAATTTCACAATGTGTACAAGCACCAAACATCACTTTGTAGAGCAAAAATATAATCAATTTTTATTTTTCAGTTATATCTTAGTGATGTTTGGGGAAAAGAGAATAACCCAGCAGTATAAAACCCTTGCAGGTAAGACTATAGATGAAATGTGAAACATTTTATAAAAATTTTCCTCAGGTTATTCAGGAAGTTTTATTTATTACCCCTTTAAAACATGATTTGATCTAATTCAGTAATATTTGACAAATAAAAATCATGATGAGTTTAATTCCTTTATAACACAGTATTCAAGAATCTAAGCTTTCCTGTTAGAATAAAATGTCAAAAATCAATGATATGTGCACGTACTTAGCTTTCCGCACCTTGCAGATGGCTGCTTCAGTAAGTCTAAGAGTGACGTCGCTGTGCGGTGTGGCAGACACGGAGATAAACGCTGTTTGCTGTTACAGAGGTGAGCAGTGAGAATGGAAAGACTTGTGGACTCCCAACTGCGTTTCCTAAGGACCCACTCACTGTATTTTCATTCCTCCTGCTCCGTGGCATTGTGAGTTTTAATAAAAACTATAGCGTTACTTCTTGACATCAATTTTTAGGATATTATTTTCAGAGCGAATTTGAAAGTTCCAAGATTTCCAGATGCCCCTGCGCTGCATGCACGTGGATGGCCACCCCGACATCAGCATTTCCACCACATGGGTGCATTTGCTACACCTATAGGTGCCTTAGGTTGTGTTCTTAGTGTCCACCTCACGGCTCTGGACTGTGTAATGATGTGCATCTGTTCTTTAGTATCATACGGGGTGCTCTCACTGTTCCAAAAATCCAGAGCTAGCCAGACGTGGGGGCATGCACCTCTCATCCCAGCACTCTGGGAAGCTGAGTCAGGAGGATCCCAGTTTTGAGCCCAACTTGGGCAACTTAGTGACTTAGTGAGACCCTGTTACAAACTAAAAAAGGGCCCAGGGCTTTAGCTCAGTGTGAAGACCCTGGATCCAATTCCCCAATCTCCTGTGCTCTGTTCCTCGTCCTCTGCCTTTACCACTGGTAACCACCATCTCCTTGTGGTCTCTGAAGGTTTGCTTTTCTCAGAATGCTTCATAGCTGGAATCACACAGCCTGTATCCTTCTGATATCTATCCACTGAGTGCTGTCCATCTGAGGTTGTTCTTCCTGACTTAGAAGCCCATTTCCTTCTGACACCGAGTAATCTCCCGCTGTCTACACATGCCATGGTGACTTATCCATCCACCCACCAAGTCCATCTTGGATGCTTCCTCGTTTAGACAGGGGCAGCTAGAACTGCAGCAAACATCTGTGTACAGGACTTGGGGGAGGGCTGAAGAGGTTTTTTTGGTAAAAACCAAGAAGCGTGGCTGTGGCTTTCGTGGTAAGAGAGTGCTTACGTTTGCAGGGCTGCATCCTAAGGTGGCCAGGCCCCTCTCACTTCCTCGGTGCTGGGGAAGTGCTCACCGGCCCTGGGCGAGGTCAGGTTGGGGGTCCTGGCCACTGCTGTTCCAGGGGGGCACTTTTCGACCACAAGGCAGTGGAGAAGCTTCCCCTGTGCCAGGTGCCTTCCTGTGTGTCTTCCTTGTTGAGCTGTTTGTTCAGGTCTTTGCCTATTTTGTATTTATGTGTTCTCGTTGAGTTTTAAGAGTATGCATTTTTTTGGATGACAGTTCTTTACCAGCTATGTCTTTTGCAAATGCTTTCTCCTGGTCTATGGCTTGTGTTCTCACTCTTTCTAGTCTTGCACAAAGCAGCAGTGCTTAATCTTGAAGGAATCCATCTTACAAATTCCGTTTTTCATGGATTGTGCCTTTGAGGATGGGTCCAAATGTCCTCACCTCTCCCCGGTCATCGGGGTTTTCTCCTTTGCTGTCTCCTAGAAGACTGTGGCTTTGCGTTTCATGTTTTGATGGGGGACTCATGTGTAGCTTACTTGTCGGAGGGGGGCGTCTGTGACGTGCCCACTGTTATGGCAACACTTGCTGAAAAGATGAGTTTGCTACATGTGGGTTCATTCTGGGGCTCTGAGTTCTGCTCCATTGATGTATTTGTCCCTTAAATTATCCACATTGAAATGTTTTGATCTACTATAGTTTTATAATAAGACTTAAAGTCCAAGAGTATTTATCTTCTAATTTTGTTCTTCTCCTTCAACATCGGATTGGCTATTATGAGTCTCATTTTTCCATGACCCATTTACTATCAGTTTGTAGATACCCACAAAGTAGTTTTCTAGTATTTTATTGGAATTGCACTGAGTCTAGATGTCATTCAGAAGAACTGACATCTTGAGAATATTGAATATTCTGCTCCAAGAACATGGAATATCTTTCCATTTATTTATTTTTAAATTTCATTTAGTAGAGTTTTTGTGGATTTTCTTGTACAGATCTTTTATGTGGTTTGGTAGATTTTTACCTAAGCATTTAGGTTTTGAGATGTTAATGTGATATGTTTTTCATTTCAATTCCATTTCTTCATTGCTGATATATAAGAAAGTGATTTTTGTGTGTGTGTTATTCTTGTATTCTGAAAGTTTTATATAATTTCTGGCATAACCTATTTTAAAATTCCCAGTCTAGAAGCCCAGGGATGTGAACCAATTTTCATTTGTAAGAGGAAATCACTTATCTATGGTTCCACTTACAGAGAGAGAGAGAGAGAGAGAGAGAGAGAGAGAGAGGAAGAAGAGGAGGAAGGAGCAAAAAGGAAAGGAAGAGAAAAGAGGAGAGGGGAAGGGAGGGGAGGGGAGGAGGGAGGGAAATAATTGAGATAATTTATATTTACGGAAGAAGTCGCCCTGATTTCTCTGTTATTTCCCTCTTTTCTCTCTTTATAGGATGTCATTATATTTTGTTGTGCTCATGACTTCTCTCTTATTTTCCAGAATGATTACATTTTTTTTCAGTTAATTAGTGGAAACTTGAGACCCAGTAAGGCTTCCTGAGAGATCCCCAGGAGACTTTCCAAGAGTTTGGAAGATGAGTAAAGGATGTTTTGACCTAAAATCCCAAACGATGGATCTCTTATCGGCAGAGATGTGTATGTTTCATATGGAGCGGACTGCAGAGTGCAGCTGAAGAGTTTGGTCTGCCAGAACTAAGTATTAAACTCCTATGTGATATCCAAAAGGAGATTAAGACCCAATGTGTGGGAGGTGGTCTGACTGGAGTCATAAATCGAGGAGATGTCGCCTTGCAGATGTTGTGCGATGCTGGAATGGTCAATGACATCATTCTGCGAAGGCGTGCAAGCAGGAGTGTGGATAAAGGCCCACAAAGGCAGTGAGATCTCCAGTGCCGGAAGCAAGCAGCCAGACCGCCCTGTGCAGAGTGGTGGACAAGCCCCTCAACACTCCCTGTGCCCTGGTGCAGCAGAGAGCAGATGCCTTCTGTGGATACTTCTCCAAGTGCAAGGGAGTTCTGTCCTGACAAGCACGACACAGATTAAGTTCCTAAATTCAAAAAGCATTTAACACACTGATTATACTGACGCCATAGCTTAGCATTACCTTCCTTAAACAAGTTCACAGCACTTACCTTAGCCTGCTGGTGGGCAAAATTGCCTCACACAAAGCCCATTTTATAATCAAGCATTGGTTATCTCCCATACTTTGCTGAGTGCTGCACTGAAAGTGAAAACAGCATGACATATGAGGCTGTTTTTGTATCACAGTAACAAACACTAGAATTTACTTAAGGAATCTCTTCCCTCCCTTCCCCTCCCTCCCTCCTCTTCCTCCTCCTCTTCTTCCTCTTCCTCTTTCTCTCTCTCTTTCTTCCTCTCTCTCTCTCATTCTCTCTCCTCTTTCTCTAAGTGGAACCATAGATAAGTGATTTCCTCTTACAAATGACAGTTGTTCCACATCCCTAGGCTTCTAGACCTGGAATAGAAACAGTTAGTGGATTAAATGGGTTCGTTAACAGCATAGGAATCCAAGCAGCCAAATGGATAAATTTGCTGAGCTCAGCAACCACCTGTAGATCCCTGTTTCAGAGTCCAAACAAGTGGTGCTGAACTGGAAAGTTACAGAGCTTTTAAAACAGAAGACCACAAGAAAAACATCCTGTTGGAAACAATTTAGCTAGAATCTTACATTAATTTTTGGCTGACACCTGTATTCTGCTTCTTTGTTGAGCAGGTTAATTTTTCTCCCGTGGGTGCAACTCATTCTGCTTTTCTCATAGGACTTGTGCCCTGAGTAATTTTTCGCTCTCTGGGTCAAATACAGGGCACAAGATGGCCTAGTTATGATGCCAAGAACAACAGTGGATAGTCAGACCATGGCAGCCCTGTCTGAGTGGGTCCGGTTTGTATGCAGGAAACAAGAGAATGAGGGTGCTCTGACAGTCTACTCCAAGGAGTCTCCTGCATGTTGGACACTGTGGTCGAGTTTATTGCTGGCCCTCGTCTTGGAGGACGTGCAGTAACTTACTGGTCAGCAAAGCTTAGTCTCTGAATGCTTTGAGGTTTCAAAATGAAAAACAGCCAAAATTAGCCATGAAGTTCCTTTAATAAAATACAGTATGAGATTGACTTAAAGTTTATTTAAGGTCCCAGAATTTATTGGATGCACTTTGAAATAGGAGTCCACATGGACCAAGATTGTTTTCATCTATCTGCATAATAAATTAATTTTAGCAAAGAGCAATGAAATTCCCAAACAACTAAACTATTTCTGAGCCCAGTTATTAAATCATCCTGGAACTATTGAGTTGGTGTAAGGTTTTCATAGATGACTTGTTATTCATTACCCTAGTCATGTATTCATGTAAGGGAATTAAATGCATTGAATACAGCCTCATATTCTACGCAGGATTGGAGGAAGAGATGATGCATGTCTACAGAGGCACGATCTTACCCCACACACCCATATCACAGAGAAAAAGAGGGGAGGAGAGAGGAGGCGTGGAGATGGGAGGGGCGAGGAAGGAAGGAAATTCCCTGAGTAAATTTTTGGTTTGGGTTCTTGCATCTTTGGCATTCATTTGCATGAAGTATTTTTCTCCCTCCTTTTCAGTCATGCCACCAAACTTGGCGCTGTGACAAATAATATTTACACTGCATACTGATGCATGTGCTGTGTGTAGAAAGAAATTCTGTTTTCTTTCCCTAGACTGACAGCAGCTCCATCAGCCTCACCTTTAGAAGCTAACCCTGGACAAACTGTCAATCAGTCAATAGAAAGTTTGAAGGCAGCTGTATTTGCCACAGAGTGGAGAAGCAAGAAGCAGAAGTAAAATTACAAATGCTGGCATCGTGGGCTTTGCACTTCTGAGGTGCAGAAATGAAAGCCAACAGCCCAGTCCTGGGCCCTGGCACTTCCTCTTCCCTGGGTCCAGCTCTCTGGACTCCAGTCAACCTCGGCAGCTGGCGTCTCAGACCAGCCTTAGTAGGTCAGGCTGGAGTCCTGGCCATTCCCACTCAGCCTTCATCTGTACCCACAGCACACAGGCGCTTGAATGAGGCCTCAGAGCTGCAGATCTGCCCATTCTTCATGTTGGCCAGATCCATCTTTGTTCCGCAAAGACAATGGCTGTGCTCCTTTCCCTCCACTGAACGCCTGGCAACCCACACACAGCGGGGCATCTGCTGTGGGCTTCATCTCCCACTGCGCTCGCTTTGTCCCTGTTGCGTGCACTGGCTCTCCCAGTCCGGGCCTGCCTGGCCTCCTCAGCTGGGTGCTGGAGATGGCATGGAGCAGATGGGACGAGGTGGGAAGGACAGAAAGGCTGATCTAAGTGGCAGCAGCTCACACTTGCACAGCCACCCCTAACATGGTGCTCTCTCCATCCTGGATGTGAGCACCTGATCACAGAGCATCGAGTTTACTGTGGTGAGTTCCTAGCATCCCTGAGGGCTCCGAGGACCCTCTAAGTTAGCGATGAAGAAGAGGTCAGAAGGTGACCTCCACTTGCCCCTTCCTTGAGCTTGGATTGCGCACCTCCCGGGGTCACGGCAGCTTTGTGACCAACCACATCTACATCCCCCGCTGCACACGTGCGAGCTCTGCCTCAGGGGAGACTCAGAACCCAGCCCCTGCTCCTCGTGACCACAGAGCCCCCTAGAATCAGGGCACCTCCAGCACGAATGAATCGCAGGATCTCAACAAATGGCAAAGCTCCCACTCTTACCTCACTATGCATGATCCACTTAGTGTCCCAGAATGGCTCTGTTAAAATGCAAGCTGGTAACGAGATGCTCTCCCTCAGTCACCACAGCGGCTCCCACGCAGGTGGGAAAGGGACCCACATCTCCTTCCCAGGCACAGTACAATATCCGTCTAACTTACGTGGGCGCCCTAGTGCAAGCAGAGTGACCGCCAGTGCAGAGCCACAGGTCAGCCCAGAATGAGGAAGCAATTGGAGGGGCAGTGAGGACAGCGAAGCCGAGACGGGTGCTCCAGTCAGCATCTTGTGGGACACGCACTGATAAACCCAGGATGAGCGAGGAAGTAGAAAACTCGAACTTTAAAACTAGAACTAAAGAAAACAATCTGTGACACCTTTGCTTTGGGAAAGATTATTTTACATTAGATTGTGGGAAGAAATCACAGAATAAGGAACTAGTAAGTTAAACTTCACCTTGTTTGATTCTACAAATAAAACCTGAGGATAAGAAGTGAGCAGCAAACACACACGTGGGGTAACAGCTCTGGGCGCTCACTGACATGTGCCCCAGATCCCTGCGACCACTCCTGGCCCTCCACACTGGCCACCTTCAGGACACCCTGGGCGTGTTTGCTTAAACAGTGGGTAACACAAGATAGAGAAAAGGAGTGGTCTGTTTCTAAAGTCTCGTCCTTCTGGGCTCAAGGCGTGGGTAGCGAAGGCTCGGGGTGAGGGAGCACAGTTAGCTGTGGGGGAGGCAGAGCATCCTGCATGTTGAATGCTCTCCTGAGAAGAGAAGGGCGCGGGACCTCAGGTGGCTGTGCTCTTCCAGCCAAGAGGACTGGACTGTGATGAGGTGGGAGTGCTGGTCTGGAGTCTTCACACAGGGCTGCTGCGCATCGTGGAGCCAGGGGCCAGCTGCTTGGAGTCTGTGAACCACCCGGAGGTAAAACAAAATCCACCTCGGTGCTAAAACTAAGGAAACCAGGTGTCGCTCAGCAGCAGCCCATCCGCAGGACCCACTGGCAGGACCAGGAGAAATTCCAGCAGGTGTCAGACCGGCTGGCCAAGCCCAGGCCCTGCAACCAGAGCACCTCTGGGCAGCACCTTCGCAGCAGCCCCCCTGGTGTGTTCTGGGCAAGCCCCTGATGGCCAGGAGAGCAGGCAACAGAGAAACACGTGCCATGCATGGTCTTGAGGTGCAGCAGAATCAATGTAAGTTCACTTAGTGTCTTAGCTACTTCTAAAAGCTAACCTGGAAATAAAAAGGGCCACCCCCTGGAATAGATAAGGGAATAGATAAATCGTGAAACATGAAAACAGTGCTGAAGGATTTACACTTCCTGTTGTGAAGACCTGCTATAAAGCTGTGGTAGTGGTATTGGTATTGGTATTGGTATTGGTATTGGTATTGGTGCAAGGACAAATTGACCAGCAGAACAAATGCCTGGAAATAGACCTGCCCACACAGACACTGGCCAGGGGCATTTATCTGTGAGTGTCTTTAGTTGCGCTGTCATTCCTGCTTCCATGTCCTGAATAAGCTCCAAACCTTTTCCTTCATGGTCATTCTGACTTCGGGGAGGAGCCAAAAGTCCCAAGGGATCAGGTCTAGTGAATAAAGTGGATGAGGACCCAGCCTCGTGATTTACGATTGTGCCTTTCGGTTGGATGGTGCTCGGCAGCAGTCTTCACTGTATTTTTTTTTCTACCACACTGAGCAGTAAAACTGCTCAGGAAAGAGGATTTCCAGCACTGTTTTAGCAAATGGCGAGAATGAGGAAATAAGCATGTTCTTTCCAAAGTGTTTTGATGGAGATTAATGGCAATGGGTCTTTTCCTGGCTTAAGTTTTAAAAATTGGAACATTCACTGTATTTTTCTGTCATCCCTTGTCTACAGGGCACAGTGTGCAGGAGTCACTCTTCAACAGTTTGCTACTGGCTCCCATCTGCTGTCACACACACACATACGCACACCTGCAAATGCACACATGTGTGCACACACACATGCACACACACATGCACATGACTCCAGAAACACTAGTGGTCAAAATGTAACATCTTTTAAAATGAAATAAGGTGAAATATCTTCAAGTCACAATATAAAAGACAAGTGCTCTACAGGACATACAAAACAGTAGCCACACAAAAGGGAAAAATAATAGGTTGGATCACATCAATTTAAGAAAATTATCAAAGACTTCGTTAGGAGAATAAACTAAAAGGCACAGAGAGGGAAATAGGTTTGTATTACGCATAACCAACACAGGACTTATACTGTTAATATATGAGGAACTACAGAGTGATGAGGAAAAACAGCCAATCCACTGTTAATGGGATTAAAACTTAGGCACAATCTCCCAAGATTTTTTTTTAATGGAGAGAGGTTTTATTTGCTTATGATTCCAGCACACAATCAGCTGACTGCACGGCAGAGACGTAGCAGTGGAAAGGTGCTCAGCTCTCAGTGACCGGCAGGCAGAGCAGGGGAGGAAGCCAGAGAGAAGGGTTCCAAACAGAGACCAGAGACTCCAAGGCCACACCTCCCTGATGCAGCCCCCCAAGGCTCCTACTTCCACTCTTCTGGGGCACTGGGAGTCCTAGCGAGATCCCCCCTTGGATGTAGCCGTGGAGTTCTGCTTAGTCTCTTTTGTTAACTTTGCTCAGTGGAGCCTTTGTTCTGATTCTGTGTGGATCCGTGACTGACTTTATTGAATGGACAACAGCATCAGGAAGCATGGACACCACCAGGACAGTGCAGGCCAGAGACTTGGAAAGCACAGCAGCCCGATGTTCTCAGGTCAGACATTGGAGAGAGAGAGGTGATCCTGGTGTAATGCTGGAATCAAGGGGAACTCCACTGCTGGCCAGAGCTGGGAACAGCCTTCTAATGAATTTTAGACAGCAATTCCTTGCACGTTGGTGGCACTGGCTGGTACCTCGTGGGCCTCCCACAATATGAGCCTCTCTCCTGGGGTCTCTTTGTGAGGGTTGAGGTTGCACCCAAGGGCCTTGGGTGCAGCCCAGCACACAGGGGAGCTTGGCCTTGGTCGTCCCTGGTGCCCTCTGAGTCCTAACCTGTGGGTTGCTCAGGCACACAGTCTGGAAGTGTCTTCCCAGACTCTTCCCCAGAGAGCTGACCTTGCAGTGGAGACCACACCACTGGCCAGCTGCACTCTCTCAGCAGCAGCCCTGCCCAGTGCCAGACACGGACCCACCCTCAGGCTGAGCCTTACCTCAGGGGATGACAGGAAAGCGAGACTTGCTGTCTGCCTGCAGTGGAGCCCTCTCCCCTTTCACGCCAGCGTGGAGACCTCAAGGAGCCGCCTTGGACAGAGAGCTCAGCATTCCCTGCAGTGGTTTTCCAGTCCGAACCTCACATTTTCCGCTTACTATTCCACCCCTGTGGTGTCTGAGCAGAGCCACAGTGTGCCCTGCTTCAGCCTCTTTTTCCCTTTGTACACAGTGAGAACCGGCCGGGACTTCTATTATGACTCTCTATTGTGGCAAACTAGGTACAACACGAAAACTGCCATTTCCACTGCTGCAAGCACTCAGTTTAGTGTCCTTAGTTATGCTGGCGATGTCACACAGCCGTCTCTACTCTCTGGTTCCCAAATGTCCAGCAGAAACCGTACCTAGTAATCTACCACTAATTAGAATTAGATGTCACTGATCTAAGCACTGAAAGTTTTCTATTTCCTGAATTAATAATACGAGATAAAGTGAATTCGATGACCACTTAGTAAAAGACCCTTTCTTATCTTTCAATTGAATTACAGGATACTTCCTTCAGGAATGGAGGACTGAAATTGATTCTAATATGGTCTAGTGACATTAACTGTTTTGGAGCAAATGTCCTCTGCCTTGAAAAGGTTTGGCTTAGAGCCAGGCAATAACTGCTTCTCCCGTCTCACGAATGGATTTTGTGCACAAATTATTCATATTCTACTCCAGGTAAAATGTGGCGTGACATTTCAGCAGTGTCACTCAGCCTCTCTGTCTCTCTCTCTCTCTGTCTCTCTGTCTCTCTCTCTCTTTCACACACACACACACACACACACACACTCCCTCCTTTTACAACACCTTCATGAGAGGTATGAGATGAAGCAGATGTGGGTGGAATGAAGACAGAGTCACCCTCGTGGGAAAGCAAATGAATTTTGGTGCTACAGTGCCTGGACATCGGTTTGACTTTTCCAAGTTTTGTTTGTTTTCATCGGTCAAGCATCACCGTGCCTAAGGATGTGGGTAGACTTGGGAATTAAGCCACCTTGGTTTACATTAAAGCTATGGAATTTACCAAGTCTTGCAATTCACTAAGGTTTTTGCTTACCAAGGCAACTTAACAAAATTCTCTAAGTCTCTTTTCCTTTAATGCACATGAAATGAACGATCTGTCACAGGGCTTCCATGTGAGTTGGCTGAGGTAAAACTTGTAGATGGCGCAACTCAGTTTCTGTTCTGTACTTAGAGCCACTGTTATATTAATATTATCAACAAAACCTCAATAAATGATTTGTCACTAGCTGAGGTGTTTACATACTACTTTTGAAAGTTACAACAATGACTGCAAAGACAAGGATTTTAATGAAGAAGACTGCTTAAAAAGTCAAGTTCATAGGTTATCAAAACTATTTCTTGAAATAAGGCTTGGAAGTCAAGTTTTGGAGTGGTGTAAATTAAACAGTCTTTTTGAGTCTTTCCCTTCCAATTCCCAGATGCCAAGTTCCAGACATCTGCCTGAATTCCAAGCAGTGTTCTAACTAGCATAGCCCCAGCATAAATGCTTTCATGATTGCTCATCTCTCACCCTAACTCACCCATTTTTTTTTCTGAGAGAGGCAGGAAACATTTGATAGCTAATGTCAGACGTCCAGAGGAAATTTCAGTTTCCGAGAAGTCTGCACTTTGCACTATTTGAGATGCTTCTGTTTCCAGTGGAACATCCCATTTCAAAGAATTGTGCTGTCCTAGGCAGTCTCACACCTCACCGTGTTCTTGGAATGTGAGGACAGCTATGTGTCCACAGTCGGGCATAGGTACCTGAGCGAATGAGATCCCAACAGCCTGCTGTCCCATTGCTCAAACATGCTGGAGCTCAAGCCACGTTCCCTGGTCACAGGGCAGATATTTATCAACAAGGATTATTCATACTGGAAGCTAAAAGATGAAGAAGTGATCTCGGTGCAGACCCAGAATGAAACTTAGGGATTCTCAGAGTGGGTAGAGCAGTCCCTGAGCCTATTCGTGGTTAGATCAATGAATTCCAAAAGTCTACATTAACCCAACAGATGTGACATTGCAGACATCTGTGACCTCAGGAATCGGACCACCAGTGGTAGAGAAAGAAGCCGTGTTAATGTCTGATACCTAGTAGAGATTCATCAGTGCTCTCTGAGGCATAAGACATACGAATATTTTACCAGAACCTTACACAGGGGTTGGAAGATCTGGACAAACAAACCCATATTTGCAATGAGAACTGGAGGATAAACCAAGACTTCTGCCCCATAGGTCAGCTATGCAACCTGGTCACTCCTGGTCTTACAGAGAGGTAGCTAGCCGGCTCGCTTACAGACATTGCCCACTGTGCATCCAGGCTTGTGGGCAAACACCACACATGGCCTGCACCTCACACTGGGGGCCGAGGCCTGAGCTGTGTGGACAGAGACTCAGAGGGACTGGGAGTGTGAGCAAGTCAGGGTTGGAAACCAGAGACAGAAGCTGACACTTGCAAAGCTTTTAAAACGGCCAATACAGATCATGAAAATAGACATATTTTATGTTAAACATGAAGCATTTAATAATATCAGTAAATTTTAAAATTTGTTTGCTTAATTGTTAATTTAAATCAATGTTGCTACACCAAAATGTGCTACTGAAGGAAAAATATATTTATATACATCTTCTACAGGGTTATACATTGACATGGAAATAAGCATATATTTTACTTTTGTGTTTGTAGTAACATCAAGCATTTTATATAAAAGTCTAAAATTATTCATTTAAATTCTGCATTCTGTCATTTATTTCAGTTTTTATCATAAAATACTGTGGTTGGTGTTAATATTTTGCTGTTCTAAGTAAGTGTCACATCTATTAACCTTTAGAGTCTTTAGTTTGAATTTTCAGAAGTAAAATCCCAGTCAGAGGTGTTTTGTTTGTCAGGATGTAGGTGTCTTTTTTAATGTTTTAAGTAACTTCAGAAGGTTGGATTAATTCACACACTTTTTACAAATAAGAATGCCTGCCACACACCAGGTATTCTGCCACACTATTAAGCAACTTGCTGGTATTTCCAGTATAATTAGTACTTTAAATATAATCTTATTCATGATAACCATTTGACCATCATTTGATATCTGTGTATGTAAAACATTTCCTATCAGGTAAATTTTTTTTCTTCTGAAACTTGGAGATCTTGTTTGATGCTCATTAATTTGCATTTTCTCAAATAAGCTGAATGTATTTTCCAAGCTGGATGTTTCTACTTGTGATCATTCTTTTTCAGATATTTTAGTGATCTCTTCCATTCTTGTGATGTTTGTATCAGCTATAGATCCCGCAACTTCCAACACTCACAATCCCACAGCCCAACAACCATAAATACCAATGGCAGCATGGTCTCCTCACAATCGGAGTCTAAAAGACAGAATTCCTGAAAGTAGAGGCTCCATGGTCACCACCAGGGCCTGGAGGTCAAAGGCTGGGATGTGCTGGTCACACAATATGAAGTCCTCCAGCTAGGACAAATGCTTTCGAGCACTCTACTGTACCACAAGGTGACTGCTGCAATAACAATGTGATGCACTCTTAGAAATCACTAAGGAAGGAAGTGTTTGGGTTGTTACCACAGAGACTAACATGTGTGCTGACTCCTGTGTGAATCGTGCTGTGTGAACTGAATGAAAGTTCTTCAAAGGGTCCATGCTATGGGCTTGGCCCCAGCTCCAGCCGATGGTTCTATTGCCAGGTGTAGAGGGCTGCAGGAGGTGGGGCCTAGAGGAGGAAGTGAGGTCACTGGGAGCGGGGTCTTGAAGAGTATCTTCCTCTTCCTCTCCTTGTTCCTGTCCTGAAGGGGATGTTGATGTTGAAGATGAATGGAAAAAGATTGACTACAGTTTTTATGCAAAAAGTGAAAGCATTCAAGATATCTTGCAACAGATCTGTATTTTCCTGTAAATAAAAATCACTGAGGTTCAAGGGAAGTGAACTATGTTGGAGAGCCGAAAGGCTTTTTAGTCAATATATTGATTATGAATTACAGGAAAAAAATTTTGTAAAACTTTTCTGATGTTTATTTTTTTAACTATTAAAAGAAATGTGACAGCTCTGAAACCTGCAAACACTGGGAAAGAAAGTACATGAAATGCACAGCTCCATCAATGTGGCTAGCTAGCCTGTGGCGTCGGGAGTATCTCAGGAGACCGACACCTCCCGGCCACTGGAAGAGGCTCTCGGTGGGCAGAGATTCTGGGTCACTGTCACTGGGAGAGGAGTGTGTGAACCTGACCACACAGTCACCCGCAATCGAGGCACCGAGCAGTGAGTGGTAGAGTCGGGACTGCTCAAGCGACTGCACTGCCCTGCTGCTGCTGCAATAAAGAAAACACAGGCCCAGGGGATAAACAGCACTCTTTTATCCTCCATCTCTGGAGGCAGAAATCCCGGGTCTCCCCCAGGTTGAAACCAAGCAAGCAGAGCTGCGCTCACTGTGACGCCTCGGGGAAAAGCCATTCCTGTCCTTTCTGTTTCCAGAAGCCACTTTTACTCTTTGGCTCATGACTTTTCTCCACATACAACAACAGCACCAGGCCAATCCTTCTCAAGCTGCTGTCACTCCGCTCTCGTCTCCCTTGTCCACTTTTAAAGACCCTGTGAGCACGTTGGGCCCACCCCGATAACACACAGTCTCTCCCACTAGGCGTCGGAAGTTAAGCCCGTCTACGACTGAGTCCCCTCGACCCTGCAAAGCTGACATCTGCAGGCTCCAGGGATCCTTCAAGGTCCCTGTGTAAAGCTCAGTCCCCTGGATGGCGCCACTGGAAGATGGTGGATCTTCAGGAGATGGGAGGTGGGTCAAGGGCTTAGGCCAAGGGGTATGTATGGCCTTAAAGGGAATAAAGGGACAGTGGGACTCCAGCCCCCTCTCCCCCTCCCAGCCCTGGCCATGAGGCAAACAGCCTTGCTCTGCTGCAGGTACCCACCACACTGTGCTGACTCCTCATGGGCGCAGAGCAGCAGGGCCCACAGCTCACTAGGAATGGGAAACATCAGCACTCCCCACCACCTCACAGCTTTTCCCTTTATGAGCTGATTACCTCAGCTACCTGTCCCAGTGATGGAAAGGGACCGACACAGGTTCTGCACCTCACCGTCTCCAGTGTGAGGTCCTCCCCAGAATGACAGGAGCAGATGCAGGCCCTGTCTGGCTGAACACACCCTGCACAGAGGTCCACAGAAGCCACACCGATGAACCAGGCAGGAAGCCACAACTGATGGTCAGCAAATAACGTGAGACAGCAGAGTAACGAACAGCAGCTTTCAACCCCACAGCTGACCCAGCACATCAAAAATGAGCACAGAGATATTAACAGAGCTAAAGAAAAGAACACCCACCCACACACACACACACACACACACACACACACACACACTCCACATTGGAAGGTAGAGCAGAAGGTTGCGGTCAAGATGCGACAGTAAGCACAAGAATATAGAATTAAAAACAGCTAAAAGAAGAAGACAGTTAGACGGTCTAATTCAGTCTAATCGGAATCCCAGAGACAAGGAAGACAACAGTGAGTCAAAGGAAGCATGGGAGAGACTAGGAGAGAGAGAGAAAAAGAGACAAATAGGAAATGGATGGAGAATGTCGAAGGTTAATGAAAGAACAGTAGCTGAGCATTTTCAGAAATTATGAGAAAACGGGTAGATTCAGGATGCCACTGTCCCATTCGTGGGACAGCACACCCGTACGCACCAGTTCATGGACACAGCCCAAGGCTCACCAGCAAGACAGAGACGCATGGTGAAAGCCTACAGTAGAACAGCGCTGCTCACCCCACAGCAACCAGGAAGCAAAGTGAGAAAGGAGGACCCAGGGATGAGAACATACCCTTCCAGGTCACGCCCAGTGACTGCCTTCAGCCAGGCCCCATGCTTAATTCATGACAGTTTGGGGGGACGTTTTAGACCTAAACCATAACACTCAGCAAATGTTAAACTGTATGAGGCCATCTTTACTGTAGGCATCACTGCAGCAAGCACCTTTCCGAGTTACAACTGGCAACATCTTGCTTGGTTGTGACTCGAATTCCTCCATTTTGGCCCCAGCTCATGTGTGACGCATGTGGAAGCCAGATGAATGCCCACACTGGCATCAACCCTGCAAATCCAACAGGAATACTTAGCGGACCCATCCCGGAGCACAGGGAATGGGAACTCACAGACAGAGGCCCTCCTCCGGCATCTCCCCCATTCCCAGCTGGGGTGCATTCTAAAAAGCACCTCCAGGGCCTCACCGGGTCTTGAACCCCAATTTCCACGGTAGTGACCAGATCTAGAGGGGACATTTGCCTTGAGCCACCCTACCTCCTTGTTTCATGTTTCCTGGTCTGCTGTAGTCAGGGTTTACAAGGGAAAGGAATTGATACAGGACATATAATTCATAGACTTATTTTATTACAGTCACCCAAAAAGTGAAATGCAAAAGCATGCAGGAGATCTGTGCACACTCCAGAGACCCAAAGAATCTAGCTGAGGGCCTGGATCCCACAGCAATGTCCTACACGAGTTCAGCTCAAGACCTAGAGTCCATGACAGTGCCCCTCGTAAGTCGAACAGGAAGCCCAGGGCCCACGACAATGTCTCATGCAAGTCTGTAACAAGAATCTACACTGGGAGGGCCCAAAGGTCAGCAGTGAAAGCTAGAAAGTCTGCACCACTAGGGTGAAGGATCTGTGCCAGCAGGCTGAGGGGTCTGCACTGGAGCCAGGAAGTGACACGCCAGATAAGGACCAGAGCTCCCGCAGAAGTGAACCACAGCCACCCTCAGTGACAGCGAGGTCCCAAGTTCCTCCAATGATGAGAACAGCAGAGTTCATATCAGGAAGCCAGTGTGACGAGCTTCTCCAGGAGAATCAACAGCGCACATTTTCGCCTCCAGTCCTCTTTTTATGCTGTGGCCACAACCCTCAGGGGGGCCTTCCACACCCAGCACCATGCTGACTCAGTTCATCTGGGTGCTACAAGTTGCCCACCAGTTGTCAGTCCACCGCATAGTCCCATTTTTCTTTTCCCTGGCTCAGTTCCCAAAACAAACTATCTGCTTTCCAAGTCTGTGTCTCAGACTCTGGTATTGGGGGGGGAGATGAGAGATAATACAAAGCATCATCCCATGACATAATGTCGTATAACTACAAACTACCAATTAGAACAGAAAGTCTTGAAATTTTCCAGAGAAAAGAGAAATCTGACTTTGTCACTTGCTCCTTGCTGAGACAAATACCCAAAACCCACAACCTAAAGGAGCAGAGGGTTGCTTAGGCTCATGCTTTCTGTCCGTAGTTCACTGGTTCCAAGGCAAGAAAACACAGCAGCAGAGAGCTGCTCCCACCATGGCAGTCATTGAGCAGAGAGAAGGATGACCAGGAAGGAAGAGAACCTTCCGGTGACTTACCTCTTCTGACAAGACCCCACCTCCTAACAGGAAGTCGGCTGTGGAAGTCCCATGGCTTTAGCACCCTCCAAATGCCTCCCAGGAGCACAGGAGGTGTCAGAGACATCCAGAGAGAAACCATAGCATCATCTGTAAAGACATGATCATTAGATGGCAGATTCCCCACAATGAGGCACACAAAGTGATAGAAAAAGGCACAGAAAACCACTATGATCTAGAAATGTACTCCCAGCAAAATCATAGTTTAAGAGGCAGAGTAAAATAAGGAAATTTTTAGCTAAACAGAAACTAGAAATGTTGCCATGAAAATATGTACACAAATGGATCTTCTAAAAAAAGTTCCTCCAGAAGTAGAAAAATAAACTTAAAAAGATGTTTTGAGACATAAAAGTATGTTTGGAAAAAGAAATTGGCAAACACCTGTACAAACCTAAACAAAGGATTTATGACATAATAAAAGTAGTGTCTAACTTGAAGGCTAAAAATATCAAAGAAAAATCTTGGACAACAGTAAAAAATTTTTAAAAGGGAGCAAAGTTAAAATGTTGCAAGTTTTTATAGCATTCATAGGGAGCTTAAGATCTTAACTTTTGCCCCTTTTGTGGTACTGATGATTGAATCCAGCAAAAGTCCTAAACTACATCTCCAGACCCCTACCATCATCAGTAAATTTTGAGACAGGGTCTCACTAAGTTGCTAAGTTGCCCAGGCTGAGCTCAAACTTTTGATTCTCTTGCCTCAGGCTCCCAGAGTTCTAGAATTACAGGTATGCCCCACCAGGCCTGAGATTCTAAGTTTCAAACACATTTTTTAGTCAAACACATTTAAGGATAAATGCTATATTAAATGAAGAAAAAGGAAACAGCAAGGCAGAAAATTAAAGAACAAAAACATAGAGTGGGAGAAGGAAGTTTAGACATATCTGTGATCACAAAAAATATAAATGATCTAAACTCTCCCATAAAGTGCAGAGAATCACAGCCTGGCTTAACAACTGAGAATAAATTGACTCTATTTGAATGTTACTTGCAAAAGGACTATGTAAATCATTTGTGCACAGAAAATTTTAAATTAAAAGTGCTAACAATGTTACCAGTTACATCCTAGCAAAATGTGTATTTCTAAATGCTTACAATAGAAAAATTAAAAACATGTTCAAAAAATTGAAAAGGAACAGAGATTAAAAATAAAAGCAGAAATTTGTTGGATAGAAAATCAATAGAAGTGAGGGGAACTATTTTGAGGGAGATTCATACCAACATGTATTTTCTCTAACAATTCTTTTTTAAACTTTAAGCAACTGTATTTTTTATTATACTTTGTCTATTAGGGATATACATTTTTAACTGAAAATACAAATTTTTAACATTCTATTAGCATTGTTTCCTTGGCAAATATTTTTAAAATTTACTTTAGAGTAAAATTCACCATTTTTGTGCATGTTTTAAGAATACAGGTAAATGCGCAGTCACCTCACCCCACCAGTCAAGCTGCAGTAAAGCCCATCAGCCCTCGAACCCTTGTGGCGGGGCCTGGGTTCCGAGCAGTGCGGTGGTGGTCTCGTGCTGTGTGGGCCTCACAGAGTGTGTCTGCACAGATCTGTAAGGCAGGGGTCGGCCCTTGGTTTCCCGGTGCAGTGAAGAACTGTGGAAAAAGCAAGACACGTAAGGCTGCTACCAGCACGATGCACCACACTGCCACAATAAAAATTGGTGGGTGGGAGTTAGATGCATCATAGTAAAAATATGAAACTGTAACATTTACTGGTTTGCATCACCTGCCACCATTAGTGAGTACTGGGCAGGGGGCACCATTGTTCGTGCTACACTTTCACGTGACTCACTGCGATAACTGCTCTGCTGCCGTGTTTTCTTGCGGGGCTGGGTCCACACCAGCATCCCTGCGACAGGGAGCAGTGCTCTGCACCGCCCATCACAGCCTCCTGGCCCTTCCTGTGGCAGCTCTGGAGTCCTCGCCCCGGTGTCCGCGCTGTGCAGCTGTCTTGATGTCCTCCTTCGATCCAGACCTCTAACTTTCCTGATCATTTTTACTCTGGGGAAGAGTCGAAGTCACAGGGCCAGGTCCAGTTAAAGAGGGGGACGGGGACACAGCCCCATGGTCTCCCGGCCTGCCTTTCCTCTGATGGCACTCAACAGGAGCACTCACCATGTTTGTGATCCACCTCTAATGACTCAGACAGCACTTCCAGGACTACTGTGGAAAACGGCAAGAACAGGGGGAAAGTCTGAGGGAAACAAGAGGGATACTCCTGCGAAAAGACTCAGTGTTTCACCACGTTGCATTTTCTAACTTACACCTCCAGCATATTCTTCCGTGCCTCATCTACACAAATAGTGTCTTTAATCCCTGGTGTATACACAACAAATATCCCTAATAAATATCCATGATGTAAACATATGTAGGCAGAACTTCATATAAAGAAGGGTGGAGGACAAGAGGGCAGCAACACAGCATAACTCAAGGTCGTGGCGCCTGGAAGCAGGGTATGGGGACGCATCCCAACAAAGTGGGCAGCAAACTTTAATAGAAAAGATCACATCAATATTTGCGAAGTGCTAGCCTGTTACCAAAGACATTAGAAAGAAATAATCGGTTCATAATTATGCTTTTTACTTACACTGATTTAACATGTATTGTTTTACCTCACATTGTATTTTTGAATGTTATGTGTATAAATTTAAACGGAAGATGAATATGAGAAAGTGTAAAAGCTGGATAGATTAGACTGTATCCTGAGGAAAACTTGATTGCCAAATTAGAAAACACACTGAGAATCCTCAGAGGACACAGAGGAAAAGTGCAGAAACTGCAGTGTGGAAATCTTAAGCAGTCGTGAGGGCAGATTGATGACACACATTCTACACACCAGCTAACCAGCAAGGGCTGGGTATGGCCCCACCAGAGGGGGACAGATAGAGGCAGAGACAGGTGGAGAGAGAGAAAGTGCAGAGACAGAGACAAAGACAAAGACAGAGACAGAGAACACCAGGAGCAGAGAGAAAACCACATGACTGAGAGGAAATAGTGAAATAAATTCAAAGAGTGATTTTGTGGGAAGCCCAGACAGCCAGAATCCAGGCTCCTGCAGCCAATGACCAGCATCGCTGGACAGAGGGCTAGGGCTCCATGTGCAGCTGCCATTCTGCCAGCCTTGCATGGAGAGATGGGGTGAGGAGCCTGCAAGTGGGAGGACCTGCGGGAATTCCCGGGAGCTTCCCGGACCAGCACCTCGGCCTCAGCGCCCCAAGCCCATTTCAGGTTTCCAGCCAGTAAGGCTCTAAGTAATGAGTTTATTCTTTAACTTTTCTCATAACTTTTGAAGCTGTTAGCACTGGAAAACTGAGACTCCAAACAAGGGCTCCAGTTTGTTCAGACTCATAAAGGGTCTGCCTTAATCTGTAAGGACAACGAAACAGACCAAGCGTATCTATGGGGTGTAAAGTGAAAAATCTGAAAAGCAGGCAGCAGGCACAGCCTTTCCCGCAGTCTCGGAACCAGAAGTCTGTCTGCGCGGCTGGGGGCTCGCCGGAGCCCTGGCGCTGTCCGTGGGTCGCTCTGCAGATGTGTTCGGAACAAATGGCCTGGTGGACAGCAGGGCACTGGCCACCGAACGCTCCTCACGGCCTGCTGAGCAGGGAGAGCGCGGCGGGAGAGCCTGGGCAGAGGGGCCCTGCAGCCCGGCGGGGCCCCTGCAGCCCAGCGGGACCCCCTGCAGCCCGGCGGGGCCCCTGCAGCCCAGCGGGACCCCCTGCAGCCCGGCCGGGCCCCTGCAACCGGCCGGCGCTACCGCAGGACCATGCGCCCTGGTCAGCGGTGGTCCGGACCCGCCACCTCCAGCCCGCCAGGCGCGCTGGTCCCCCCAGGCGCCCTCCGGAAAGAGCCCCGCGCGGTCCTGGGCGCCTCATCCCAGCTTCGCTCGCAACGACCCGAGAGAAAAGCCTCCGGGAGGCGCTGGTGCGAGCTCGGGGCGGCCTGCCTGGCACCGCCTCCGCGCAAAGCCGAGCCAGGGCTGCTGCCCCGACCCAGGCCTGGCCCTCGGGGCTGCGGGGACTGGAGCTCCCGAGGGCGGCGGCGGGCGCTGAGCACAGGCCCTGGGCGGCTGCAGGGCTCCCCGCTCCGCTCTCACAAGGGCTCATTTAAAACTGCGTTTCTCAGCGCTCTGAGAGGCTGAGGCAGGAGGGTCGCGAATTCGAGCCCAGCCTGGGGAGCTTGGTGGCTTGGTACCCCTGACTCAAGCATGGGTTGGGGTGCAGTCGGTGCACAGGCCCTGAGTTCGGTTCCCACCACTGAAACCACGCCCGCCCGCAGCCTCCTGCCCCTTCCCGAAGCTCGGCCGCGCCTCTGCTTCTGCTGTCCACTCCTCCACCCACGCCCGCCCAGCCCGCTCCCCTGCGGCCCGGCCGGCCAGCAGTCACAGGGAGCCCAACCCGGAGCCACTCCGGCAGCTGTGTCTCCGGCCCCTGCCTCCTTCCTGCAGCCCGGGTTGGCCCTGACTGACTCCCGACCGACTGACTCCCCGCGCCCGCCCCTCCCCGCCTCCCCCTGGCTCTGCTGGCCCCCAAGGGCCGCCACCCGCTCTCCGCTTCGGTGTTTGCCTCACTATGTTTTCTGTTCTGTTTTTTTGTAGCACTGGGGATTGAACCCAGGACCTTCTGTCTGAGCTACACATCCAACCCCTTTTCATTTTTATTTTGAGACAAGTTCTTCCCCCGAGTGGATAAACGGCCTAGGCTGGGCTGGAATTTGCAGTCCTCCTGCCTCAGGTCCAGCCCTGTCCAGCCCAGTCCAGCCCCGTCCAGCCTGGTCCAGCGGCCTCAGCGTTCTCATGGCTTCCACCCACGCGTGCGAAAGGCCCGGGAGGCCCCAGGCCGAGAGCCGCTGCCGCTCTCCACAGCGGGTCACCAGGCTGTTTGATCTTTCCCCAACCTGTACTTACACTATAATTTATCACAAGGTAATAAAAACTGTAAACTAATTCTTAACATAATTTTGGATAGTTTTCCATACATTTTACTTTCTACTTAACTCTTAAATAATTATTTTTCCTCCCCTCAGAATATATGCTCTATGAGTTTCTGCATGTTGAAAGAAATCTCCAGTATAGTCAAAAGAAAACCCACAATTGGGAAAAAATCTTAGTGAACTCTCCTTCAGACAAAGGACTTCTCTCTAGAAAATATAAAGAATTTTAAAAAAATCAGATCCCTGAAATTCAAAGACCCAATCCAAAAATGGGCATCCAAGATGAATACACAGTTCTCAGATGAAGAAACACAAATGGCAAATAAATACATGAAAAAATATTCAGCATCGCTGGTCATTAGAGAAATACAAATTAAAACCACACTGAGATTCTATCTCACTCCAGAAAGAATGGCCAGGATGAAGAAAACTATAAACAACAAATGCTGGAGAGGCTGCGGGGAAAAAGGAACTCTTCTGCACTGTTAGTGGGAGTGTAGACTGGTGCAACCACTGTGGAGGTCAGTCTGGAGATTGCTCAAAAAGCTGGGATTGGAGGTCCCATTTGACCCAGCTATTCCACTTCTGGGCATATTCCCAGAAGAACTAAAAATGTCATACCACAGTGATATATGTGAACCCATGTTTGTAGCAGCACAATTTGTAATAGCCAGACCTTGGAAACATCCTAAGTGCCCATCAACTGAGGAATGGATAAAAAAGTTGTGGCATTTTTATACAGTGGAGTACTACTCAGCTATAAAGAATGATCACATTGAGATATTTATAAATAAATGAGGCAACTTGAGACCATACTCATAAATGAAACAAATCAAACTCACATGTATAAATACCATATAATCTCCCTAGTGTAAGAAATGGTAAGAGTACATAAGATTTTATGGTAATCATGATTCCCCATCACATTGCTTTGAAACCTTATAATGTTTTCACTCATTGGTTGGAATGGTTTTATTCTGTTTTGTTTGATTTTATTATGTGTTGATCTGAACAGCTATTTTGAAGAAAACAAGACATTCTGTCAGCCATTGCTGATTTATTATCATCTGGCTTTGAAGTCCTACCATGCTTTTGTTCTTCAGTTACCATTGGTTCTATCATGTTGTGTCTTATTGGATTTTAATATGTGTGATAGTATAAACAAAATTTTTATGGAAAGTGAGATATTGTAGTAGCCATTGTTCATTTTTTGTTATTTGGTTTTGAATGTCCTGTAATACTTTCATTCTTTTGAGTGGTTTTATACTATTTTGGTATGTCTGATATTATTGTGTGTGAAGCTAAGCTCAACTATTTCAAAGAAAGAGACATCATGATAGCTACTGTTGATATTCAGTTGTCTTGTGAAGTGCTGTGTTGCTTGCATTGTTCTGTCCTCTTTTGTTTTATTCTCTTTAAAATAAAAAAATTTAAAAAAAAATAAAAAGAATATAAGCTCTATGAAACCAGAGATTTTTCAGTCTTTTGGTAATTTCCACATTCATACCTCAGTGTTTGGAATAAAGGGCAAGAAGTGCATGTGTGTACCTGTCCATG
Organism: Hydrochoerus hydrochaeris; assembly: GCA_004027455.1. Taxonomy (NCBI): domain Eukaryota; kingdom Metazoa; phylum Chordata; class Mammalia; order Rodentia; family Hydrochaeridae; genus Hydrochoerus; species Hydrochoerus hydrochaeris. The sequence continues at coordinate 16,900 of PVLA01004270.1, read as the reverse complement.
GATATGTGGAGAGAAAACAATTTAATAGCTCAATAAATAATTGAATGTATTAATTGCTTGCTAAGTAGGTTCTCTAATTTTTATTTTTTCAAAATATTTTAAATTGCATTTTCAAAATCAATTAATAAATTCCAGTATATTGTTCATCCATAATTACAATCATAAACATTCTGGTTCCACTGAAATGGCCATGTGGGAGCTACCAGCATAGCTGCAGTCCAGAGATTGCACATCTTTATGTTTTGGCTAAGACTCATTGGAATTGATTTTTTGGATTAGTCTTTTTTGATAAGTTTATTGGTATGATTTAGATATACATAATGATCACATTCATCATAGAGAATTTGCACCTATACATGATATATCTTGATTCCTCTTTTTTTCCCATTCATCTCCCCTCTTCGACACCCCCTTCCTCTTTACTTACAAATCTTTGTTTCCATTTTATTTCAGGTTAGTTTTTGACAGATTTCTATTTTTTAGATATATGTGATAATCATGAAATTGTATTAGACAAAGATTATTTTTAACTTGTATTTGATTCAGATCCATTAATTCATTGGCAGAGATCCATGTTTTAGCCTGTGTAATTGCACATCTGCGTTCTGGGGTGAGGGTGTCCATGAGGAGTGTCACTTCATCCTCAGAGAAAAATCAGTGACCAGGCAGGAAACAATCAAGTCTAGCCAGTCAGGAGGATCTTCTAACCCAGACTCCCTTACTCAGCACCACAAGTTAAAAACTAGGGATCCGGGAGCTCTCAGGAGGAAGGAAAGAAGGAAAGGAAGGAAGGAAAGAAAGAAGGAAGAAATAGGAGGATGTGCTATAACCCTGATCCTGCAGGTGAGAAATACCAGGTGTCAGACAGAGGGCTGCTAAGTATAGACCTAGAGGATCCCCCATCATGTATGAATGCAGTCTCTGGACTGCAGCTATGCTGGAAGCTTCCTGGATGGTCATTTCAGTGGAACCAGAGTGTTTATAATTGTAATTATGGCTGAGTATCTGTGTGTTCAGAGGAGAGGTTTTTGGAAGGAGATTGGATCATGAGAGTGCTAGAGGGTGCTATATCCACCAGGGGACTCATCCATTGATATGTTCACAGCTCATATGCTGTTAGGAGTGCTACTGGGTCACGAGAGGTGGTCATCCGGCCCTGACTCAGGAGGACAGTCTTGTCCCTCGCTCCTCCCTCCTTCTCTCTCTACTTCCTGCCTGCCATGGGTGGAGCAGCCACCCACTCTGTGCCTGTCTGCCATGCTGATTCTGCCTTGCCATGAACTGAACCCTCCAAAACCATGGATAAACCTCTCCTCCTTTAATTTGGAAGTGTTAGGTATTTAGTGCCAGTGACAGGAAAGTGACTAATATACAGACTAAGACATGGAGCTCAGCACCAGACCTAGGAAGGAGGGAAGAGAAGGGAGGAGCCAGGGAAGGGAGAGGAGGAAGGGAAGGGAAGCAAGGAAGGGAGAGAGGGAGGGAACAAATAAAGAAAAGAGAGAGGATGACTTTTGCCCCTGTATTTTCTGATCAGAAATACTATGTTCAGTACGGGAAAATTAAAAAAACAAAAAACCACGAGAAAAACAAAATTGATTCATAATGTGACAAGTGAGAGAGAATAACTTTTACATGCCAACATATTACTTTGCAGTCAATAAAACTGAATATACTTATGTTTTCATGTCTGAGTTCCACTTATGCCTGTACAAATGATCATACTAAAGTAAACTCTGACCCTAAACTTGCAGTAGTATAGCCAGGAAACCATTCCTATTCACAAGAACCAGCCCAGGTAGCCAGCCTGCTATAATCTGATCAGACTTGTAGAAAGTCAGACTTCTGTTTCTAGTACTGATCTAAGAGGCCCAATAACAAACTCTGTAACAATCAGCATAAGTGACCATAACTAACAGCATAACTGACAGGTTCCCTAACTTTATCCCACTTCCAAAGTAGGGCCAATCATGTGATGTTGTGAATACATAGCCCTAACCGTGGATCCAGTTAGCACCCACTGGGCACGTTGGAAACGTCCTTCTATTTATGATGGTGGAGAAAGAACAGTGATTTCTCTGCAACAGAAGGTTCTGGAAAAATAGCCTTTGCTTGTTTCTGTCTGGGCTCAGTCTCATTCACAGCCTCGCCCTTCCTCCAAAGATGTGGAGGGGACATTTTGTGGGTGCCTGAAATTGTGAATTTGAGGAAACCCTATACAGTGTGTTTTTTCCAATATATACATCAAGCTTTGTTTGTATATCAGACACACAAGAAAGTAACAACAGAACGCTTCAAATGACACATAGTTATTTAAGGCTCAGGAATTATTTATTTGTAGATTTTCCCACTTAGTATTCCTGACCTGCAGTTTACCATCCCAGGACTGTGGCTGAGGGCACCGTGTCCCACAGCAGGACACGGAGGGTGGCCAAGACCTGGCTTTCACACTGTCACAATCAGTCTGCACCTTGGACCAAGTGTAGTGCTGACAGAGGCCCCTCGTGCCAGCCCAGGCTGGGCCTGAGCTCTGCTTCTTCCCATTTACCGCCTTGTTACTGGTCCCCTTGGCTTGCCCTTTCCATGGCTCCTTGCTGTCTCGTGTCACTGCAGATGTTGTGGAAGGAGACTCAGCAGAACCCTGGTGTGAGCCTTACAAACCTCGAGTTTGACCCAAAATGGCAGCGATGGAATACAGGAGTGAGCGCTAGTGGAAGCAGGGGCACCGGGAGCTGTCCCTAGAGGGGAATTCACTTACAACCTTCGCTCTGGGCCCTGAGGTTCTCTTCTTGGGTCAGCCAACTTCCAAAGCTGTGACAAAACACCTTAAAGGAGGAAAAGTGTTATTTGTCTCACAGTTCCAGAGATGTCAGTCTATGTATGACAGGCCAGCTTTAGGCCTGCAGTGAGGGAAGCCACCATGGTAGAAGGGGACAGCATGCGGCAGCCAGGGGACAGAGGCAGAGCCAGGGCAGAAGAGCCAGGGCCTGGTGTGGTTCCCTTCCACTAGTTCTCACTCCTGCATTCCATCACTGCCAGAGATACCACAAAATTATGAATCTGTCCTTATGTTTATATCTAGATGTCACCAAACAGCATCCTGTGTTCTTGGAAGACAAATCCACCATGGGGTGATACAGCTGACTTGCTGTTAGGAGGTATTGGGGATGTAGCTCAGTGGTACCATGCCTGCTGGCAAGCCCACAATCCTGAGTTCAATTCGTAGTACCAAAAAAAGGAGGTGGAGCCTGATGGGAACGATGAGTCACAGTTGCCTCACTGGCTCCTCCCTTCTCTCTCTTCTCCCTGACCACCATGATGAGAGCAATTTTTCCTCCAGGCCCTTCCACTATGGTTTCCTGCATATAGCTCTGCCATGGAGTGAAACTGTGAGCCAAAATGAGCCTCTCCTTCTCTGCACTTTGGGTATTGAGTGTGTCGTCCCAGAGATGAAACAGTAACAAAAGCATCCATCAGCAGATAATTCCACTGATGGAATCAGCATCCTCGTGATCCAGACACCATCCAGGGCCCATCCTGGAACTTTCTGTTCTGGGAACTGAGCCTTCAATGCAGGAGCCTTTGGGGATACTCGATTTTTGCCCCTTGAGTGTGGTTCTGAGCAGAGACGACATCTGGTCTTTCCTGCCTGCCAGCAGAGACAAGACCGTAAGGTCTGGATTTGAGGACAGTGGATCCTCAGATGGAGCGTGAGACCGGGTTCCACCCGGAAATGCTCCTGCCCACACTTCCTCTCTAAGTGATGTGGCTTCGGCAAAAGTGACGGGCCCTCGGTGCACCCTTGGGGAACATTCAACTTGAATAAGATTACACATTTGAGAAGCATCTCAGCAAAGAAAGACAATGGGAGTTTACAGGCCCCGCCAGTGAACAGTGCTTCCTTATTGGTATGAAAAAGCCTCAAGGGCAACTTGGAGTCCAGAATTGCTTCACTGAAACATTCTCTGGCCAAAGAGAATGAGCCAGCTGGCCGAGGGGGAGTAAACGGGATTGGTCTCCTGAGGACATTCTCCTCCTCCTCATGGGCTCCAGCTGCCTCTCGACAGCCAGCCCTCCCTTCTCCTTAGGTTATGGCCAAGCTTTTCGTCTCTTCTCCTCCTCATCCAGATCTTTTCCCTAAAACTCCAAAATGCCAGTACCTTTGAGGACCCATGTCTTATGAGCCAGGGATGCAGATAACAGGAAGTTAAACCTTGGACCCAGACTAACCCAAGAACTATAATTAAATATTTCCTTAAATGAGATTAACAGATAGGAAAGAATTTAGAGTTCATTTGGGAGCATACAACCCTGGGTAACCTGATATGTATCTATCTGTACACACAGGAGTCAGAAGTTCAAATGCTAAACACTGCAGGGCAAAAGATGGTTTAAATGACCCAGAAAAAAATCCATTCTGTATGTTATGGTTTGTTTCTACGTGTCCCCTCAAAACGTCATGCCGTAATGGGGCAGGCATTTTGAAGGTGGCTGAGTCTAGAGTTTGCGACTGGTTCACTGTCTAGTGCTGGGACTGGCAGTGTGAGTGCTGCACCGGCCCTGGGGTGGGAAGTCTGCGTACAATGTAAGGGAGGGAAAGAGGTTTGCTCCTTCCTTTTGCCCCTTTGCTCTTGCTGCTTTCACTGTCTTCTGAATGTCATGAACTGCTGTCCTCTACCACGTGACACTCTGCCTTGGAGCAAACTGAGTATGCACTGAAACTTCCACAAACTGTGAGCTAAATAAACCTTTCCTTGCCACATTTTGGTGTTGGGTATTTTGTCTCAGCAATGTGAAAAAAAAAATAACCAAGACAGAATTTGGTACCAGAGGAGCAGGGTCTTTGCTGTTACTGTGCCTGACCATGTGGTTCAAGAGCTTTAGGAATGGCTTGTGGGAAGAGTTTGGAAAGGTTCAGAGATGTCATCTGAAAGAGTAGAGCTCAAATACCTTAGGTTGTTCTGTATGGGAGATTCTGGTCAGAGCTCAGGAGACAGAAGGCTGATAGGAATTCTGCCAATAAAGACCAGACTCAGGAATTTCTGCTGGGAAGGAATGCATTGGTTGCTGGACTCCAGATGATGTGGTTATGGCCTGGCAAAAAGTTTTTTTGCATTTTGCTCCTGTCCAGGGACTTTGCCTGAAACTGAGATTAAGGGCAGAAGATTAATTAATCTGGCAGAAGAAATTTCAAGGCAGTCAACTGTTGAGGTGGTGGCATAGTTATTGTTGGGGGTTTTTAGCCAGATTTATGCTGTGAATGAAGAGCAAAGAGCCTAACAGAGTGATTTAAAATGCTGTGAATTCAGCCAGGAAAAATGTTCCAGTAAAGTTGTGGACTAAAAAGATAGAGCTGAGGAGATCTCCATTGCTGAGAAGGAGCAAGAGAATACAAAAGACGGCCTGAAGACATCACAAGAAGCAGCAGTTCTCTACCCTTTGTAGCCTCAAAACTGCAAAAGTGAAAGACTTTGCTTTGAGGAAAGAGCACCATGTTCCAGAATAGTAGTGGCAGCCACACCAGTGGCAGCAGCCTAGAGGATTTGTTCTTCACAACTGGATTCAGACCACCTAGCAATCCAGGCACTCAACCCCTACAGCCAAAAGAGAAGACAGCCTGGCTACAGCTACAGCTGGCAGTCAACTTTGGCATCATCCACATGGCGCTGGTTTTAGGTGCACGAAGAATGCAAATGTTCTGAGGTTAAAAAGGTTTTCATCAATTTCAGAAGAAGGCCTGGGAAACCAGGTAGTGTGCACCTGACAGGGCAGTGTGTGCAGGTGTGAGTGTGAAGCCAAAGGTGCAGTGGAGAACCCAGAAGTTTGGAAAAGTCAAGAGCACGGATCATCTAAGGAATTCTGCAAGAAGGAAGCAGAGCAAGCCTTAACGAGAAGCCATGGGAGCTACACCCCCCAGAAGTGCTATAGAGGTGGAATCATGCAAGCTGTTTGGAGCTCACGATTTACCACAGATTGCTTCAGATGCTGCACATGGAACTACAGGACTTAATGTTTGCCCTGCTAGATTTTGGACTTGCTTTGGTTCCATTGCTTCGTATGCCCCAGTTTGTAGCTTTTGGAATGAAAATGTTTATCTTGTGCTATTGAGTGTTGGAAGTGTTTAACTTTTCATTTGTACAAGGGCTCACAGCTAAGAGTTTGCCTTAGATCTTGGAAAAGATTTGAACCTTGGACTTTTCAGCAATGCTGAAACTGTTAGGAGTTTGGCAACTCTTATAGTTGGACTAAACCTCTTTTGCATAAAAAATATGCATGAGTCTTTGGGAGGCCAGGGGCAGAATGCTATAGCTTGTGCTTGTGTCCCCCCACCAAAGTCTCATGTAGTCATGGGGGCAGGCTTCTAAAATTTACGATTGATTCATGGTCTAATGTTGGGATTATGGGTATTGGTGCTGCACCTACCCTGGGGTGGATACCCTGCATACAATATTACAGACAGAAACAATCTTCTCTGAGTGCTCCTCCCTTTCTTCTATTGCTGCTTTTGTTGTTTTCCACCACCATGAACTGTTGCCCTCAGGCATGAGCCACGTTGCCTTGGGCCCAGCTGATTATGAACTGAAACCTCCACAAAATGTGAGCTAAATAAACCTTTCCTTGCTTCATTTGAGGCATCCGGTATTTTGTCTCAGCAATGATAGAAAAGTAATCAAGACACCATAATAACGTGGATGGCTAGAAAATCAATCAAGGCCCCCTAAAACTCACACCTGAAACATCTCCAGTAAGAATTCGTTGAGCTGGGCCTAGTGGCCACACCTATAATCCTAGCACTCTAAGAGGCTGAGGCAGGAAGAGCAAAAGTTCAATCTCAGCCTCAGTAACTTAACTACTTAGCAAAACTTTGTTTCAAAATAAAAATTTAAAAAAGGACTGGGGATGAGCCTCAGGGTAAAAGCTCTGTGATCAATCCTCAGTACCATAAAAACGTTAATTGAGCCACAGTTCAGATCAACGGGGATCCTCAGAGGAGGGCATTGGTGCTCAGGATCCTGCCAGATCTTAGTACTCCAAAACACGTGGCTGAAAGCGACCCCTGTATTGCTCGCCCTCATCATCTCCTGGCAGGTGGGGAACCATGCTTCACCCCCACTTGGCCACGCCCTTGCTTCCTGGGAGTCCCCCCCATGCCACCTCACAGAGCCCACACCAGCAGTGCACCTCCTGCCTGCACAGCGTGAACATTTCTCTTGCAGTTTAGGGCAGACACGATCCTTAGAGGATCACCTGCCTCATTCAGGAGCAAAGAGGTGGAGGAAAAGTGTTTCCTCTAATAGTGTTCAGCCTCCCCAGGAAAGGGAAATAAATGTTCAGAAGCTCAACTCACTCTCCAGAACACAGCGCATTGTGCATGGCTCTGTGCTGTGGACAGAAGGCTGTCTACACTGATCTTACTTCCCCAAAGGAAGCTGAAATTTCTCCAATTCAACAGATATTCTGGACAACAGGCACCAAATTTCTTTACCATCTCAACACCTCTTTATGAATTGACCAAGTTCTAAGAGGAAGAACCCACTGCTCAGGGAAAGGCCTGGGTCCTAAGAAAGCCCTTGGAGGGCTTTATTTGTGGGGGTAGAGGATTGCTTTATTTGCTTTTGCCACGAAGTGTGAACACAATGCCTTCACTCTGAGTGGCATCCCTAGATCCTCTATTACATTTTTAATCTTGTGACAGGGTCACACTAAGTCTCTGAGCCACTGGGCTGGAACTCGGGGTGCTTCTGCTGAGTTTCCCAGTGTGCCAGGAGTACAGATGTGCGCCCCGCTGCTCCACCAGGCACGTGAGGCTTTGACTCTGCAGAAACTGTTCCAATCCCCTGGTAACTGCAGGCTGCAGGTTTGAGCTGCTGCTGCTGCTGCTGCTGCTGCTGCACAAGGCTTCTGCGGTGCTGTAGAGCCTGCCCAAGGTGCCTCCTGCCATGCTGACACCGCTAGGTACCAAAACACGCTTGTCGGCCAGCGCTGACCTGCTCCGTGCGGGAGCCCTGGGCTGCTCCTCCACGAAGCCAAAGAGTCCAGTCTGAGGCCATGAGCCCACGGTAGCCAGCGACCTTGGGTCTCCTTCAGACTCTGATTCAGCACCAAAGAGAAGCCAGCAGACATAGACACTCCTGTGCCTCCTGAGGTGTGGCCACCACCCAGGACGCAGGCTGGCTTCAGGGAACACTGCTTTGAGATGCTTTGGAAACAAAGTGGGGTTCTCACGCCCACCAGAAGCCCAAACTCAGTGCCCTAAGGACTTCCTAGACCAGGGTCTGTTATTGAGATCGGTGCCCATGTTAAAGAGATTATATGGAGCTGGATGTGGTGGTACACACCTGTTCTCCCAGTACTCCAGGAGGCTGAGGCAGGAGGACTGCAAATTAAAACCCAGCTTGAGCAACTTAGTAAGACCTCCTCTTAAAATAAAAAGGGGCAAAGGGTGCAGCTCAGTGTGAAGATCCTGGGTTCAATCCTCAGTGCCGGGTGAAGAAAGGTACTCTGGAAACTAAAGGAAGGGATCTAGTAAATTGGTATGCCAAAAGAGCAGCTTAGCCAATGCTACGATTCTACCCAAAGCCTTAGAGGATAAGTCTCTGGAAGGATTTCAAAAGGTGATTATAAAATGTCAGTGTTGGGCCCCTGGTTTTGGAAAGGAAAAATGGACCAAATCTGACTGCGACCTTGCCTGAACCTCCGGCACTCTTGGGGCAGCTGCTAGGCACCACCAGTGATGTCCAAGTGGCGATAAATAAGTTTCCCCATGAACGGCTCGTCATGGAGCAGACCAGTTGGCTAGTCATGTCTTAGGTCAACAGTGGTGAGTAAACTTTGAAAAGACAGCTGAGGTCACTTTCAGGTCGTGCGTCCTCTGTCAACAACTTCCCACTGGAAAAGCCATAAAGATGGGGTGCGGCTGGGCCCCAAACCTTCAAGTCCTTTGAACACCTTTGGGTGGATTTTGTCCAATGTCCACTCTCCGTAGGACTCAAATATGTTTTAGTTACTGAATGTTTGTTTTGAGGGTGGATTAAAACATTTCCCTGCTGAAAAGTCACAGCCCTTTTAGTTGCTAACAAGCTATTTAATTTTGTTTCCAGTATTGGGCACCCTGAACTTTATGTCAAGTGACTGAGGCTCACATATTACAGAAATCATTACTTTTAAAACTCTGTACAGTGTTATCCCATACTGCAAGACGCTGCGCTGTGCTGATCACCCACAATCTTCCAGAGAAATCAGAAGGCTGAGCGCATCCTGGAACTCAAATTACCCAAACTACCAGTAACCCGAAAGGCCCCCTGCCCACAGGTGCCCTGAGGACTCAGCGGTCATTGCGCTGGAGGTGTGACCTGGAGACAGCGCTGCTCACACCAGCCTTGGCTTCCTGCAAGTGATGTGGCAAAACATTGCAGCACTGTTGCGCTCTACAGGCTGCCCCCACCTGGGCAGAAGCTGGCAACTTCCCAGGTCCTTGTCCATCTTCGTGATCTTCCATCACGAGCTTTTGTCTGTTAGAAGTGAAATCCCGCAGGTACTGTGGTCAGGACTTAGTCCATGGACTCACATTTTCAACTGCAGAGAACTTCAGAATTTCATGCAGTTGAGGGATTTCAGTAGGGTTCTCCAACCTCTGGGGTGTCAGAAGCAGTCCATCTTCCGAAGCAAGCAGCTAGCCCAGACCTCCATGCACGCTGAGGATGGTGGGCCATAGGCAGGGAACAAAGCCTTGTCCTGACTCTTGCTTTGTTTGGGCTCCTATCTGCAGTCTTCCTTCTTGTCCTCTCCAGACTCCCTGTTGTCACCCATTATTGTGGTCCTTTTACTTTCTCCTGCCCTTCCCACAGTGTGTTAGGTCACGGTGAGCTCAGTGTCCCCTTCCTGGATGGTGCCCAAGAGTACCCTGCCTTTAGCCTAATTCCAGTTTTATCAAATCAGACCACAGGCTGGTGGTGGCAGGTCCGTGTGCACCTACGTGGACTGCTGACCCTCAACAAACCAACTCAGGACTTTGCAAGCGCTCTGCTCTCCCAGAAAAAGAGCCAGTCACTACACTGTTACCCAGACTGTAGTTAATTCTAAATTCAAACTCAACAGAGACAGACATCGTGGAGTCCTGAGCCAAATACACCTGGCAGAGATGGAGGGGCCCCTAAGACATTGCCCAGCTGGGCCAGGAGAACTGAGCCACAGGGCACTTGCCGGCATGCAGGGGCGAAGCACTGTTTCCCAGCACCACAAAGCACACACACGCGCACGCACACACGCGCGCGCACGCACACTCACACAAAGCCCAGTGAAGGGAAAGGCTTGATTTTTAACTGTAGGACACACATGCCTCCTTTTATGTAAGCCATGCCACTCCCTCCTTTGTGGCCAGGATACTTGGTCTTTTTTTTTTTTGCAGAGACCAATGCCTCTTGCATGCTGGTTCTGGCATTCTGAGACGTGTCTTAACACAGAAACCTCACCCTGTAAATGGCTAAGGTTGGAAATTTGGACTCAGAATGGAACTCCCAAATGAGCTCACACTTGATTATTTCAGGCGTGCTACCTGAGGGAGATCACTGACTCACTGTTTATGCCCACAGTCAGCACTGTCCTCAAGCGTGGGAGATGCACACGCAGAGGAAACCGTGGAAACTACTGCTAACTCTGGCAGACATCCTTACGGATGCCACCTCCTCTCCAGAAGGAGTGCGGGTCAGTCTCCACACACGGCCGTGAGCAGATGGACAGCCGCCACGGCTCTGGCCTGCTCTGCAGTCCGCACTTGGTTCTCATGGTGACTTCCATACCATTGCTGCTGCCGATTCCTGGGCCAGGAAACCATGTCGGGTGGACCAGGCTCACAAGGGTGATCCTCACGCCCTGCAGGGTTTGTTTTCTTGGCCTGAGCTGGCCAAGCACAGTTTTGGGTTTTGAAAGGCCGACAGCAACGATGTGTCATGGTCATGATGCCAGAGGCCTGAATTCTACCTGAGGCTTCAAAGGCTCCACCAAGGTCTCGTTTCCCCAGACGACCACCAAGAAGCTACCACAGTGAAACATCAGGAAGACCTTGCAATGTGGTGGGCGTGGAGATCACTGGACACTGTAGCGCAGGGAAGATATGGAGTTCTGCTTTGCCCTGAGCTGGTCGACTTCTCCCAACTGAGAGAATGATTGAGGTGGAGCCTAAGCACTAAACACAGCGTGAAAACAGAGCCCCACACCAGCTGCCACCAGCTGCCTGGGAAGCCAAGCCATGACCTGCAGCGAGCGGCTGGGGAAGCTACTCCGCTGTGCCTCCGGCCCCTGGGAAGTGAGTCTGCTGTGTCCAGCAGCCCAAGATCCAAACCACTGCCATGGTAGTGATCAAGCTCAGTGATGGGAGCCCAATAACTGATGCTTCCTTAGCCACATCCCCCACTCCTGACACAGGGCAGATAGGGGAAAGCCATCATGGGCCCCAAACCGTGGGACCTGCTCCATTAACCCACCCCAGATTTCCTGTGCCCAGAGCCTTCTGGTCCCCTGCAGAGGGTTACCATGCCTCTGCCTGCCTGAGGCGTCACAGCATACATGCAAGGCAGCAAGCTCCATGTAAGTAACATTTGGTGACTTCATGTGGTCAGATTTCCTTGACTTCCACCATGGAAGATGTAAATTCCTTGACAGGTGTCCCCCTGCCCAGTCCAGCTCACGTGGCACAGCTGTGGCCTCAGAGTAAGGGACGAAGGAAAAGTGAATGAGGTGGCCGTACAAGACAACAACTTGCCTTCATGTCCCCTAGTCTCTGGTGACATTCAACCTCATCTCCAGGAGTTCCATCCTTAGAATCAGGTCACTCAAGCCAGGCCTCACATGGAGAGGACTGCACAGAGGTGAGGGTCATGCTGTCTGCTTCCCATATCCAGTGGTAGCATGGCCATTTTAGGGTGACTTGTCCATTTGTTTTCATCGTTTAAAAAAAATCTTTAAATGCCATGTCCATGTGATTACTTTGAATTTCCACCATACCATTTCACAAACAGTAACTGTCCTTTTGCCTGCTAAAAGAGATAGAGGCTTGTGACACTACTGTTTTTTAAAATGAGGGGTTGGCTCCCTTTCCCTCATGAAACTCCATCTTATCTTACCAGAGGATCCCTTTACCATAGATTCTTCTGTCGCTCAAGTCTTCCTTTGTTCCGCCACAAGGTACAGCAGCATTTTGCTGGTATAAGTTAGTAGTGCAGGGTTTCCTGAGAATATCTCTGTTTGAAAAAGTACTCACACTTGTATTTCTCATTCCTACAATTTTTAGTGTTTGCAGTTTATGCATACACATGCACACACACGCGCACACGTGCACACACGTGCACACTATTGCCCGGTTCACCTTCCACCACTCTCCCTTTTCCAGTCGCCATCTAAAGGGTCTGCAGGTTGGCTTTTATATTTTTCTACCCCTCAGGGAGGTGTACTACACCTGTAGCATGGTGCACAAACCAAAAGTGAACAACTCAGTGGGTGACCACAGAGTGAGCCCACCGGGACCTGCACATACAGTCACACTCCAGACTCCAGCTCCTCCCACTCCCCCCAGCCTGAAGGAAACCAGCATGCTGATGTCTCAGCCCCGGAGACTGGGTTGGCCTGGCTTTGAGTTTTACATCAAAGGACAGCATTTGCTCTTCTGAGGCTGAACACTTTCTCTAAACTCTGTCTGTGAGGCTGATCCATGCAGCTCTAACTCATTCACCATGATTTACAGGTGGGTCTTCCTCATATGGACAAGCACAGTGTGTTTATCTGGGCTACTTGTGATACATGTTCTGGTTGTTTAATGTGGAGCTATTATAAACACTGCTGTAAATATTTTGAATATGTCTTTTGGTGCACGTGGGTGTGAATTCCTGTCACATCTATACTTAGAAGTTAAATTACTAGTTCACAGGGAATGTGCTTTTAATTTTAAGAGTTTCCATTTTCGATAGTCACACCTCTTTGATTTCTACCAGCAGTGCACAGAACTTCCCAGTTCATTTGTTAAGTTTAATAAAGATCCACTTGAATGCTGCCACTGGAGACTAGATTTCAGAATTCAAAATGCTTCAGTGAGTTACCAGGGCTGCACCAGGATCTTCAGAAAGTCAGATGAGTGACTGTGTCCCTCTCGAGTCCAGCTCGGCATGGAGTGCTGAGAACTGGGTCAGTCAGAACAGCCACCAAGCCCACTGCAAGGGGCAAGGTAACTCCTGCCACCTGAGGTTCATTTATCTCTCCTCTGTGAGCTTCTGTGGCGATCACAGCAGCTAAACTGGAGCAGTCCTGGAAGCTTAACAAGGAAAGCTATATTCTTACATCCAAAATTAGTGGACCATAATAATCTTTTTCTTCACAATTTTCTTCACAGTGGAAATGGGTTGTTAATGAGCCATTTGCTTGACTTGTGTATGGGAAAATCAGGAAATGATCAAAAGCACTAAAAAGACCCTGGCCAGCTCACTCTGTCGTGGGGCCTGGCGTCTGGCTGGACACTGCTTGGCTGACTACAGCCACTCTGACTTTCTAGGGCTTTTGCCTGGGACAAGATGGACAGCCATCTGCACAGCCATCCATAAGGTATCCCTCTGTAACCACCAGAGAAATGAAGGACAGAGCTACCACTTCTTAGGGAAGATGGGTGGGCATCTCATTCTATGCCCTTGAACCTTCCGAAAAAGTCCCAAACCAGTACAAGAGGCAGGGGAAAACATCCTTCTCACAAACCAAAGAAATTGATCAATTCTATGCCTCTGACAGTGAAGCCCAAGACTGACCTTGCAGGGCTGGACAGAGACGCAAGCGTGGACATGTGGGATGCAAGGCCCCTCCCACAGCCCCATGGGGAGATGCAGCAGGCCATCGGGACAGCAGCACAATGTCACCACAATGACTGCCCCAGGGTGGGGGAGTCAATGGCCCATCTGTCACCTCCCAGCAGACAGAGCCTGCCAGAGAGAAAAGCAGCTGCTGCTGCTTAAGACCAGAGCCATAAACAGCAAATAGAAAATATTCCAGTGCACAACAAAGTGCCAAAAGGAAGAACTACTCGCCGACGCACTGGGACCCGAGCGGGCACGTTCAGGGAAAGCACGGTGTGAGGGAGCCAGAGAGGAAAGTCCTTAGAACAACAGGAAAGCCCAGAACCAAGAGGAGTGCTTCTTACTCAGAGGCGGGACCCAGGGCTCCTGCTCCACCCGTGCTTCGCCCTGCAGAATGCCACACAATCTTCAGGTCTCCAAGCAGAAAGGCCACAAGTGCTCTTTACCACGGAGGATGGAGGGACCACAGCACCAGCACAGAGTTAAGATAAGATCGTCTACACACAAACACAACAAAGCACCACCAAAAACCACACAGTATTCAACTCATTTATGTATATAGCTATGGCAAGAAATCACCACAAATAATAATCATCGGAAAGGACATGAAATTTATTTCTATAGACATCTTCAAGCCTGGTAATACCCAATGCTCACAAGGATACAAAGAAATGGTGCCCTGGATGCTTTTGAGTGGGAGCAGGGTGTGATAAAGCCGCTCTGCACGTGACAGTTTCTTATATAATTTAACTACCCTTTTATGCTCCTCAGCAGTTATACTCCTGGGTGTTTATTCTGGGAAAACAAAAACATGTCCCCTGAAAACCCTGCACTGGAGTATGCAGACAGCCTTCACCTGTGGCAGCTCTAAGTGGTAAATAAGCCACGTGGGGCGGGCAGGCCTGTAATCCCAGCACTCTGGGAGGCTGAGCTGGAGGACTGCAAGTTGAAGTCCAGCCTGATCAACTTAGCAAGACCCTGTCACAACATGTGTTTTTTTAAAAGGAGGTAGGGCTGGACATGTCACTCACCGTGAAGGTCCTGAGTTCAACTCCAAGTACTGCTACATAAATAATAAATAAATGCTGTAAATAACCCAATTGTTCACCAATGGCTGACTGGCTGAACACATGTGGTACAGATTCAGCCATTAAAAAAATGACAAAACACCGAATGCGACTCAGGGGGGTCTCAGGGGGCTGAGCTGAGTGACAACAGCAGTGTCAAAAGGTTGCATAATGCCTGCCACATTGTGTCATTTTTATTATAGATATATGCTATTTTAAAGCCTAAACAAGCAATGAGCAAAAGCAAACAAAGGAACCACCAAACAAGGAGCACCTTTGACCTTGGGGAGGTCACTGTCAGGTGCATGACAGGAGTAAACAGAAGACTCCAGGAGGGTCAAAGTCTGGGGACCCAGAGCAGGAGACCACTCAGCTGTTCAGAGCAGCGGGGCTGCCAGGCTGTAGAAGCACTTGCTGAACTGTTCTGAGACACCCATTTCTTGGTCATGTTTCGAGTTCTGGGTGGGAAAAGGCATGGAGGAAGATGCGGTGACTTTCTGCTGTCAAGCGCACTTTGCTTAGTTTTGATGCCTCCTTGACACACCTTGGAAAGGCGAGAGAACCCGGGGGAGGGAAACACCGGTCTGGGTTTTTTAATTTAATGAACAGTTGTGATAAGTACGTAAGACACTGCAAGAACACATTTCTGTCATCTCAGCCGTCATGTTCTTGGTATCTCCACAGATGTTACTAAGGCAAGCCCTGCAGGCTGCTGGCCACATCAATTTTTCATTTACATTTAAAATAGAAAAGGGCTTACAGATGTTTGATTTTCATAATTAGTTGGAAACTTTTCTAATCATGTAGGAGCAAGTATTAATTTGTTTCTTTATCTGAATCCCTGAGTATACAGCTCGTACATTTTACTTTGGACTTGGTGTGGCAAGAGCCCATAATCAAAATCTGCCATCAAATCTACGTCCAATATTTGCACAGTTGACTGTGCACGTCGCCATCTATTTACAAGGCTTAATGGTGTGACAACATAATTACCCGTCATAAACCCATGGAGTTGGACACCCAGGAGTCAATCTTGCCCACAATAATGGCTCCCCTGACATATGGCCACTCAGCACCAGCGTAAGCACCTATGGTTTCAGGAAACCAGCTCTCCACAGTCCAAACAGCCATCCAGGGGCTTGGTCTCGTACCTGCAGAGGCAGCCTGGTATGATGTGTGCCACTAGCACCTGTGCTCCTGAAGGCTCCTTAGTGTGCAAAGGACCTAAGGTCTGTGCAATCTCCCTGTACACAAGGGGTGATTCTGCTGAGTGATGCAGAATAAATATACTCTCTGGAACCAGCACTGCAACAGTGCCAGCCGCTGGCCAGAAACAGCCCGCAGCTTGTGGCCACTGCAAGGCCCTCTGCCTTGGAGCCTGCAGGCCTTTCCTCTGCACCAAAATCATTGCCCCAGCCACACACCATCTCCACCGTCAGTTCCAAAGAAGCAGAAGATTTAAAGGACAGACTGGCTTCCAGGGCTGGGGTGTCGCATGGTAAATACCCAGAAAGGCAAAAAGTGAAATGTGGCCCAAGCCACTTTCACAAGCTGAGAATCCACAGGTGATACACAACTGCAAAATCGTCGCATCGCATGTGAACGAAACGCTCTCTCTGGAGACCAGGTTTGATGAGGTTTGCGGAGTGAGTGCTTAGCTCAGAATCCGCAGCGTGCACCTGAGCTGAGCTATGAGACGCTTGTGCTGAGCCTCCTGCCACATAGATGTGAATGCATTGTCTGGGCTTTGGAATTCACATGCTTCTGTTTTACTTTTTATGGTTTTGAAAAGTAAATAGAGTAAGACGAAGAAGAAATAGGACCCTGTCTCACCTTACAGTGGCAGGTTGTTAAAAACCACCTTTTTATACAAATACCATTAAAATAATTGGCTGTGTGTTCCTAAAGGAACAGGTTTCGGGTTTAGCATCACAGGTGGGTGCAGGCAGGAGGACTGCAAGTTTCGCCAAGACTCCGCACTGCTGGGCTGGGATTTAGCTC
>PVLA01004269.1:0-182834 GCA_004027455.1 Hydrochoerus hydrochaeris | reverse complement strand
AGGACCAATTGCTGTCCTGCAGGCCCATGATGGGTAAGGCCTGGTTGGGTTCATATGAAGAGTCCTTGACCTAAGACAGGCGCTGTCCTCACAGGGCCTGCCATACTCTTATAAAGTGATAAGGGAGGAGATGTAGGGAGCAGCATGATAGCTTCATGGCTGCCGCTCCATCTCTCCCTCCTGTGGGCATCCAGTGCGTTGGCCTACATTTCCCAGGATCCTTTCGCCCCACCCAGGAAATGACAGTGACCCATCCGGAACTTCCTGCCCCCGCTTCTTTATAAGCCAGGAGCATTGTTCAATAAAATGAGGTTTGATTGGGAAACTTCAACTTGCCTCTGTCTCTCTCTCTTCACCCTGCCCCCGCCCCGTTTTCCTTCCTCTAGGGGAAAACCCACGCAGTGGTCCGCAGGCCGGATCACCTGTGAAGTGGGGTTCCTCATTCCCAGCACTGACCATGGATTAATGAAGGTCCTTTCACTGGCTCCACTCATTGTTGGGCTCACCAACCCCCGAACTCAGCACTGCTGTGCTTCCTGTGAGTGGCAGTGGGAATGAGTTTGGGCAGCTCTGCCTGCTGGCCCGGATTCAAGCTGGTGCAAACTTGGTGGGTCACCATGAAAATGCTGTGTCCCATAATTTTTAGCTGTTTCAGTTGTAGTCCCAAAGTATTTGATGAGCTTTTTTATGTTTTAATTTCTTCCTGTGTCAAGAGGATTTGTCTCCCTCTGTCTGGGTCTCTACAGGGTGTTTTATTCTGGCATATGAGTTGTTTCTCCTGGGAGGTTTTGTATTTTGTTGCTCACTGATAGGTCATCTTGTCTTCTTCTTGAGCTTTCTTTTTACTTCAAGATCACTTTACCTATTTGGAGTCTTTTCTGGTTCCATAGGAATTTTAGGATTTTGTTTTATGTGCATGGTACTGGGAATTTGATATGGCTTATGTCTAAATGTCCCTCCAAAGCCTTATGCAATTATATGTGGGAGTTTCTGAAGGTGGCTAAAAATAGAGTTTGTGCTGCTGGAATCAAAAATATGATACTGGGATTTATTCACAGTGCAATGCTAGGATTAAGGATGTGTGATTATAGTTTAGTCCACTAATTGGGTTGGCACCCACCCTAAACCAGGTAACCTAGATAGAATATAAAAGGGGCCAAAAGAATCTGCTATGGCTGTTTGGCTTGCCACTTTGTTTGCTTACTTTTGCTGTGTTCTGTTTGCCACGGACTGCTGTGATGCCTGTCTTTCATTCCGCCCTGCCTTGGAGCCAGCTGATGATAGACTGAAACCTCTACAAACTGTGAACTAAATAAGCCTTTCCTTCCTTAACTTGTGGGTGTTGGGTATTTTGCCTCAGTACTGAAAGAAAAGTAAGACAGGATTGAACTCAATGCACTGAGTTACATTCTCAACATTTTTAAAATTTTAACACAGGGTCTTGCTATGTCACTAAATTGCCTGATTTAGGATAGAACTTATTGTTCTGCTTCCCAGAGTACTGGGATTACAACTGTGTCTGACTGAATTCTTGTTTGTTGTTACTTAGGTTTTTTTTCAGACAGGGTCTCACTGTGTAATTCAGGTTGGTGTTAAACTCACTATGTAATCCAGGCTGGCCTTGAACTCACAAATCCTCTTGCCTCAGCCTCCCAAGTGCTGGTATTATAGCTGTGAGCCACCACTCTCTGTGCTGAATTTTTGTTGTTGTTTCTGTGGAAAATGTCAACAGAATTTTGATATGGATTGTGTTTAACCTGTAAGATACTTTGGATAGTATGACAATTTATCAATATGAATTCTGAGCACAGAATAGTATCATGAGCACATGATGTTTTTCATTTATTTTTCTTCAATTTCTGTAATCATTGCTCTATGATTTTCATTGCAGAGATCTTTCCTATTCATGGTTAAATTTATTCCTATTTTATTCTTTTAAAATATTATTATAAATGAGATTGTTTTCTTGATTTCTCTTAATGGATATTTTGTTATTATTGTATATAAAACCTTCTTGTTTTGTATGTTAATTCCTGTATCCTGACATCTTATTGACTTTATCAATTCTAACATATTTTAATTTACTCTTTAGGGCTTTCTATGTATACTAAGGTCATGTCATCTGAAAACAGAGGCAACTTTACTTCTTCCTTTCCAATTGGATGCCTTTTATTTCTTTGTCTTCCATAATTTCACTTTCTAGGATTTCCAGCACCATTTTGAAGAGAAATACTGAGAATGGACATCTATATTTTAGTCCTGATCTCAGAGGAAAAGCTCTTAGCATTTCATTGGTGACTGTGTGTTAGTAAGGACTTGTCATTATGTGGTGATACTCTGGATTCCTGGGGTCTTCTGGAATAGACCTTGAGCCTCTGCCTGGAAGGGCCAAGTTAGAGCCTGGGACCTTGGGAGCCAGCCTGGCCCAGATTTCAATGAGAGTGCACCTGGTGCCAGAGTTTGTGACATTGGTCAATGTCCACCTAGGGGAGGCTGCCTCTGTGAACCCAGACTGGGGGAAGAGTCTTATAGGTAGTGTGAAACTATCCCTCCTGCTCTCTTCAATATGTCTCTTCTTATTTCTGTGCTACATTTAAGTGTTGTAATTGCTTGCATGAATTCTAAACTGATGGTTCTGTGGAAGGAAAAGCACTGGAAAGTTCTCTTATACCATCTTGTTGGTACCACTGTAAAAGGAACTTTTTAAAAAGTAATTCAATGAGCTACAGGTTTCAAACCCAACATACTGAACAATACTAAAAGAGTAACATGTCAGTTGCAAGACGATGAGAAAATTGGCATTGTGGGGAAGAAAAAAGTAACAGCCTTTTCTTACCCACTGCGAAGTTTATGAGTGACTTCCTACAGCAAAAGACAGGTTAAAAAAAAGCATGACAAATGTACTTAACCATGTTTATATGACACTAGATCCTGTAGAAACCAAGTCCCAAATACCTTGAGGAAACTATATGTTCATGCTTAAATGTAATGAATGAATAATGAAATGGAAGTATAATAGGACAAAAAGGGAGTCTGATTGAGTGGTAGGAAGCTGGAGGAAACTTAGCAAGGCCAGTTGCTTTGTATTCTTCTTGCCCTCTCTGTTGTAACATTCCTTTCCTCCACTTGTAGGGCAAGACATCTTCAAGAGCAGAAGCTCAGAGACCTGCTGTTTCTGTGTTTTCACCTTCCTTCAGCTTAAAATATACAGGCTACTGAGGTGGCATATCTTGGGGTATTGTGTATGACTCGGATAGCACTTGCTTATCCAATGAGGGGTAGTAAAATGGGTACATTTCCACATAGAAATGTAAACTAACCAAAAATTAGTATTAAAATATGTTAATTGTATTAAAATAGTGTGTGAATATATCTTTTCCTCACCCGTTACAAAATTCATGGCTGACATCTTTTTGACAAAGATAGATTAACAAGAGAAAAACCATAGCAAATTTGTTTAGCCAAAGCTCTACATGACACAAGATCCTTCAGAAATCAAGATCTAGACACTCAGCATAAACTGTATTTTTATTCTTAAATTTGTTTGTACTGAACATAATACTGAATTCAGTACATTCAATATGAATTTGTATGTATGATACCATCATACACTATTAGTATTATAGCATGGTACACTTACAAATGTACTTAACCATGTTTATATGACACTAGATCCTGTAGAAACCAAGCCCCAAATACCTTGAGGAAACTATATGTTCATGCTTAAATGTAATGAATGAATAATGAAATGGAAGTACAATAGGACAGAAAGGGAGTCTGATTGAGTGGTAGGAAGCTGGAGGAAACTTAGTATATTAGTATAATAAGATATCCTGTTTATATTACTATACTACTAATTTAGCCCAACAATTTTACTTATATGGATTTATAGTAAAGAAATAACTATACCCAGTACCAAAAAAGGGAAATAATTAGAATACTTGTTTAATAATGTTCATGCAAAGAAAATATTACACCACAATTTAAAAGGGAAAAAAATTTTAAATTTAAATGTTTAAGAAGAATTGATTTTACAATAATGTAATACCTATGCAAAAAACAATAGTCTTTAAAAATCATTTTACAGATGAATATTTATTGATCAAAAAAATGTTCAACCTCATGCTAAGGCTACACATTACATGGAATATACCAATATTTTAAATGTACTCTTGTATGTGTCCTGAAGCATGCACACCAAAAAGTTTTCTTTGAGAGCAAATAGTTTGTAATAGTTCTTTTGATTGTCTTTATTGTTTGAAATTCTATCTGCCCTGAGTATGTACAATATAGTAAAAATAATTTTTTTTCTTTTTAATGCTGGAGATCAAACCAAGGGATTCCTGCAAGGCAGGCAAGAACTCTATTACTGAGCCACATTTTTTTGAGCCACATTTCTAACCTAAAATAGTCTTAATAACAATAAAAAGAAGCAAAAACCCCTAATATAGGTGTACTAACCAACTATTAGAAGTCCACTAGAGAGCCTATAAATATTTTACGAGCTAAATGTTAAACAGCTTTGAAATGAAAGAAGTCCCTAAGCTAATCATAGTCCCCTGTTTTCTGCCTCTTTCTAATATTGTCTCTTTCCAGGAGATGTGGTGACTCTCATCTGTTAAATGGCCCCATGGAAAGCTAAGGTTTTAGCTATAACTAAGGAAAAGCCAAGGAAAAGAAGTGCCTTTAAACACATGAATGAGATGACAGAGTGTTCTTCTATAGGCTTTTACAATTTGGAAGTTGCATGTATAAAATGCATGCTGTCTGCCTGACCTGTTATTTATGGCTGTTTTGATCACAACCTTTCATAGACAGCAGCTGAAGAATTAGTAAGGGGTCAGTTAATTAGTATAATTTATATAGCCAGTTACAACAAAAACTGACAGAGGCACTGCAAATCAACAATGGAATGTTTATTACTGTAAAGAAACATTATCCAAATTCAAGGTGCACATCAAGTTTTAAAGATTTCTCAGGCAAGAAAGCAGGAAAATACTCCATTCTTTTCTCTTAATTTTTTTTATTCTAGAAACATTATTTTTAATTAGTAATTGCATCCAACAGTCCACAAACATTTTCTTTTTGTTCATTAAAGTCAGAAGACTACTGCTTTATTTTGTATCATTTTGGAAAAGACTATCAAGATCAATTTGTAATGAGTATTATTATATGATGTCATTTCATGGGGATATGGGTATAATGGACAAAGGACAAACACAGGATATTTCTTCCCTTTAATTGTTTAATAAAATCACACACTAATGTCCCACCCAGTGACCCCCAGGTAGCCAGGAGCCACCATATGTTGAGTGGTGTGAGCTGAAGACCTCCACAGCAAATTCTACCCAGCTGTGCAGCCTTGAGATCTTGCCCAGAATCTGGTTGGGGCCCTACCCAGCAACCCCAAGCAACTGGGGTAACATCAATGGGCTGCCTGGTACAAGCCGAAGGCCTGCACAGTGAACTCCACCTAGCCATGCAGCCTTAGTATATTGCATGGAACATGGTAGGGCCCCACCGAGACCCCAAGAAGCCAGGGAGCTTTGGGGTGTCACATGGCATGACTGAAGGCATGCCCAGTGTACTCTACATACCATTTAGCCTTAGTACAATGCTCAGAACCTGGTAGGGCCCTGCCTAGTGACCTCAAGCATCAGTGAGCCACATGGGGTGTGCTGAAGGTCCACCCCAGGCATCCCTCCATTTGAGGAGAATTTATGTGCCACTAGGGACACAGTAAGACTGCCTAATGTCCCCCACTCAACTGGGAAAACTCCTTGCAGTACTGACAGCCTTCCTCAATCCAAGAAATAACTGAGGCTTTGCATTCAACTGCCCCAGGAGAATACAGGAAAATGACAAAATGAAAGAGCAAAATGCAATTACAAACCTCAGCCCATCCCAAACAAGCCTAGGAGACATAACACAGAAGAAAATGTAAGCCATACACCTGAAATTTCTGAAATGATAGCAACTGAAGTAGAGAAACAACTCCATGAAGCTATAAAGGAACTCAGATAACAAATAATTTCCCAGGTAAAACAAGAAATGATAAATGTAGTGAAACAAATGCTGAACATATCTAAAGAAGACCTAGATATAAAAAAATAGTGGAACACAGCAAAAGGATTGAAACCTTGAATGAAAAATATAAGAAAGAACTAGAATGCATGAAACAAATTCAGTGATATCCAAGAAATAAAAAGTTCCATCAAAAGCTGGTAAAACTTCCTCAATATATGCAAAGATAGACTTTAGACCTAGGAGACAAGATTGCAGCTAGTGAAAAGGAAAGGAAAGATTTTTTAAAAACAACAAGAAATCAAGAAATAACAATTCAATGACTGCAAGGCAACAGAAAAAATTAATTTTTTGGTTCTTATTTTATTTAAAGAGGGGGAAAAAAGCAAAACAGAAAAAAAGGGTAGAAACAATATAGAATTTTAAAAAATAAACAGTAAGAAATCATTAGTTGATACATTACACATATTCCTCTTGGACATACTTGTTCAAGTCACAAAATTAAAGCATACAAAGCAGACATTCAAACAGTGAGGCTGCAAACATTTCTGTTCACTGATCCAACAAAACCTTAGCAACATGGTTATCAATCCTACACACTTAAATATACATGCAGTTATATCATTTAGAGCACTTTCCTCTTTTTGCTTTTTAAGTCCATTATCTGTTTAGTTATATCATGTTTCAGGTTGCTCAGTACCTTACTGATCTGTTTTGTTGTTGTTATTTACTTTTTAAAATTTTTTCTTATTATTTATTTATTTTGAAGGTAGTAAAATACAGCAGAACAAGACAGGACAAATCCAGTTAAGGCAGTGCAGTGAAACTGGTACAGAACCTCACAGCAGGTTACTGGGATAACAACAATAGGTACAATAGTATATCTGGTTTTCTTCACAATAGTTGTTCCTTCAATGAGGTAGAGCAATATCAAAGGAAATATTGAAATTATAAAAACAGAATATTGAATAGAGCAATATCATTGATCAGAACAGAGCAAAACAGAGATAAAAAAATTTTGCCTTCAAAGAGATGGCAGAAGAAAATCCCTCTTATTTGCTATATTGCATATAGTCAAACTTGCAGGAGATGTTCAGATCTTTGGCTCTCACTTGCTAGCTAGAGGGGAAGGGAATGAGATGGATGTTTGATTCTTAGTCTGAGCACTGGTAGGCTCACAGCTGCCCACCAGAGTGGTGAGCTGGCTGCCTGTTTTCCCAGTGCTCCAAATTCCAACATGGTGTGGATCTCAGGAAGCACTGATATGGTTCTCACCCTGGGGTGGCCGTGGCTTGGGAGGCCACAGCCACTTACCAGGGGTATGTGCTGGCTGCCAAAAAATATAATTTAAGAGTGAAAGGTGTCAGCAAAAAATCAGGGATCTACACAAATGACAAAAAGACTATTTACAGAAGTAATAGCAGAAAATTTCCCAAAATGGGAAAGGAAACTGACATGCAGATAAGTGAGGCATATAGAACTCCAATTAGACATAACTATTATAAATCTACACCCAGACATATAATAATCAACATCCCAGAAATTCAGCATAAGAACAGAATATTAAAAACTGTTAGAGAAAATAAACAAATCACCCATAAAGGAAAGTCCATCAGAATCACAGCAGACTTCTCAACACAATCAATGAAATCAAGAAGAGCACAGAGTGATGTATTTCAAATTCTAAAGGAAAAGGACTTCTAACCCAGACTGATGTACCCTGCAAAACTATCCTTGAAAATCAGTAGAAAAATATGATACTTCCATGATAAAGAACAGCTGAAGAACTTTATGACCACCAAGCCAACTCTGCAAAGAATGCTGAAAGATATTCTAGATAGACATAAAAATAACTATGACTTCAAGAACACCAATAGATAAAAACCACAAAGTAGCACAAACAATTAAACAGAGGGGAAAGGTAAAGAACCAACAACACAAAGATAACATGACAAAAAAAAGCCAATATATATCAGTTATAACCATTAATGTAAATGGCCTCAATTCGCCAATTAAAAAAACAGACTGGCAGAATGGATCAAGAAACAACATCCAACCATATACTGTATATAAGAAACCCATCTAATCTGAAAGAAAATCCATAGACTTAAAGTCAAAGGATGGAAAACAATACTTCAAGCAGCATGACCCCCCCCAAAAAAAAGAAAGGGTAGATATTCTGTTTGCAGACAATGTGAACTCCAAACCAAGAATGATCAAAAGAGATAAAGAAGGGTACTACATACTGGTTAGGGGAAAACCTCAAAATGAAGAGGTAACAATCTTGAATACATATGCTCCAAATATGGGAGTACCCAGCTATATAAAATAAATATTAATAGAAATGAAAAATCAAATAAGCAATAACACAAATATAACAGGAGAATTGAACACCCCATTGATACAGAGTCAGATCAACTAGACAGAAAGTCAGCAAAGAAATAAAAGAATTGAATCAAGCAGATGAACAAATGGACTTAATACACAAGTACAGAGTGTTCCACCCAACAACAACAGAATATACATTCTTCTCAGCTGCACATGGGAATTCTCTAAAATAGATCATATACTAGTCCATAAAACATGCTTAAGTAAATGCAAAAGAATCAAAATTATCTCATGCCTATTATTCTGATCATAGTACCATGAAACTGGAATTTTTTTTTTTGTTTTTGTACTGGGGATTCAACTCATGACCTTGCCCTTGCCAGGCAGGCACTTATGCTGCTGAGCTAAATCCCTGGCCCATAACTGGAAATTAATGACAGAAGAAACTGCAAAAACTCCATAAACACATGGAAATTAAATAATATACTCCTGAACAATCAATGGGTTACAGAATAAATTAAAGAAGAAACTAGACAATATCTACAAGCAAATGAAAATACAAATACAACTTAGCAGAAACTGTGAGATGCAATGAAAACAGTTCTCAGAGGGAAACATTGCAGTGAATGCCCACATCAGGAAAACAGAATAAACACAAGCAACCTGATGCCATACCTCAAACATCTAGAAAAAGAGCAAGTCAAGCCCAAAGCCAAATGAAGGAAGAAAAGTATAAAATATCACAGCAAAAATCAGTGCAACAGAGACTAAGAAAACAATACAAAGAATGAACAAATCAAAGAGTTGGTTCTTTGAAACAATAAATGAAATTGATAAGCCCATGACTAGCCAATCTTATTTTTTAAAAGGAAAGAAAAAACACAAATTCATGCAATAAAGAAAAGAAAAGGGCAAAAATACAACAGACCCTGTGGAAATACAGATCATCACTACCTACTTCAAAAACCTTTCATAGGTTTGACAACACAGAAAAAATGGACAGATTCCTAGAAACATATGAATTACCAAAGCAGGATCAAGAAGATGTAAAACTGCTGAATAATCCAATTTCAGTTAATAAGACTGAAAACGTCATTAGAACCTTATCAACAAAGAAAAGCTGAATTCTACAAGACATTAAAGGAAAACTTAATTCTAACATTCCTCAAATTCTTCAGTGAAATTAAAAAGGAAGCAATTCTCCCTAACTTATTCCTGGAAGCAAATATTACCCTAATATCAAAACCAGAGAAAAATCCAACCAAAAAAGAGAACTACAGGTCAACTCCCTAATAAAATAGATACAAAAATCCTCAATAAAATACTGTTAAACAGAATGCAGCAAATCATCAGGAAGATTATACAACATGATCAAGTGGAATTTATCCCAGGGATGCAGGGATGGTTCAACATAGGCAAATCAATAAACATTATACATTGCATCAATAGAGCCAAAAATAAGAATCACATGATCATCTCAACAGATGCAGAAAAAGCTTTTGATAAAGTTCAACACTCATTCATGATAAGAACCCTTTGGAAAATCAGAATACATGGTCTTTACCCAAATCTGATAAAAGTCATCTGTGACAAACCAACAGACAGCCACTTTTAAATGGTCCAAAACTGAAATCTTTCACTCTAAGATCAGGAATAAGACCAAGCTATCCAATATCACCACTCCTATTCAATATAGTGCTGGAAATATTAGCCAGAGCAATTAGACAGGAGAGAGAAATAAAAGGAATAAGGATAAGAAAGGAAGAAATTAAATTACATTTATTTGCAGATGACATGATACTCTACATAGAAGACCACCAAAACTCTATTGAAAGACTTCTAGATGCAATAACCAAATTCAGTGATACAGTTGGATACAAAGTCAACACTCAAAAATCAATAGCATTCCTGTGCACAAACAAGAAACTCACTCAGAGAGAAATAAGAGAAAACACACCCTTCACAGTAGTGTCCAAAAAAAAGAAAATGTCTAGGAATCAATCTAACAAAGGAAGTAACAGATCTATACAGTGAAAATTACTGTGCTCTTAAAAAAGAAATTGAAGAGGATCTCAGAAAATGGAAAGACATTCCTTGTTCATGGATAGGAACAACAAACATTGTGAAAATGGCCATTCTCCCAAAATTGTTATACAGATTTAATGCAATTCCAACCAAACTACTATTAGCATACCTCACAGAACTGGAGTAACCATTCCTAAAATTTATCTGGAATCAGAAGAGAACTATAGCAAAGGCAATTCTGGGCAACAAAGGCAAGTCAGGAGGCATCACAGTCCCTGACTTGAAGTTATACTACAAAGCTACAGTGGTAAAATCAGCATGGTATTGAAATAAAAACAGACCTGCAGATCAATGGAATAGATTAGAAGTTATAACCACAACTACAAACATACTCAGTCACCTTATCTTTGACAAAGGTACCAAACAGGTTCATTGGAAGAATGATAGCCTCTTTAACAAGTGGTGCTGGGAAAACTGGTTTTCCATATGCCAACACTAAAACTAGACCCATGCCCATCACCATGCACTAAACTAAAGTCAAAATGGATCAGAGATCTAAATACTAAAACAGAAACACTAACTCTGCTGGAAGATAAAATAGGTAGAAATCTTGAAGACATAGGGATCGGCAGAGAATTCATGAACAAAAATCAAACTGCATGGGAAATACTCCCTAGAATCAACAACTGGGATCTTGTCTTATTAAATAGTTTTTGCATGTCAAAATAAGTTTCCAATAGAGTGAAAAGAAAACCCACAAATTGGGAAAATATCTTAGCCAATTGGCCCTCAGGCAAAAGACTTCTATGTAGAACATATAAAGAATTTTTAAAAATCAGGTCACCAAAATTCAAAGACCCAATCCAAAAATGGACATCTGAGTTGAATACACACTTCTCAAATAAAGAAATACAAATAACTATATGAAAAAATGTTCAGCATTATTGGCCATTCAGGACATGCAAATTAAAACAATATTGAGATTCCATCTCACTCCAGAAAGAATAGTCAATATCAAGTAATCAACCAATAACAAATACTGGAGAGAGTGTGGGGGAAAAGGAACTCTTTTCCACTATTGGTGGGTGTGTAGACTGGTGCAACCACTGTGGAAATCAGTGTGGAGATTCTTCAGAAAGCTAAGATTAGAGGATTCATTTGACCCAGATATCCCACTTCTGGGGATTTTCCCAGAAGAATTGAAAATCTCATACCACAGGCTAAGATGACTATACTACTAATTGTATTATATCTTGAAAAAGAACAGTGCTCATACAATTAGATCAATTTTACATGTCTATATCTGGTAATCTAAGGAAAGAATATGCAATATTACAATCATTGTCAAATTCCTATCATCTTGTTTTGAAAACATACTGTTAGTGTTTTGGATTTGTCTCTTTTGCTTTTTGTTTTTCTTTTCTGTGTCTTTTTTTCTCTTAAATAAAATTTATTTTTTAAAAGTCAGGTGTATCCAAAGCAGAAAAAGCACAGTAGAAGGCCCTGGTGGAGGAAAGCTCTTCCTCTTGCGGCATCCAGAAAGCAAACAGAAGAGAGGAACTAAGAACAAGAGAACACACCCTTCCACATCACATCCCATTACTCACCTCAACCAGACCCCACCTCCTAACATTACATTCAGCTACTAAAGCCATCCAAGGATGAATCTCTGATGAGCATAGCACTGCCATGATCCAGCAACCTTCCACACGTGCAGGGGCACATTTTAGATCTAAGCCACAATATACTTCTATAGAATTGGAGCTTAAAATATTTATAAATGAAATGGACATGATGCTGTTTCCCAGTCCTTTGCTTACAGGAAAACATGTATCAAAGTTTTGTCATAATATTGCTATTAACGTTTGGGGTATAGAAGTCATTTCAAAAGCTGACTCTTGGTAGGGCATTTTGTAGACAAAGAGGATGTGAAATCATCATTGTTAGGAAAGGAAGACAAAGAAACGAAGGTCTGAATAATGATCACATAGTTCTAAACTGACAGTCAGCTAGTGGGTGAGGGATGCTGACCAGTTCCCAGAACAAATCTTAATCCCATTAAAGTTTATCAGAAAATTATTTATGCATTTCATCAGGGCATGCATTCATTTCTTCCCAGGATAAACCCTTAAATTAAATCAGCTAGAAAAAATTTGGAGCAATTCTTCTTTCATATATTTTTCTCTCCTTTTCATTTTTTTGGTCTTTCTTTCTCTTCAGGGAGTTGCCTGATCTAGAAACCTGGAAGTCAAAGACTCTTTTGTATTTTCAGGTCCAATTACCAAGTCCTGAGTCCTATCTCTTAAGAAAATGTTTACATTTAGTGGTCTCTCTTCTGAACTGAAATCTTGGGGCCTGATAAATTCTTTGTGCCTGGGGACTCCTAGTTGTTCTATATGACTTTGAATTAAAGCAGCTTCACTGATATGTAAACATACTACTTTGAAATCACTAAAACTGTTGCTGATATTTATTATGTGTTTCCTGGTTTTAAAATTATAGGTTTTTGCTTTATAGTTCATTCATTTAATATTGTAATATTTATTTTAATATTATATTTTCATGAGTTCTTTTAAAAGATAACATTTATGATTGGGGAAAAAGATATAAAAAAATTTTTATTTAGAGAAAAAAATGAAACAGAAAGAAGATAGAAATAATATAAAATTTCAAAAACAAAAACCAGTAAGAAATCACTAGTTGACAATTACATATTTTCCTCCTAAAAGTAGTGTTTCAAGTTACAAAAGAAAAGCATACAAAGTAGACATTTAAACAGTGAGACTGCAATCAGCTCTGTTCATCTATCCAACAAAAAACTTATGGTCATCAATCCTACACATTCAAACATACATGCAGTTATATCCTTTAGAATACTTTCCTTTCCTCTCTCTTTTTTTTACAATAATTACAATCAATTCTGGTAAACTGTTTAGAAGTTCTACACATGTATAAGTCTCTACATGCATACCTAACCTTTCTGTATTAGAGGGAAAAACAAACCAAAACAAGTCAACAATACAAATTCCTAGAGAAACACGAAATGAGAAGGACATATAAGACCACAATACTAGGTGATCTATGGTTGTCACCATGATGTCTCCTGTTATTTTCAATAAAATTGTCTATATTGTCAGGCATAGTACAATTAAACTTAGTAGTAAATAGCACTATTAATAAAATCCAAACATTGGAGACATTATAGAACTTCAAAGACAGTTAATAATCAAACCAAAGTGGTTATCCTATTGAATCCTGCCATCCCCAGAGTAGTTGCCCCTACTCCCAGACTTGACATCTTCAAGCATACCAGATTCGAATAAAATCAGTCAAGACAACACAGTGATATAGCCAATCTTCTCTGCCTCATCTCTGTTATGCTATTTTTCTGTCCTTTTTGTTTACTTTTCTCCTTCATTCCACTGCCTGCCCTTTTCATTGAGGCCTTTCTGCCATTGTTCCTGGAATCCTGGTGATTTTCTTCTCTCTCTCTCTTTCTCTCTCTCTCTCTCTCTCTCTCTCTCTCTCTCTCTCTCTCATGTCCTTCAGTATTCTTTGCAGGGTTGGATTGGTGGTCACAAACTCCCCCAGTTCCTCTTTGTCATGGAAATATCTTGTCTCTCCATTAATTTTGAGAGACAGTTTTGCAGGGTACATCAATCTGGGTTGGAGGTTATTTTCTTTCAGTGCTTGGAATATTTCACTTCATTGAGAAGTCTGCTGTGATTTTGATGAGTTTTCCTTTATAGGTAATGCTTTTCTTTCCTCTGACTGCTTTTAATATTGTTCTTGTGATGGATTTCTGGGATACTATTATATGTCTGGGTGTAGATCTGTTTTGGTTGTAGCTGGCTGGAGTTCTTTATGCCTCATATATCTGAACATCACTTCCTATGCTTGAGAAGTTTTCCTTAATTTTTTCTGTGAATAACCTTTTTATTTCATTTGTATTTGTCCCTACTTCTTCATTCACATTTTTTATTCTTAAGTTATAAATCCTCTTATTGTCTTCTAGCCATTGTATTGTTACTTCCTGGTTCCTTTTTTTTAAGAGTAGAATATATTTATTGAGAGAAAGCTTCTGTCTGAAAAGAGGGTTGCCCCAGACCCTGTCTTTTCCAGGGACTTTTTATAGAGGAAAATCATGAGATTAGATGGCTCAAAGTTGGGGAAATGGGAACTTGCCAAGTGGGCATAAAATGATCCAGATTTAATCCCTAAGGTTTATACTTGAGGGTGTGCTTGCATTGGTCTTGAGATCTGACCCACAGCAAGAAGTGTGTGTCTCCTGTTTTGAGATCTAGCCCACAGCAAGAGATGTGTGTCTCCTCCAAGGTCATCAGACATCTGGTCTTCTGTTCCAGCTTCCTTGAGGGCCTAACCCTGTCTAACTGCCTATCATACTTCTAACTGGCTCAGCTGCCTGTAACATTCCCCCTTCTGAATAAGTAACCTGAACTGCCATGAGGGGAAAGGGGCAGAAGACTGATCTAGGGCTTCAGGCTAAACAAGGATGCAGTTTTGAATGGCAGTCAGAGGTACTTCTGCAGAGATCCTGTCTAGAGGCACTCGACAGACACCAGGCATTTTCATGTTGGGTATGTGCACAGCTTTAAGTCTGGAGGGGAAAAAGCCAAAGAAACTGTTAGGTTTGCATGGGCCAAAGAGTAGACTTAATACGACAATTATGAGTATAGTCCCATGTCAATTGAGATGGTTGGTCCTGTGGAGTTTTAAAAGCAAAAAGAAACTGAGAATCTGTATGTAAAGGAATACAAAAGAAGGCATCCTTTAAATCTAACACTGAAAACCAACTAGCATCTTCTGGAATCTGAGAAAGCAGAGTGTATGGATTGGGTACCACTTGGTGAATGGGCACTACTGCCTCATTTATCAGTCTAAGGTCCTGTACTAACCTCTGTTCCCATTGGGTTTTTGAATTCCCAAGATTGGAGTATTGCATGGACTCAAGTATTGCCCAGGGCTCAAGTAGACCTTATGCTCTGAGATTATCAATTATAGGTATTAATCCTCTCTTAACTTTGGGTCTTAAAGGGTATTGTCTCTGATGAGGGAAGTAAGGGTCTTGCATAGGGACTGCTTGTGTTCCAGTGGGAATTAGTAGTTCCCCTGGCTCTTGATTTTCTGGCCTTCTAAAATTAACAATACAATATTCATGTCCAAATGCAATAGCAACCTGTAATGCTGCCTGTCTCTCATTAGAAGTCAATGTCTGATTTAAGAGTAACATTACACCTTTCCAGTCTATACCTGATTGTTCATATACCTGAGTAAGTCTTCTAAAGACCTCAATTTACTTATCAGAGTCATCTGAAAATTTACCAAGATCTGATTTTATTTATTTTAGGTCACCAAGAGAGAAAGGAACATGAATTCTGGAAGTTCCACATCTTCCCTGTACTTCCTGTAAAGGATATTGTCCTTGAGGAGCTTTCTTAAACCCAGCTAAGGATGGGTGTAGTCCTGTAGAAGCCTGGATTATAGCTGGTCTAGAAAACTTATCCTTAAGGCTGGGAGGGCAAGTGGGGGAAACCTCAGGTTCTGTAAAGGTGGGGTAGATTTCATTAAGGCTATTTTATCCTCAGCTTTTAAAAGTTCGGGAGGAGTGATTTTAGGCTCTGAGGTAGTAGATGCCTTAAGGGCCTGATGTGCTGAGTTTTCCCTTAGCTCATATTTACATTTAGAATATAAATAAGGAGCATTTCTCAGTGCATGGAAAATCTGAACATAAGATAACTCTGACCATTTTTCCTCCTTTTTACAGTATGCTTCTAGTTACAAAAGTGTATCATAATTAATACTTCCCTCTGTGTTCCACTTTGGCTCTGGGGGGTAGGTAGGTCATGCACTCGTGCAGAGAAACACCAATCTTTTTCAACATGGAAGGGTCAACCATCTTCCAGTGCTCAAGAATGCATTCCAAAGGAGAGAGAGGGTTTCGCATTGAGTTGCCCATGTCTCAATGAGTTCCAGTCCAGAGTTTATGAAACAAAAGCAAAATCTCATCTCTGTCCCGTGATCTTGGTGGAAGACCTCCAAATGATATAGGTGAGTGAAATGCCCGACCTACTATGTCCACTGGTTTGTGTTCCCTAAAATCAAAGAATGAATTTTAGGAACAACAGAGATGAAGAGTAGAATATATTTATTGAGAGAAAGCTTCTGTCTGAAGAGAGACAGAAGTGGATCCTGAGCAGGTTGCCCCTACTTGTTATTTTTAAGAGATCTTTCCTTTCACAATCATACATTGCAAATCTATCTTCAAGTTTTAAGTCTGCCTTTAGTTTCTGTCAAGAAGTTTTGCCAGCTTTCAATGGAGTTTTTAGTTTCCTGATATTCTCTTTAGATCTGTTTCATGTATTCTAGATTTTGTTTATATTCCTCATCAAAGTCTTCTCTCCTTTTTCTGGGTTCCTCCATTCTTCCATTTGCATCTTCTTGAGGTGTACCCAGCATTTCTTTTATTAATCTTCTTATATCTTGGTTCACCTGAGTTAGAATTTCAGATTTAAATTTGTCGATGAGGTCATGGAAGTATTTCTTTATTTCCGATGAGGCCGTGTCTGATACTGCATGTCCACTGCCCTCAATCTCCTCTGTACTCACCCCTCCTGAGCTTATTTTCCCTGGGTCAGTGGTTGAAGGCCTTCTGTTGTTTCTCTGTCTTGTCATGCTTCTGGTTTCCCTCAGACAGGTGAATGGTGGAGGTGTCTGGACCTTTATGTACTGCCTTAAGTCCCTCTGCAGCTTACTGGCTAGGACAATGCTGCCCTCCCCTGTCTGCTGTTGATCTGTGAGGTGCACACAGGGGCCACGGTGTGGGCTTGCCCCTTACCTCTCAACCAGTGAGTGACTTCAGCACTTTAGACTGTGCCCTGTGGATGTCATAGGTTTGGGGCAGCCTCGTTCCAGGCTATTGGGTCCCAATCAGGGGCATGGCCCAGCCCAAGCAGATCCCACCAATCCACTTTGGGCCAGGAGCTGCCAAATGAAGCCGCCTCAGCCGTTGATTCAAGCCTGACTTGCCCAAATCCAATATGTCATCCTACCAGTGATCTTGCTCTGGGGAATCCAGTTCCCAGTACTCACCAAGGTCCATGCAGCTCCACTTGTCATCTCCACTCCCTGTTTCAGCACCACCTCCTGCCAAGGGTCTTGAGCTGAGCAACCCCCCACTCTCAGCAGGGCCATGACCCTAGCTCGATCATGAGTCACCGGACTCCAAGATGCACCCAGCACAGATACCAGAGTGTGCCCAGCTCCAGCCCTTCATCCATGCTTCTTTTTTTTTTTTTTACTTTAGTTTTTTTTTCTTTTTCCTCAGTTTCTTCCTGGGTCATGAGAATTCCTCTCCTTTTGTCCAGTCCTCTCTATGGTGTCAGATTCCAGCATTTGAGTTGTTTTTCTCAGAGAGGCTCTCTATCATGCTATATCTCAATCGGCCATCTTGGATCTTTTCCTCAGGGAAAAAGATTTTAAATTCTAATAAATCAAAGTTATCTTATTAAAAAAGCCATCAATCCATGAATGTGTTTGAGTTATGAAATATAATGTGTTATAAGAGTACTAAAAAAACTGTTACAAACTTAAGTGAATATTTTCTGTGCAATAGGAAGTTAAAAATGATTTTGTGATCTATTATTTTCTGGATGGTCTGGGACAGTTCTATTGTATGCCTGTATGGTATAACTATTAGTTACCCAGATTGGGCAATAATTTTTTCCCATAATGCCTCTTGTTTTCTTCAAAATAGCTGCAGATACTTTCAGACATAGTAAAAATAAAACAGAACAGAATAGAACCAATAAAAATAAAACAATGAATGGACTTCAAAACAAGATAATAGTAAGTCCAAAATGGCTACCATAATATATCTTGTTATAGTTGAAATAGCTGCCCATGCTATCAGATATAATAAAATCAAACAAAACCAGACAGAATAAAATCCAACCCAACAAAACAAAGAGAACGATGCAGGACTTCAAAACAAGATAATAGGGAATTAATAATGACTACCACCTTCAGAAGGAAATCTCTCATAGATGCCACACTGCATACTGTTAACTTCTGAATAGGTGATCAGACTATTGGCTTTAGACCTGCAAAGTCAGTGAAACACTAACCACTACAAGCATTAATTGTATTTTACCTCAGTAGCTATCATTGCAGCCCGTGTTCTCCAGGTCAGATGGTTACTTATGATGTGTGTATGGGGAACTGGCTCTTCTTGTTTCCTAGCCCATGCACAGGAAGAAGCTGGCATTTGGCTCTCCCCCCAGCAGCCTGTGCATGTCATCTATTTGCAGGGAGGGCTCGCTTCTTGGTGACTTGTTCTCTTCCCCATAGTCCACAAATGGTGCTGACTCACAGGAAAAGGCTAGTGTCTGGCTGTCCCCCCAGCAGCCTGTGCATGGCACTGATTCACAGGGAGGGCTTGCTTCTTGGTGACTTCTTGTGCTTGTCCCCCGCAGTCCCTGGGGCATTAATTTGTATGGTGACCACACTTAAGAGAACATCTCTATAACATTCCCCCTTTCTGGTAAATGAACACCCATGCCTAGGAAGTAGCCAGCCTATGGGATTTTAGTAGGTTGATCTGCTCCCATCATGTTCAGTCCCCATAATATCCACCATGCCCCCACAGATAGATCCCAGGCCTGGTCAATTATAAATTCCCACATCTTGGACCATAGTATAGAGTTAAATAGATGACCAAAGCTGATTCTTCTTGGGGGGGTCTGTTCTGTAGAAGTCTCCTATCTGTGTTTGCTGAGTTGGTTAGCTATAACTGTTAGAGTCATTATTAGCTTGTGACTGGGAAAACCATGTCTCACAGCAAGATAGTCACCATGAAGTCCTTGACCTCTTGAATCTAGTCATTCCTCTGCTTCATCTCAACTTCCCACCTCAGTAAACTGTAGGTGATGGAAGTTGTCCCTGAAACCTCTGAGAGTCTGATAATAGACCAGTAAACTGACAGTAGACAAAGTAATGGGAGAAAAAAGGGGTATCCTTTGGATTTTGAATACCCTCCCCCCAAAGGCTTGGTGCCCAGCTAAAGTTCTTATTGGAAAATAGTAGCAACTTTAGAAGGTGGAGCCTAGTGGAAGACAGTTAGGTCCTGAGGGTGTGTCCTCAAAGAGGATTGTAGACATCAGTTTCTTTTTCTCTTTACTTCGCAGCACCATGAGATGAGCAGCTTGTTACACTTATGCTCCCTGCATTATGGGGCCAAGTAACAATGGATTGAAACCTCCAAACCCATGAACCAAAATAAGCTTTTTTTTCTTTTCTAAATTGATTAGAACTAACCTCCGAAGTGAGTGCATTTGTTCCATGCATAGAGATATCACATGAAAGAAAAGAAGCCCAAACCAGGTGATATTTACAGCAATGTATAACTTCCTCATGGAAGAGGGGAAAAGAGATGAAGGTAATTTAAAGGAGAGTAAAAAAGAGAGACAATCTCAGACAGCCTGCCAGAGCATGGTGTCACCCTTGGTATCCTCTCCTGTGGTCTCAGTTAACATTCCCTGGTTGATAGGATTCCAGGGAGAAAATTCATGATAGTCATATTCAT
Source organism: Hydrochoerus hydrochaeris (assembly GCA_004027455.1). NCBI lineage: Eukaryota > Metazoa > Chordata > Mammalia > Rodentia > Hydrochaeridae > Hydrochoerus > Hydrochoerus hydrochaeris. The sequence goes on along the minus strand of PVLA01004269.1, from coordinate 162,856 downwards.
TTTAGAGTGTTCACCTCTAACAGGTAGGGAGAACTCAAAGAAAACCCCTGTGTCCACAGCTCCCCAAGTGCTTTTTGTTGAAGGGAAGTAGCATGAAGTAGCATATTGTGGGGTGGCAGTTCCTGAACTCCTTCAAACCAATAACTTTTTTCTTACAACTAAAATCATGTTGATTTTCATGTCTCTCCCTCTCCTCCTGGTATATAACATGAATCCTCAAAATAAATTGAACATTACATGGAAGCCTATAAAAGCAGAGGTTTAAAAAAATGGAATACAGAGACATCATTTAAAGCATTTACCAGTATTTATCAAGCAAAAATGAGTCATTATACAATTAAAATAGCAGGGAAATAGCCAGAGGTTGTGAGTGCAGTGTGCAAAATCCAAGGGAAAGCCAAGAAGCAGCAGCTTCATGCAGCATGTTAATGAGAGGAGCTTCCAGTAAACAGCCTTCAGGTGTGTAGGTGATTGGTAAGATGTCCTATTCTTACTTTGCTCCTGACCCCATCCTCAACCCTTCACCCCTGGGAAGGAGTAGCTAAAGCTGGAAATTGATCACACTTACAGGGGTGAGGCAAGGTGGGTCCAAAAACAAAGAGCACCCAAGGTGGGCCATGTAAACAAGCTATTCCTGTCCAAGGTTTCTGGACAAAGGTGTGTCAGGTCCACCAACCTGCAAAATGTATAAATAAGCACACTGATTGTCTGAGCAGTTCCTTTCCTCCCATCAGGAGAGAGAGCTCCACCTGACCCCAGCTTTCTGTGTCTTGTCTTTATTTCCTCACCTTCTCATCACCCTTTATGGTTCTCACTGTGGAAAGTCTGAGAGCTGCACAGGCCACCACCCCTCCCTGAGCAGCGTCTCCAATGAAAGTGTTGGCATGGAGTGAGGGCCTTTGATGAGGAAAAATGCCTGTTTTGAGCATGACTTGATTTTTTTAGAAACTGAAAATTTAATTACTTTAGGCCAATTCAAAATACCCCTGAGTCAAAACACCTATATCAAAGCAGCAGCTTCAAAGGATGCAGTATCTTCTGCCTCTTTCCCTCTGGGTGGGCCTTGCCCACTTACATTTCCATCCAGCCTCTGAGCGCTTTTCAGAAGATACAGATCTGATCTAATGGTGGCCTCACCGTCCTTCTGGATTCTGTTTTCGTTACTCCCAGATCTTCCTGACATGGCCTTGTAGCTTTCACTGTCCTACAAGTGCTCATGATTCATGCTTTTGTGCCCGTGCAAAGTCCTTCTGCCTGGAGCCCTCCTTCCCAGTCCTACCTGATAAAACTCACACCTTCTTCCTCCAGGAAGAACGCCTGTGTCTCCAAGACAGAAGAGGGTGAGAGATCTCCTGCTCTTAGGTCCCAGGCATTCTGCACCGATCCTCTGTACCACTTTTACTCAGTGGATTTACTCAGCTCATATTTGTCTCCCTTACTCTGCCCTTACTAGGTAGACACACCTCCTTTCTTTGTGCTCTTACACTTGACATACTATTTCACAGAACAATCATTCCGTGAACTTTTCTTGAATGAGTGAATGACTAATGAATGCTCAAGTGAATAAGTGAACTATAAAAGAAGTAAAATAAACCAAGCCTATTAGGACAGTAACCCTGAGGTGTCTCTCATAGATGCACAATTTCTAGTTTGTTCATGTGAAACTTCAATTTGCTGTCTTCCACATAGAGAGAAGGAAGTTTGTTTTCTATTCTTTAGCTGTATTTTCATATCACAGTAATTTACTGAAACTTTTTAAGAATTCTGAATTAGGTATGGTGTTTCCTGCATATTAAATGGGATAACACATGCAAAGCACATGCCATCAGTAAGCATTAAAGTCTTAGTTAACTTTGCCGTCATCATTATTGTTATGGAAGAAGCATATTAATTGGGTTCATAGCAGTAACACAGAATTTGAGAACACAGGATCTGGAGTGAAACTGCCTTGGTGTGTATCATATGCCACCACATACTGGATATTGGCCTCACAAAAGTGGCTTAATATTGAGTCTTAGTATTCCAATCTATAAAATCAAGATATATTCACCTCTCAGGTAAAAATGAATGCTTCCTTTGTATCCAGAGTTGTTCCAGGTTCCTGGGTTCCACATGAAGCAAATCAAACAAAAATCCCTACCTTTGTGAGGCTCACAATCATCAAATAAATAAAACGTGCGTGAAGATGTCTGAAGGCGATAAAGGCTCTGACTTAAAGGTAAGAAATGGGCAGAGAGCGATGGAGAGGGGCTGGATTTCAAACCGAGTGATGAGGAAAGACCACATGGAACAGGTGACATTGAGAGACACTGAGAGCTGGAGGGACAGCAAGGGGACACAGAGGCAAAGCGAACTTGGCCAGTTGAGCACGCCTGGCATGGAAGGCAACGCAGACAGCGAGAGACGAAAGACGTCAGAGGGAGGCCAGGGCAGGGGCAGCATCAAGTGGAGCTGCCATGCGGGGACAGGGACTCCTCCTTCAGTGAATGAAAGTTCCCTGGGTGAGCAGAGCCACAGGGTGACCTGAACAGCAGGGCCTTGCCGACCACTGACCACAGCTGAGTGAGGACCAGGGTGGAGGCAAAGGGCCTCAGGAGAAGTTCAGTGGAGGCAATGAAAAGCGTTCTTGTGGCCTCTGATCAAGATATTTTCCTTCCACCCCTCAGAAAATGGTTATCTTTACCTTTTAGAATTTCTGGCCACTGGAAAATGATTGTACCATGGTGCCTGCAGCATGAATTGCAACTCCTTACCTTCACCACATGCAGTGCACAACCTGCACTACCATATGTGCTGTTCCTGAGAAAGAGAAGGGACCGCTGGAAGTCAATGACAACATCTAGAATTTTGGTGTAAGCAACTGGAAGGAAAAAGGTCCATAAACCAAGAAGGATAGGACTACAGGGAATGTTTGTGGTGGGGGCAAACAGGAAACATTAAATTTGAGATGTGCGATCGTGAGGTCAATACATAACCTGTGTTACTTGATGGTATAAAGATTAAATTGATTAATACATATGTACATTAAAAGCACTTTCTGTTAGTTGCTAAATGTTAGACATTATTTGAAGACAAAATGAGGTCATATATGGGGGCAACTCATTCCAATATAACTGTCATTGTGATAGGAAGAGGAGACACAGACACTCACATGGACAAGCATGTAGAGACCTAGACAGAGGTGGCAGTTCCATTCTGAGAGAGCCTCAGATGAAACCAGTCCTGCAGTGCTTGATCTCAGGACTCTAGTCTCCAGACAGTGAGACATAAATTCCTCTTAAGTAAGCCAAAGCAAGGTAGACATCATTATTATAAGGTCACTTGAATTTCTGATAAGTGAATTTAAGTTTAGCAAAATGTATATAGCTTCATAGTGGTGTTCTTAACACAACTGCAAAACTTTAACCTACAGTTATCTGTTATCAAGTTATAAGTATTTTAAAAAATGAGCGCCACAGTAAATATATGTATACTTAAATAAACATATTTAAAATGTGTGTGTTAATAAAATCATGTGAATGTGTTTGGCACTTTGTCTTGCATCGTTCCAATTTTAGTATATGTGCTACTGAAGCGAGCACTGTTTGTCTTGCAAAATCCTTTTTCCTCTTTCCCTGTGGCACACATGGACTGCTTTGTGTTACAGGATAATAATATGTAAATGAGAAGCTACATTACAATACAATCAATTGTCTTTCCGAATATCTTTCTGTTTTAAGCAGACCTGAAAAATGAGGAATGCTCAAATCTAGGTTGCAAAGTAAAATTAGATTTTTGTTTGTATTACCTGTAACACCACTGAAGCAGTATATTTTGATGTAACTGTTTAAAATTTACCCTGCCAGTATGTAGGAACATGTTTATAACAATTAAGTGTGAAAGGTTTCTCTGCCCATCTCTCCTCATTTTCTGGACCATGTTAAACTGGATAAATAAAGATTTTGGTAAGATTAAGTGAAAGAGATTGTTGGGACAAAACTCTGTGACATTAGGCTAAGTGGCAGCAATTCTGGAAAACTTTGACAAGGCAGGGAAAAGGCAGAGGTACTCTGTGGTCTAACATTAAGACACAAATTTTATGGGACATAGCTAAGGAGTTACACAAAGCTAAGCAGACATTGCCTCCTGTCTCTAAGCTTTAACCAAGTTGGTTGGTTTGTGGGCTAGGAATTTTTAAGACTGAGTAGTTAACATTTTTCGAAGTACATTAATATTTTCATGTACATTTTGAAATACATACGTTGGGGATATTTTCTGGTTTTTCTTGGATATGTTATGTGTTTCCAGCAGTTTACTTGAAATTCTGTAATGAAGCACCCCTGTATGATTGTTTAGTCCCCGCAAAGCACCCCCACCGTACGTAGCTCCAGGAGAGCAGAATCCATGTGTGAGTCACCACGGTGCGTGTGGCTCCTGGGGCACAGCAAGTGCTCACGTGTGAGATGAGGGAATGAAAGCAAGGGCAGTCTTGATGAAACAAGCTCATGCCAACTAGCACACGATCCAGTGCACAGCCTGATACACAGTTATTAGTCAACACATAGTCACTCTTGGTATTATTTCTTTAACCTCTACCTTCTCTTCAAGAAATTCCTCTTATGCCAGTTTATAACTCATGCATCTCCAGAGCTCACCCCAAAGCTCCTCTTTGGGAACTCATCCCTGAGCCCAGCTTGTGAACTCAGAGTCCTACTTAGGGTTTCCAACAGCACTTTATCTCTCTCCCTGTCTCAGGATAGCCAGTAACATGGCTCTGTCCTCCCTGGATTGTGAATGCCCAGGGATGGTCTCTTTTGACTTGGAGTCCCCAGTGCCAGCACATTGCTTGAAACATAGCAGGTATTCAGTAGATGTGAGATGAATCTTAGCTTCTCTTAGCTGTATTTCAACATGGTTTCCATTTGTTCTTTTATAAAATTTGGAAAATACTAGTTTTATCAGTAATATTTGCAATCTCTTAGAACTGTGTGACTTTAGCATATGGCTATTCATTTTATGTTGATTTTTTTTTTCTTTTTGTGATATTTAGGATTGAACCCAAGGTTTTGTTTTTGTTTTTGTAGAGGGGATCGAACTCATGACCTCATGCCAGGCAGGTGCTTACGTGACTGAGCTAAATCTCTGGCCTGGGTAAGCCTTTTTAAATTTTAAGTCAGGGTCTCACCAAGTTGCTGAGTTGTATAGGCTGGGTTCAAATTCATGATCCTCACCTTGGCCTCCTGGGGTGCTGTAATAATAAGCATGTTGAACTTTTCTAGTTTCAAAATCGAAGATGCTATATCCTGGTGGTCTTGTACTCCAGTTTCAGAAATCTGCTCTCTCCCACACGCTAACAAAACCTTTGAGTGCGGCTTTTGATAATTCAAATACATGGAGAAAGAGCTGAATGGGATTCCTCCTACAGTAACTTTCCTAAAATACTCATAGCTAATGGTCATTGAAAGCATTTTCAAAGCACTCCAGCAATGGTAAAGACAGAGTCTGGTCACCTTTGCAGCTGAGTTTTGCCTTAGGTCCAAGAGATCTCTTTGATTGTATTTTAATCCAATTTTGTCTGGTTTCTATCACTTTAGAAATGGAGAAAAGCCAGCTAGAATCCTCCTCCAAGTAAACCACCCTACTCTTGAAGGAAGTTATTAAATCAGTCCTTGGCCTATAATTTTCAAAGTGAACCCAGTTAAGCTTCTTTCACCTTTTCTTGTAGGTCTTATCCGCTATCTGCTAATGGCTTCTGTTGCTTTGCTTTAGACCTTTTCAACTCCTCTGCAGCTCTCTAGAAAATCAGAAACCAAAGCTTGACTCAACACTAATAAGGACTTGACCAAAGTTAAATGAGGAAAAAATTACAGGTTCTCAGCCTGTGTGTGCAATGCGCTGTCAGGACATGTCAGGGCAAAAGAATGCCATTAAATCAGACACCACAGGAGCATCAATTGTGATACATGAAACAAAGCTGAAAAAGAAGCATTTACCACTTTAAAAATATCTTTTTTGTAAATAACATGAAGAACAACATAGGAAGATATCTAAAATGCTTATAACAAAGACTTAAACAATAAGTGAAAAATAATATCATACATTATAAATTAATTTTTATAAGGCTAGTTTGCCTGAGGAACTCTTTGAAGCATTGGTTAAGTAGAACCAGATTGTATATCTTTGAATATTTGAAAATAATGCTATATTTTGACACTCAAATATATTCTGTCCACTAGAGCTTTTGTAAATTCGATTGCCTTCCAAATTTCTTGAAGTTAGTGAAGATTTTTTTATATTTTAAAAATAGTGATGTCATATTTGGAAATCATGATTTTTTATAATTTGTTTTTTTCTCTTTTCTTTTCAATATTTACCTGTGAAAGACTTTCCCACAATGAGTTTTGCATTTTCTGTTCCTCAGTTTACCTGGGAATATGCTCTTAGTGTAAAAGAGCAGTTGGCATGTGTGAGCTCCTTCTTACAAAGCAGGCTGTTTTTTAAGGAATCCCTCATGTGTATTTCTATGTTCTAAATCCCATCCACCTTTGATTTTTTGCAGATCCTAAACTGACAAGAAATAAGTTCAGAGACAACTAAACTTATTCTACAAGATTTCTGAATTTATAAGTGTTCTAAGTTTTTATAGATTTCTAAGTTTTGACCTCAACTTCTCTTGCTCCCCCAACAACTAGCTTTGTTCCCCTAAGTAATTCTTTTATCAAATCTCTTCCTATTCCTTTTAAAACACACACACACACACACACACAATGCTATGGAAAGAATGCTATGGAAATAAATCTTTTTTGCCTCCTCCCCCAATGCCAGCAACTGAAGCAAGACTCAGAAACCAAAGATAAGCCAGGCATGGTAGTGCATGCCTGTAATCCCAGCAGTCGGGAGGCTGAAGCATGAGGATTGTTGAAAGTTCAAGACTAGCCTGGGCTACAAAGTGAGCTCAAGGCCAGCCTAAACTGCCTAGTGAGATCCTATCTCAAAAAAATAAAAAACAAAAACAAAAAACACCCCTGAAGAATGTAAGGGCAACTTCACACACACAAAAAAAACCTATCTGGGCCACAAAGAACTCATAGCTCAGCCTAATGTCCTGAATCTCCTGTTAACTCATAGATCTGGGGCCTCATTCTTCATGGGAGATGGTCTGCTTTATTACACTCACAAAATAAAAATAACATTTACTAGAAATAATCTTAGGTTTATTTGTATAATTAAAACAAGTCAACCAGCCAGTGCTGGTGTTGAGAGAATTACTGTGTGGGAAGAGGAATGGCCAGAGTCTCAATTCATTCTCAGACAGGCTTTCTCAGACCCTTAGGCCACATCTCAGATTAAATATATAGCTCAAACAAAAGTTCCCCAAGATCATGACAGTCCTTACTGTGTGCTGTGCTGATCTATTCTGTGTCATTTGTTCTGTTCCATTTTTAAATGCCATCCAGAAGGTTACAAGCTATATAGTTGGAGAAACACTGCTATGGGTCACCAGGGCTTCACATTCACAATACCCCAGCTGATTTGTTTCCAATGCTCATGTCCCAAATCAGTGTACATATGACTTGTTGCCTACTATCACCCTGGAACTGTTTTCTCATCCACCCTTTTTCCTCTTACAAAATGTTTTCCTTCAGCCAAGAGCATTATAGTGTTGTTTGTGGATACTCTGGAACATTTCTAGATACTTTGGTACATCACTCTAAAAAGGATAAGTTATAAACAACCCACAAAAGAGGGCTCTGATTTAGGATGGTTTAGGTTAAAAAGCATTCAGGACTACACTGTCACCATGAAAAGTTTCGGAGCTAGTCTTGGCTGACAGTGGCTCCCTGAAGTCACCTAGGACACTGGTTCCTCCCACATCTCCACTTGGCCATCCTCCATGCCATAGATAATGATCCTACCCCAAAAGTTCTAGTCATCTTTCAAACCACATTTTGAAAAACACAAATTGACTTGAGTGACAGCTTCCATTTCTGTGAGTTATGGCATTGATAATAATACCTATTTCACAGATTACTGTAAGAAAAATTTACTTAATGTAACTTGTATAGGATTTGACTAAAATATGCACTCAATAAATGCATTCAGTGTTAACTTATTTCTGGATATGGGGCAATTCATCATAATTCACACTGCAGGTAATTTTCAGAAATCATCTCCAAGGATCAATGCTTAAAATTAGGACTTTATGCACTGTCTTATTCCGTGACTATTTTATGAAAGCTGCTTCTTCAATCATATGTGAAAATTTCCATGAGAAGTAAGGTAAAAAGTAGAAAAGTTTGGAATTTCAAAACCTCGGGTTCAAATCCTGACTCTGTTCTCCTTAACTTTTGGGGAAATTGTCTTCAATTAGGTTCAGTTTACTTCTTTGTAAAAACAGGATGATTTCTTACTATCTTACCTATCTTACTGGGCATGTTGAAAGAATTAAGTGAAATGATACATATTATTTGCTTGTAGGTTCAACACACAGCGACTCTTGGTGTTGCCAGCTTAGCATAGTGTGTGCCATACAATGACCATTTGAGAAGTTTGGGATGAGATATTCGTTCTGGTCAGCAGTTTTGGTGGCCCACACTTGAACTCTTTGGGCAGCTCTGCTTCCGCAGAGATTCCTACAAACTCTTCCTAAAAATGTCCTGGGACACTGAACTAGGCAAAATCAGGGTTTCAAGATACATCTTTCGTTTAATAACTGTTCAAAGGATATTATTTTACCCTAGGTTTCTTAGCTTAGCTCACATCAATATCCTTTTATGCCATTTCCCTCATATGGGAAACTTATCTTTTACTTTAAAGTAAGGCTCCGGGGTAGAGAGGGGTGGGAAGTAGTAAGTGTGTTGTGTATGCCTTTTAACCATTTGGTTAGGGAAAACTATGAAAGACTAACTGAAAGGGGGAAGAATGTAACCATATAACACTAAGGTAACACATCTTCATATCACTTGGTGTTGGAGAGGGACAGGGATCAATAGGCGGAAAAGCAGGACCAATTGGTCACCAGTTGGTTATATATCATCTTTCCATTCTCTAGGTTTCTTTTTTGTCCATTCTGTGTTATTGCAAAGGCATGTTTGTTGAGCTTATATTATATACCAGGCTGTCTGGTAAACGTAGGGTAATGCAGAGTCTATAGATCATGGGATTTCAACCCTAAAGACACTGTGAGCTGGTAGACAGAGCTCTGAAGACTAGGTACAGATGGAAGCAGATGTAGAAGAAAGGCCTGGGAGTTGTGTTGGGACATGTTCCCGCCAGCAAGTTGGGTTCTGTTCAGCGGAAGTATGGAGACTGCAGAAGGCGAGTGAAAGAGAAAGTGTTGGACAACAGGTGGGAACATATCTTGGGCTAGAGTTAGGGCTCTCACATCACCAACCCCACAAGGGGTCAGTGGAGCCTTTGATAACCACACAGTCTCCGTTGCTGAAGCTGAACAAAGCAGCTCCTCCAGGGCAGCCAGTGTGGCCTTGGCTGAGAATCATTCCCACTTGACTACAAAGGTTCAAAGACAGTGACTTTCTCAAGCTCAGTTCCCACAGGCCTCTTTGGGGTGCATGAAGAGTATCTAAAGCCACAGGTTTTGATGGCTCTGACCCCAAAGACAGATGGAAATGAGCTACAGTAAGATTTTCATAACCTATTTGCCTGCTGATTTCCATAAATAATGATAGTTACAAATACTTCCACTCAACTCAGGGGAAGAAATCTAAGCAGAGGCATCATTCCATTCAGTCACAAAGTGCATCTCACACAGACAGCGCAGGGCTGGGCTCCACGGCGAACGGTAATGGTTCTTCACGCTCTCCTACCCCATGCACTAATGCATCCTGCAGCGACTTCTGTACTCTGACAGTTCAGTACAACCAGTCCACTTTGACATGAGCCATTTGTTACTCATATCAAAGCAAGGAAAAGAAAATATATATCAGATGGTTTTGAGCAAGAAAATAAATGTAAGAATCTGACTTTTAAGGATCCCAGCTCCATTACTTCCAAGCCACATGGCCTTCAGCAAATTATTTAATGTCTCCATTTCCTCTTTTATAAACAGGTTATAATAATGAACATCTCATAGCATTTTGGTAATATTGTATAAAACAGCATATGTAAAATACTCGGCAATGTCTAGTCACAGACCAATATGATCCCCTTGTAAATACCAAAATTACCACGTATCACTCTTATTGCAATGATACTTTGCTGTAATTCCCTCCTCACTTGCAGTCAATTATTAAGATAATCAGACTTGACCTCCTGACTTTGGGGATAAATTTTTTAATTTATTTCACATAATAACAGTGAACATAATCTAAGTTACATGACTTTTATTTTACTAGTGGCTCCATAGCCCTAGAATGTAACTTAAAGCAATATCGATTTAATATTAGATGATCATTTAATATAATATTCTTTTACATTAATTAATGATCAAATTGCCTAATTTCAAGAAACTTCTATATTATTTAAAACTTCATTAAGTAAGGCTGGGGAGGCAGGTGCAGTGGAGCATGCCTGGAATCCCAGCACTCGGGAGGCTGAGGCAGGAAGATCACCATAAATTCAAGGCTAGCCTGGGCTACAGATTAAGTTTAAGGCCATCCTGGACTACATAATGAGAACCTGTCCCAAAAAACAAAACAAAATAAAATTTAAGTAAATAAATAAATAAGGCTGGAGATATAGATTAGTGGTAGAGTGCTGGTCTAACATGCATAAGGCCCTAGTTCTGATCCTCAGCACCACCAAAAATAAATAAAATCATGAAACATATAGTCCTGGTACTTCACAGATTCCTGCTTAGATCACCTATCCTAGAACATATTAGAACCTAGAGTATTGTTTATTTCTAAATATTTCTTCCTTCAAAGGAATATTGTTTTACAGAAGGAACATACAAAGACTGTAATGCCTACATGCAGAATGCTTTCTAAATAAGAGCCACAAGAAATCTACCAGAAAATAAATCACAAAACTTCCATAATTGTAACAGATTCTTGGCACAAGTAGCATTGGTGGCATAGAACAGAGGGGAGCAAAGAAAGAAAACAGAAAATTGGTTTAAACTTTACTCAACAGAATTGGGAAAGTACAAACTTGACAGTAAAAGCAAGATTTTTCTTCACTTAATTGTTTCTTAAATAAAAGTAAAGGAAATTTGAAGAGTGACATAGAGTTCCTCCCACTTCTCCAAAGGGACATGAAAGGGGGAGAGAAAGGTCACCACACAATTTTACAAGTGAAAAATTGAACTGCCTTTCAGTCAGCTTTACTAATATCAAGATAAGAGTTCTTTCCAGAGGTGGCAATTATGGGAATATTAGGCTAGAGCATTTTAATTTCTAACCCCAGTACCAACACATCAAATGTTTTCTTTATCCCGGCTTTTCTATTACACCATAATCTATGTTAATAACATATTTTCTTCTTTAAGTGCAGTAACAGAGGTGAGTGTTTATGCTTTGATTTTTAACTCACTCTTCTGTATTGATATATTTGACTAGAGGGAAACCTACCAAACAGAGTGATAGGTAACAAGTCAGTGTATATCTTGAATCTTCAGGTTCCTTAAGGACAAGAACTATTGGTGTGAGTTTTTTCACCTTTAGATCCCAAGCTCGTGGACATGGGGAGGTCCACATAGTGTGTGACATTCAAAAGAGAATCAAGACTGAGAAAATGGTAGAATAGGAAGCAGGAACTGCCAGAATCAGCTGATGCAATGGTTTTGGAATCCCACAATCTACCAAAGGCTGGGAATTTACAGCAGAAATTCTGGATGGCAAACAGAAGTTAACTTTGGCCAATTTGGGGTGTCAGCAGTACAGAAGCTGCCCATCTTCCACCCTCAGCAGGTGGTGGTGCATATGTTCCTGGAGAAACTGACACACAGTTCATAAGAGCTACTATGGACAAAAGAACAATCTTTCCTGTCCTTCCAATTTGGGGGAATCTCTGTGCTGATTGCTGCTTCTAATGGTAGAGGTACAGGAGAAGATGTAAGGACTATGGCTGATGCTCAGGCTGGAGTGATTTCCAACCCATTTGAATGGTTGGAATTCTTTCCTCTAAGGTGCTATGTTTCTCTTTTCTCTTCATTGGAGGAGAGATATTGAGTGCCAGGGAGCCCAAATGTAATTTCATTGCTGCCGATCCCCCTCTCTACCACCAGCCAGTATACTTAGATCTGTTGGTTTCCCTGGTGATAGTTTCTGTTTCACTTCCCATTGCTTCTGTCTTTTAGAGAAACAGCTGGTCACTGTGATGCATATTGTCTAAACCAATCCCTAATTGACAAGCCATTCTGCCTCTGTACTTCTTGTTTGCTTATCCCATAAAAGCCCTAGACCACCAGAGATCAGGGCCTGATATTTTGGGAATGATCCCAATCAGTGCCCATAGTTGTAAAATATATCTACCTCCATATCCTGAGTGTCGTTTTGGTATTTCTGCTTACCCTGGCAGCATGAACCAGGAAGATTAGGAAGTGATGCTGCATGCATACTGTAGTCAGGGATTGCAAGGTGAACAAGACAATTCAGGACACATAATTTATAGAAATATTTTATATTTGGGTGCAAAGAGTTAACTATAAGATGTGCAGGAAATCTGTCCATACACTAGGACCCAAGGAATCTAGTTGAGGGCCTGGATCCCACAGCAATGTCCTGCATGAGTCAAGCTGAAGGCCTAGAGTCCACAACAATGACTCATGCAGATCTTTTTCACAGATCTGAACTGCAAAGGCACAAAGGACAGTGGTAGAAGCAAGAAAATCTGTGCTAGCAGAATGAAGAATCTGTGCCAATAGGTTCTACACTGGAGCCAGGAAGCAAAGCTCACAGTATGAATAAGAGCTGCCCCCAAAAAGTATCATAACCATCCTCAGTGACAGCGAGGTCCCAAGCTCCTCCAATGATGAGAACAGCCAAATTCATATCAGGAAAGAAGCCATTGGCCATTGGTTCTCCTCCAGGAGAACCAATGGCCACAGGAGAACCAACAATACCACGGAAAACCAAGAACACTTCATCCTCTTCAATTCTACATTTTATCTTGGCAACAATCCTCAGGTGGGCCATCCATACTCAGCACCATGCTGATTTGGTTCAGCTGGTATTACAAGTTGACCACCAATTATCAATCCACCACAATGCCCAAGTAAATGTTCAAGTTCAGAAGACCGAGGAAGACTTTAACTTTATAACTCAGGCTGATTGTTGGCCAGACATGGCCTACTATAATCAAAATGTAGGACTGGGGCCAGTAGACAAGAAAATAGAATAGGGGCCTTATTAGGTTTTCTAGCTTATCCTGACTAAAAGAAGTTAAAAACAAACTTTACTAGAGAGCTTCTCCTGTAGTGCACCAAATGGCCCTGGAACTTATACCAAGAGACCAGAGAAGGAAAGAGTTGACAGGCGGGACACAGGGAAAAGGCCAAGTGCACAAAGTCAAGAAGCTGAAATAACCATCCTTCCCCACCTCTACAGATAAACCAAGGAAATGGGGGGGGGGGGTAACGAACTTTAGGGAAGCTCGTACACATTCACACCTATGCACTAACAGATAGATGATAGGTAGATAAACAGACAGATATTTTCACTCTATTTGGGAGGGGGGGGTACTGAGGATCGAACTCACCACCTTGTGCTTGCCAGGTAAGCCTTTGAGCCACTGAGCTAAATCCCTGGCCCCTATTTTTCACTCTAGAGTCACCATATTCATCCTATACTTACAGACTACAATAGACATCCACATACACATACTAACTCTAAGATAGCTATAAATAAGGTATCCTTTTGCCAACTAGCTCCCCACCCCAAAGATAAGACCTTGTAAACTACATTCAGAACAAAGAAAAAGACAGAAAGAAGCTGCATGTAGACTACAAGAAGAGATGATGCAAGCAGAGGTACCCAGAATCCCATCCAGTTATGGCAAGTTGGCAGGTAGGGAGGGCTCTGACCCCTCCTATAAAAGCAGGCAAGAACAAGGCCCATAGGTCCTCATCTTTTTGGAGCCCCCTACTCTGATTTCTCCTTTCCTCCCCCTTCCTTTAGTGTCTTCCTTTTGTTAGATTTTGTCCCTCTAATTTTTTACTGGGGCTGAGTTTACAGTTCCAGTGGGCTGCATGGACAACAGAGCAGCAGTGCTCATCCCCCAGATGTGACATTTTGGGCCCTTACAGGGAACCAGATGTGACAAAACCACCAAAAACAGTAACAAAAAACAGCAAATCCTGGGGGAGGGTGGAAATTTGTTTTTAGTATGACCACATTATTGGATTTAGATGTCCAGTTTTCAATCAAAAATCATAAAATATACAAAAAATAGAAAAGTTTAGCCTATTCAAAGGAAAAAAAATCAACTGAAACTGTCCTTGAAACAGACCCCATGGTAAGCTACTAAATAAAGACTTTAAAATGACTATCTTAAAATGCTCAAAAAACTAAAAGAAGGTGCTGAGAAAGTCTAGAAAATTATGTATGAACAAAATGGAACTATGAATAAAAAAAAACCTTAAAAGAACCAAAAAGAAATTGTGGTGCTTAAAATTAAAAATTTACTAGTGCGACTGAAAGGCATATTTGAAGTAAGTTGAAAATAGGACAATTGAAATTATTGAGTCTGAGGAATAGGAGAAAAAACAGATTTATCAAGCAAGACCAAAAAAGAAAGAATGAGTATTTGAAGAAATAATGGCTGAAAACTTCCCAAATTGGATGAAAGATAAAAATACAAACAGACAATAACTCCAAAATAGAAACACACAAAATGAACTCCAAGATGAACACAAAGGGACCCACACAAAGACACAATATCATCAAACTTTCGAATGACAAAGACCCAAAGACATGACTCATCACATAGAAGAGATCCTCTGTAAGAATATCAGATTTCTAATAAACTAGAGGTGAGAAGGCAGCAGTGTAATCAATTCAAAGTGCTGGGAGAAATATAGCTTGTCACCCAAATATCTACATCTAACAAAACAGCCCTATAAAGGTGATAAAGAAATTAAGATAGTCCCAGAAAAACAAAGAGGAGATATTTTTATGATCAGTAGATTTTCCTTTTTAAAATGCTCAAAGGAGTCCAATAGGGTGAAATGAAATGATATTAAAAAGTAACTCAAATAAAGGTCTCAATGAAGGTAAATACACTGGCAACTATAAGATCTACTATGTTGTAACAATGGTTTATAACCCTACTTTTTGTTTTTCACATAATATAATATGTGGCCAGGGTTATAGCTCAGCAGCACAGCATCTGCCTGGCAAGAATAAGGTCATGAGTTCAATCCCTGGTCCTTTCCCAAAAACATGATGTGATAAGTAGATAGATTAGATATATAGGTAGATAGATATTAAAATAGAGATCAAATCTAAGTAATTTATACACATATTTTGTTTTCTACACAGTTTTAAAGACTACTACATTTAAAAGAATCAGTTTATTTTGTGGCATACAATGTAAAAGATGTAATTATGTGACATCAGCAATAGATGAGGTAGGAAAGGAATGAAAAGGGGACAGAATTCCCCTATGTTATAGAAGATGGCATAAGTTCACATTAGATTATTATAACTTTAAGATATTAAATGTGAATGTCATACTAGCCACAAAATGGCTATCAGATGTATTACGAAAAGGAATTCAAGCATCTTATTGCAAAAAGTAACTAAACACAAAATATGACAGTAATGCATAAGTGAAAGACAAAAAAAGCTACCCAACATAGAAAACAAATGACAAAACAATATAGGTTACTACTATATATCCTTTTTTGTCAGTAATTGCTTTAAATGTAAATGGATTAAATTCTCCAATCAAAAGACATGTTGGCAGAGTGAATAAAGCATATGAATCAAAATATTTTGCCTGTAAAAAGACTTATCTTAGATCCTCAGACAGAAATAGATTTAAGAAGTAAAAGGACATAAGGAGATATTCTAAACAGTAACCACAAGATTTCAGTGTGTCTATGCTGATACTAGACAAAATATATTTTAAATAACAAAGCTTACAAAAGATAAAGAAGGGTGTTAAATGTTACTAAATGACTGGGTATAGCAAGATTTCTGTCATAAACATTTAGACACCTGATAGCGGATCATTAAAATAAGTTAACCAAAGAATCTGAACAGATGTTTAGCCAAAGATTGTATTAGAATGGCTACTAAGCACTTATGTCACAAGAATTTGACATGATCATTAGGAAAATGCAAATCAAAGCTACAAAGAGATATTACTTCACATTAAGATGATTGCTATCTAAAATGAAAAAGAGAAGAAAGTGTTGGTGAGGAGTAGGAAAATCAGAAATCTTGTGAACTCTTGGTGAGAATGTAAAATGGGACAGCCACTGTAGAAAAAAACAGTATAGCCAATCCTCAAAAGATTTCAAATGGAATTGCCATATATAGCAATTCTGCTTTTGGGGAAGGATATATGCCCCCAAAAAATTTAAAGTAGGATTGTAAAGAGATATCTATATATCTATGTTCATAGCATGCTGTTCACAATAGCTAACGTGTGGACACAAGCTAAATATTCAGCAACAGATTAATGGATAAACAGCTCTCTCTTACCAGTTTCTGCCTTGCTATTTGCAGCTTCCATGAACTGCAGCCCCCTGCCATGCCACCCTGCCTTGGAGTCAACTGAGTATGGATTGAAACCTCCAATTACTTTAGTTACTAAGAGAGATATTTTAAAATCCCTCACTGGCCAGCCCACTGTGCCCCACCCCAGCTTGTGCAGCCACACCATGCCTGCACCCCGGCATGCCACCCCCTCACCTGCCAGCCTGGAGGATGACCACTGCACCCCACCCCAGCTCAGGCCACCAAGCTGTGCCTGTGCTCCTGCACGCTGAGCTGTGCCTGTGCCCCTGTGCACCCCCAACCCCTGCCAGCCTGGAGGATGACTGCTGCATCCCACCCCAGCTCGGGCTACCATGCCATGCCTGCACCCCGACATGCCCTCCTGTGCAGGCCCAGAGGATGATCACCACACCCCAAGCTGGCTCTGACCACCACCACCCCTGCGACTTGGCAAACTCCTCCCGTGTCCTGACCCAGAGGTCCACCACACCCACCTTGGCTCAGCCTGCTGCCCTTGGCTACCCTTCCCATCTCTTAGACCAAGCACTGCTGTGAATGTGTGGCTCCCACTCTCCCTACCAGAATTTTGAACTGCAGTGGATTGGCAGTGCTGGTTGACTGGAGACTTGGTGGCCCCTCACCCAGACAGAGGACCTCGCAGGTTCCGGTCACTATGTACCTAACAATCGGGTGTACATCAACCACACAGTAGGACCCTAAGAGACACACTGCTGAAAGCTGTGACTATTGGAACTGAATAACCAGATATTGGCCCAGAAGGTGAAAATGGCAAAACGAAAAACCAAAATGCAATCTCAAACATCTAGTCCATCAGGAGCAGGAATAGATGACAGCAAAGTAGAGGACTTTAAAAGTTATACACCAGAAATATCCAAAAAGAAAGCAAATGAAATAAAGAAAAAAATCCATGAGGCTATAGAGGAAATCAAGTTAGAAATAATGTGTTACATAAAGACAGAAATAACAGCCTTAGTAAACCAGTTGCTCAATATAGCTAGAGAAGAAATAGACAAAAAAATACAGGTGGATGGGTAATTAATTGAAACTTTGAATGAACAATGTAGAAAACAAGCAGAATCCATGAAACAAATTCACAGAGATGTCCAACAAACAAAAAACTCTATTGAAAGCTGGCAAAACTGTTTAAATGAAGCTGAGGATAGAATTTCAGACCTTGAGGACAGGATCACAGATAGCAATCATGAAAGGGTAGAACTTACAAAAACAACAAGACAGTATGAATTGACAATCCAGCAGCTTCAAGATGATGCCAAGAGAAATAATGTAAGACTAATAGGCATTAGTGAAGATGTGGGAGACAACGCAAAGGACATAATTAAACTATTCACAAAAGTAACAGCAGAAAATTTCCCAAACATGGGGGAAAAATCTGATATATAAATAAGTGAGGCATATAGAACAGTCACAACCAATGTAAATTACACCCAGACATATAATAATTAAGATCCCAGATAATAAAAAGCATAAAAACAGAATACTAAAAGCTGTTAGAGAAAAGACACAACTCAACTATCAAGGAAAGCCTATTAGAATCATGGCAGACTTTGCAGCACAAACCTTCAAGTTAAGAGGAGCTTGGAGTGAAATATTTCAAGCCTTAAAAAAAAAAAAAAACAACTTTCAACCCAGACTGATGTACCCAGCAAAACTGTGTTTCAAATTTAATGGAGAAACAAGATACTCCCATGAAAAGAACTGAAGAAATTCATGTCCAACAAACGAACCTTAGAAAGAGTATTGAAAGACATACTAGAGAGAGATAAAAATGACCAAAATCTCCAGAACAACAACAGAAAGAAACCACCAGGCTGGACAAGAAATTAAACAAGGGAGAAAAGCAGGAAACCAACAATAGGAACATGAGATGGCAAAGTCAAGCCAGTACATATCAGTGATATCCATAAATGTAAATGGCCTCAATTCACCAGTCAAAAGAAACAGGTTGACAGAATGGATCAAGAAACAGGACCCCACAATATGCTGTATACAAGAAACACATCTGACTCAAAAAGAAATTCATACATTAAAAGTCAAAGAACATAAAACAGTATTTGATGCAACAGGAACCCAGAAAAAAGCAGGGGTAGCTATTCTGTTTGCAGACAACGTGAACTTCAAACCTAAAATGATTAAAAGAGATAAAGAAGGCTACTACATACTTGTAAGTGGAAAACTACAAGAGGAAGAACTAACAATTATTAATATATATGTACCAAATACAAGTGCACCCAACTATATAAGACAAATACTAATGGACATGGAAAACCAAGTACACAAGGACACAATTGTAATAGGAGACATTAACACCCCACTGTCACAAAGAGATAGATCAACTAGACAAAAAGTCAGCAAAGAAATAATAGAACTGAATCATACCTGTGAGCAAATGAACTTAGTAGATGTTTACAGAGTGTTCCACCCAGTCACATCAGAATATACATTTTTCTCAGTTGCACATGGGACATTCTCCAAAATAGACCATATATTAACCCATTAAACATTCTTAAGCAAATGCAAAGGGATTGAAATTATCCCATGCATAATATCTGACCATAGTCCATTGCAACTGGATATCAGTGGTAAAAAAAATTGCAAAACCTGGATTAATACATGGAAATTAAATAACAACTTTTGAACAACCAGTTGGTTACAGATGAAATTAAAGAAGAAATAAAACCATACCTACAATACAATGAAAATGTAGACACAACGTACCATAACCTATGGGACACAATGAAAACAGTCCTAAGAGGGAAATAAATAGCAATAAATAGTCACATCAAGAAAATGGAATGACACAAATAAACAACCTAATGCTATATCTCAAGCTTCTAGAAAAGGAAGAGCAAGCCAAACCCAAAGCTCATAGAAGAGAAGAAATTGTAAAGATTAGAGCAGAAATTAATGCAATTGAAATGAAAAAAATACAAAGATTTAATGAATCAAAGAGCTGATTTTTTAAGAGAATAAACAAAATTGATAAGCTTCTAGCCAAACTTATCAAGAAAAAGAAAGAAAAAACTGACATCCATGAATAAGGACTGCAAAGAGGGAAATTACTACAGATCCCATGAAAATTCAAAAAATTATGAACACCTACTTTGAAAATCTCTACTCACATAGGGTGGAAAACACAAGAAATGGACAGATTTCTAGAAATATATGAACTGCCAAAGCTCAATCAAGAAGATACAGCAATTTTGAATAACCCAATATCAGTTATTGAAATTGAAAATGAGATTAAAAATTTACCAACAAAGAAAAGCCCATGTCTTGATGGATTCACAGCTGAATTCTATAAGAAATTTAGAGAAGATTTAATGCCAATACTCCTTAAATTCTTCAATGAAATTGAAAGAGAAGCAATCCTCCCTAACTCATTCTTGGAGGCAAGTATTACTCTGATACCAAAACCAAAGAGAGATCCAACTAAAAAGGAGAACTATAGACCAATCTCACTAATGAAAATTGATGCAAAGATTCTCAATAAAATATTGGCTAATAGAATGCAGCAAATCATCAAGAAGATTATACACCACAACCAAGTGGGATTTATTCCAGGAATGCAGGGATGGTTCAACATACACAAATCAATAAATGTAATACACCACATTAACAGAACCAAAAATAAAAAATCACATGATCATCTCAATAGATGCAGAAAAAGCTTTTGATAAAGTCTAACACCTGTTCATGATAAAAACCCTACAGAAACTTGGAACAGATTGTATGTACCTCAATATCATAAAGGCCATTTATGACAAACCAACAGCCAACATTATATTAAATGGACAAAAACTGAAAGCCTTCACTCTAAAATCAGGAACAAGAGGGAGGAGTACCAGAGAGTGGTCCCTGAGATCTGGCCATGGCTATGGTGGAACCCAGGAGGCTGTACAAAGAAGCAATTCTCCCACCCTCTTAGTAAGTACCTTCCTCTGGTGTGAGCCAGTAGGAGACCCAGTAGTGTCTCCTATGAGCCTACCAGTGTGCACGGGCTTGGAATCAAACATCCCAAAGTCCACCCCCCCTTTAAGCTACTGGGGATAGAGGTCTGAGCATCTATTGGGTGGATGAATGTATGCAATATAGCAAATCTGGGGGTCTTCTCTATCTTCTGTTTGAAAGCAAATATTGTTTTCAGTTTTGTTTCATTATGACTAAGTGCTTTACTCTATTCAATATTCTCTTTTGATTGGTTTTATAATATTCTGTCTTTGGATTGATTTTGCTGTACCTAATTGACTAGAAAACTATTGTGAAGATAATGAGATATACTATGGTACCTGTTACTGTTATCCCAGTAACCTGCTGTGAAGTTCTGTACCAAATTCACCTCACTGTCTCAATTGGCTTTGTTCTGTCTTGTTCTGTTGTATTTCTACTACTTTCAAAAAAAAATCAGGAACAAGACAAGGATGTCCACCATCATCACTCCTATTCAATATAGTTCTAGAAAAACTGGGTTTCCACATGCTGAAGACTGAAAATAGATCTATGACTATCCATACACTAAACTAGAGTAAAAATGAATCAAGAGTCTAAACATTAAAACAGAAACACTAAATCTGCTGGAAGACAAGGTAGATAGAAATCTTGGAGACATAAGGGTAGGCAGAGAATTCATGAATAAAATGCAAACTTCACAGGAAATACTTCAAAGAATCAACAACTGGGATCTCCTATTACTAAAATGTTTCTGCACTTCAAAAGAAATCATCAACAAAATGAAAAGAAAACTGACATGATAGGAAAGAATTTTAACTAACAATCCCTCAGACAAAGAACTTATATCCAGAACATATAAAGAATTGAAAAACATCAAACATCCAAATTCAAAGACCCTCTACAAAAATGGGCATTGGAGATGAACATACAGTTCTCAGATGAAGATATACAAATGGCAAATAAATATATGAATAAATGTTCACCATCACTGGTCATTCAAGAAATGCAAATTAAAAGAGCATTGAGATATATCTCACTCCAGGAAGAAAGGCTGCCATCAAGAAAACAACTGATAACAAATGTTGGCGAGGTTCCAGGGAAAAAGAAATACTTCTCCACTGTTGGTGGGAATGCAGACTGGTACAACCACTGTGGAAATCAGTATGGAGATTCCTCAAAAAACTAGGATTAGAAGTTCCATTCAACCCAGCTATTCCTCTTTTGGGTATTTTCCCAGAAAAACTGAAAAGATCATGTCACAGTGATATATGTGTGCCCATGTTCATAATAGCACAATTTGTAACAGTTAAATCTTGGAAACAACCAAATGCCCATCAACCACAGAGTGGATTAAAAAAGTGGTATTTTTATACAATGGAATAATACTCAGCTATAAAAAAGGATGATTTTGAGGCCTTTATAGGCAAATGGAGGCAACGTGAGAATATCCTCATAAGTGAAATAAACAAGACTCACATTAGTAAATATCACATTGTCTCTCTCATGTAAAAAATAATAAAAACTGACAGAGTAATGGAATCCAAAATGTATAATAGAAATATTGAAAGTAAAAGGGAAGGAAAGTGCTCTAAAGGATATAATGGTATGTATAGTATGTAAGATAGATGACCATATTACTGAATTTCTGTTGGACCTTTGAACAGAAGGGTTTGCACTGTCAGTGTTTGAGTGTCTAGCCACTCTTTATGCTTTGATTTTGTGATCTGGGCAACTATTTTTTACACTTTATCTTAGCCAAAAGGCTGAGAAGTGATGGCAACTATTTTTTTTGTTAAGATTTTATTTAAAGAAAACAAAAGCATGTGAAGGTTAGAGATAATACAGAATTCCAAAAAAAGATAAACAATAAGAAATAACTAGTTAATAAATTACATATTATCCTCTTAGAAATAGTTGTTCAAGTTACATAATTAAAGCATACAAAGTAAATAGTCAAACAGTGAGAGTGTGAACAGCTACACATGCATGAATCTCTACGTGTATTTCTATCCTTTCTGTATTAGAGGGAAAAACAAAACTTAGCAAGACAAAACAAAACAAATTCCTATAAAAACATGAAACAAAAAAGTCGTATAAAACCACAGTATAAGGTGATCTACAGTGATTACTGTGTTGTTTCTTATTATCTTCAATAGAATGTCTATATCATCAGGCATAATTGAATATAACAGGATAATTGAGTATAGCAGTAAATAACAATATTAGTAAAATAAAACATTGTAGACAGTATAAAACTTCAAAGGCAGGTAATAATCAAACCAGAGTGGATATTCTAGTGGATCTTGTCCTCTTAACTGCAGTTGTCTATACTCTCAGACTTGACACTATCAATCATAACAGCTTTGAATAAAATCTATCAATACAAAACAGCGATCTAACAAACCAAGATTCAATTACGATCAGTCATGGTAAAACTGTATAGGTTTTACAGAGCTTTAGATTAAGTTAACAAGAAATTAAGGATGATTACCATACTATATCCTGTTATTTTCAGGATTACTGTCTGTGCCCTCAAATCTAGTACAGGTAGAATGACTGGAACAGAATATAATATATCTAAGCAAAGTAGCGTGAGTAATGTGTGTTTTAAATCTTGGTGCACTATTAACAATATAGCGCATCAAGGCCATCTATGTTAGAGTTTCTAATTATCCTTCTCTGCTTCATTTCTGCTATGCTACTTTTCTGCCTTTGTTTCGTTTTCTCCTTCATTCTACTGCCTGCCCCACTCATTGAGGCCTTTCTGCCACTGTTCCTAAAATCCTGGTATTTTTTTTCTCTCTCTCTAGAATGTCCTTCAGCATTCTCTGCAGGGTTGGATTGGTGGTCACAAACTTGCCCAGTTCATCTTTGTCATGGAAGCATCTTGTTTCTCCATTAATTTCTAGTGACAGTTTTTCAGGGAACATCAATCTGGGCTGAAGGTTATTTTCTATTAGGGCTTGGAATACTTCGCTCCAAGCTCTTCTTGATCTGATATTCTTTGTCGAGAAGTCAGCTGTGATTCTGATGGGCTTACCTTTATAGGTAATCTGTTTCTTTTCTCTGACAGCTTTTAATATTCTGTTTTTATATTGAATTTCTGGTATCTTGATTATTATATGTCTGGGTGTAGATCTGTTTTGGTTGTAGGTGGCTGGAGTTCTGTATGCCTCACACAACCAAATGTCATTTTCTTTCCCTTGCTTGGGAAGTTTTCCTTAATTATTTCCATCAATAGCCTTTGTAATTCACCTGTACATATTCCTGCTTCTTCGTTTACATTTCTTATTCTTAAATTGTAGATTCTCTTGTCATCTTCTAGCCTTTGTATTGTTACTGCTTGTTTCCTTGTTATTTTTAAGAGATCTTCCCTTTCATGATCACACTGCCAACTTGTCTTCAAGTTTTGATAGTCTATCCTTAGTTTCTTTTAAGGAGTTTTGCCAGCTTTCAATGGAGTTTTTAATTTCCTGGTAGTCTCTTTGAATCTGCTTCATGTATTCTATATTTTCTTTATATTCTTTATCTAATGTTTCTCTCCTTTTTTTGTGTTCCTCCCTCCTTTCATCTGTATCATCCTGAGAGATGCTTCCTGAGAGCATTTCTTTTATTACTCTACTCATATCCTGCTTTATCTGATTTAATATTTCAGATTTGAGCTTGTCTACAAGGTCCCAAAGATATCTCTTAATGTCCATTGAAGCCATGTCTGATGTTGCGTGTTTGCCTCCCTCAGTCTCCCTTGTTTCTCCTTCTCCCAGATCAGGGCTCTCAGGGTTCTGGACTGGGGGCCTCCTCCTGCCTCTCTCTCCTGTCATGGTCCTGGCTTCCTCCACACAGGTTACAGTGCAGGTCCAAGCCCCCTTCCCTGTTGGCCACATTTCCTCCAAAGCACACTGGCAAGGGAACTCTGCCCTTTCCCACCTGCTCTGGTCACTGAGGTGTAAGCAGGCTGCATATGGCCTGCCCCTCCCCACTGGGCCAGCCAAACTTCAGGGGCGATCACCTGGTCAGTGCATGCTAGGCACAAGGAATCGATTTGGAACGTCTCACTGGGTCCCAGCCAGGGGCGCGGCCCAGTCCAAGCAAATCACACAAATCTGCTCTGGGGAGGGAGCAACCAACCAAAGTCACTGTCACTCCCAGTTCAGGCTCCTCCTGCCCGATTCGAACATGTTGCCCACTTGGTCGCACCCTTCCCATGGTGGGGGTTCTCACTGCCAGCACTGACCGTGGATCAATGAAGGTTCCTCCACTGGCTCTGCTCTCCACTCTCCGTTGGGCTCACCAACCCCCAACTTCAGTGCTGCCGTTCTTCCTGTGAGTGGCAGTGGGAACAAGTTTGGGCAGCTCTGCCTGCCGGTGCGGATTCAAGGTGATGCAATCATGATGGGTCATCGTGAAAATGCTGTGTCCCATAATTTTTAGCTGTTTCAGTTGTAGTCCTGAAGTATTTAACAAGCTTTTTTAAGTTTTAATTTCTTCCTGTGTCAAGAGGATCCATCTCCCTCTGTCTGGGTCTTTCCAGGGTGTTTTATTCTTGCATTTGAATTGTTTCTCCCGGGATGCTTTGTATTCACTGGTCGGCCATCTTGTCTTCTCTTTTGGCAACTATTTTTAAGATGACAATGTGGAGCCAGCTTGCTGCTCTGTTAAGTGGCTGTGGCCTGCCAAGACACAGCAGCTCCAGGGCGAGAACCATCAGCATTTCCTGAGATCCACACCATGTTAGAACTTGGGGTGTAGCCAGCTCCTGCTCTGGTAGGTGGCTGTGGCCTGCCAAGCCACAGCTGCTCCTAATACAATTAGATAGTATGTTTTTGAGAATCTATTATGTGGCAAAGAGGGAAACTGCTAAATATACCATATAATGTACTACTCTATAAACTCCTCACAATCTGGTGAAGTAGATATAGTTAGCCCTCCTTTGGAGTCCACATTTGTAGATTCAATCAAATGCAGACTGAAAATATTCAGAAAAAAATGTGTACTGAATATGTACAGACTGTTTTCCTTGTTTGTTCCCTAAACAATACAGTATGACCATTTAAATAGTATTTATACTCTCAGGGGCCAGCAATATAGCTCAGCTGCCACAGCATCTGCCTGGCAAGCATGAGATTGTGAGTTTAATTCCTAGTACCAAAAAAAAGAATTTATCCCAGGCAATCTTTAGGTGACTTTAAAGTACACAAGAGAATGTGCATAGGTTGTATGCAACTACTATGCCATTTTCTATAAGGGACCAGAGCATGCATAAATTTTGTCATCCTCAAGGGGGTTCTGGGACCCCATAGATACTGAAAAACAACTGTATTCCCATTTCTCAAATGTGAAAACTATGACTTAGGAATATAGATGAGTCACTTGTCCAAACTTGCACAGGACAGTACTCCAGCTATGATTTAAACCCAAGAATTTTGATTATTAAACTCTTAATTATGACATTATACTGTATTACTTCCTTGATGGAAGAAGATAAGGTATCATTCTTGCTTTATTCCCTTAAAGTTTCAATATCTTGTGCTCAAAATATTTTCACATAAAATTTTTGAGTATCACTTTGTGAACTTTTAGGAGACTTCTTGGAGTCTGAAATTTGCTTCCAAGTCCATTAAATATGAAAAATTCTTGTTTGAAGATATAATTCTGTGAATCTCTCCAACAAGCTTCTTTGATTTGGCTATCTTGTTTTATTTAATTATACATCTATAATTTAATACTTTGGTGTAGCTTCCTATAAATGTTCCATAAAATGTGATACTTATTAGGATAGTAGCAAGGAAAAAATTTATGATCTTAAGATCATTTTTTTATAACATGAGATGAATCAAACTTACAAAGTTCATAGCACAAAAATTCCTGATGAATGCTAATTCAGTAGAAGATGTGCATTTTGCCCTTTCTGAGACACAAAACTTTACTTAGATTTTTTTGCAACAGATTTTCCACATTTAGGCCAATATTCTCATTCCTCACAACTGTATAGGTAAAGGTCTCATTAACTTGTAAGTACCAAAGTGGCCCAAATCTATTGCTAGAAGATAGCAAAATCACCTGTTATTCATTCACTTCTTTGGGTCTGAGTGCTTTTACTTCTAACATGAAGTGTGGAGTGAGGAAGGAACACATTGGCCCATTCTCCTTACTTCCTCTGTACTCTGTGTCCAGGGGTCTTTATGATTCCATCTAACTGGAAAAAAAAGAGCACTTACACTCAATAAAAAAACACTGTGGAGGAGATAAAGACATGACACAGATAATAATAGCTACCTACTTCAAAACCTTTTTATAAAGAAGTAACAATCAAAGAGAGATATGACAGAGTTAGTCAAAGGAAGGAAAAGACTTTATAAAAGGGTGAGCCAGACAAGAGCAAAGAACATGAGGCCTGAAAGAGCATGGGTTTTTTAAGTTGCAAAAGAACAGCTGTGTGTCTGGAGTAATGCAGCAAGAGGGCAGAGCATGGAAGAAAGAGAGGGGCCTTTTTATTTAGAGCCTTGCGAGCTTTTCTTTTGGACTTGGGATTTTATGCAGGTTTGGTAGTTAGCTTATGCTCTGGAGCCAAGGAAATCTTGGATTCAAACCACACTTCTACCTTCTAGCTGTGTCTACTACTTTGAACAGATTACTAAAACACTCAAAATCTCAGCGTCTCCATTAAGGAAATGCCAGTAAGACTAGGCTCCTCTTCAAACTGTTAAAGAGAAAATGAGAGTGAGTGTGAATCCCTTATACAGAACCTAGCATATTTAAAACTTTAATACACATTAGCTATTATAATTACTAGAGCAGGAATGGACACTAAAGACATTGTGGCATGGCTTAAATGAAAATGAAATCAAGGCATAATGACACATCAGTCAATGACAGACTATGCATACCACAAATGGTGACCTCATAAGATTATGTTGCCATAGTGACACTATATCTGTACATTCTAGGATGTTTGCACAACAAAATCACCAATAAGGTAGTCTTCAGAATACACTATATATTGCCTTAAACAATGTTTAACTAATATATTTCAGAGTTTAGCTAATCTTTACAATTCATTCAATTTTGCCAAGGACCTATTATGTCCCTGGCTCTGTGCTACTGAGAGAAATGAAAAATCCTAGTGGTCAAGGCATAGGAACAAAACACATCTAATTGTAGGAGGGTGTGCTCAGTACAATAGGAATGTTATGGCTAGGAGGTAGTAGATCCATGGAAAAGGGGTACCCAAGACTGGGGATGTGAGTTAAAGGGGGTCCCTAAAACATCTGAAAACTGAACCATGCCTTCCTTACAGGATGGCTTTAAGTGGGTGAAAAGCATGTAGACAAACGGACCACAGCTCAAGTCTGGAGACAAGAAGGAACACATAGCATGAAAGGGGACAGGATGAAGTCCAGGGTGTAGGACATTAAGTGTTGGGCTGAGAGGAGCTAGACAGAGGCCTTTCCTAAGAGGCTATTGGGAGCTGGTTGAAGCTGGAAATTGACATAGGGCGTAAAACCAGACATGAAACCTACCAGAAAACAAAGAGTGCATAAGTCAGTTATCTGAAGAAGTTGCTACAGGGCAGAAAAACACCAAGCCCAGGGAGAGATCCAAGATAGCTGATTGAAATGTAGCATGATAGAGAGCCTTTCTGAGCAAAACAACTCAAATGCTGGAATCTGACACCATGGAGAGGACCAGACAAAAGGAGAGGAATTCTCACGACCCAGGAAGAAACTGAGGAAAAAGAAAAAAAATGTTAAAAAAAAAAAAGAACAAGAAGAAGATTGGATGGAGGGCTGGAGCTGGCCACTCACAGGTAGCTGTGCTGGGTGCTTCTTGGAGTCCAGTGACTCACGATCAAGCTGGGGTCATGATCCTGCTGAGAGCGGGGGTGAGAGGGTTGCTCAGCTCAAGACCCTTGGCAGGAAGAGGCGCTGCAATGGGGAGTGAAGATGGCGAGTGAAACTGCATGGACTTTGATGAGTACTGGGAACTGGATTCTCCAGAACAAGATCACCAGCAGGATGACATATTGGATTTGGGCAGGTCAGGCTTGAATTAACGGCTGAGGTGGCCTCAGTCAGCAGCTCCTGGCCCAAGTGGATTGGTGAGATCTGCTTGGGCTGGGCCATGCCCCTGATTGGGACCCAATAGCCAGGAACAAGGCTGTCCCAAACCTATGACATCAACAGAGCACAGTCTAATGTGCTGAAGTCACTCACTGGTTGAGAGGGGAGGGGCCGGCCCACACTGCCACCCCTGTGTGCCCCTCACAGATCAACAGCAGACAGGGGAGGGCAGCACTGCCCTAGCCAGTAAGCTGCAGAGGGACTTAAGGCAGTACATAAAGGTCTGGACACCTCTACCGTTAACCTGTCTGAGGGAAACCAGAAGCATGACAAGACAGAGAAACAGCAAAAGGCCTTCAACCACCATCCCAGGGAAAATAAGCTCAGGAGGGGTGAGTACAGAGGAGATTGAGGGCAGCGGACATGCAGTATCAGACACGGCCTCGTCAGAAATCAAGAAATACTTCCATGACCTCATTGACACATTTTAATCTTAAATTCTAACTCAGGTGAAGCAAGATATAAGAAGATTAATAAAAGAAATGCTGGGTACTCCTCAAGAAGATGCAAATGTAAGCATGGAGGAGCCCAGAGAAAGGAACCTTTGATGAAGAATATAAACAAAATCTAGAATACATAAAATAGATCCAAAGAGAATATCAGGAAATTAAAAACTGCATTGAAAGCTGACAAAACTTCTTGACAGAAACTAAAGACAGAATTTTAAAACTTTAAGAAAGGTTTGCAATGTATGAGTGCAAAAGGAAGGATCTCTTAAAAATAACAAGAAACTAGGAAGTTACGATACAAAGGCTAGAAGATGACAAGAGGATTTATAACTTAAGAATAAAAAATGTGAACAAAGAAGTAGGGACAAATACAAATGAAATAAAAAGTCTATTCACAGAAATAATTAAGGAAAACTTCCCAAGCATAGGAAGTGATGTTCACAAATATGAGGCATACAGAACTCTAGCCAGCTACAACCAAAACAGATCTGCACCCAGACATATAGTCAGAATCCCAGAAATCCATCACAAGAACAGAATATTAAAAGCAGTCAGAGAAAAGAAACACGTTACCTATAAAGGAAAACTCATCAAAATCACAGCGGACTTCTTGATGCAAACTATCAAATCAAGAAGAGCTTAGAGTGAAATATTCCAAGTCCTGAAAGAAAATAACCTCCAACCCAGATTGATGTACCCTGCAAAACTGTCTCTCAGAATTAATGGAGAGACAAGATATTTTCATGACAAAGAGGAACTGGGGAAGTTTGTGACCACCAATCCAACCCTGCAAAGAATACTGAAGGACATTCTAGAAAGAGAGAAGAAAATCACCAGGATTCCAGGAACAATGGCAGAAAGGCCTCAATGAAAAGGGCAGGCAGTGGAATGAAGAAGAAAAGTGAACAACAATGACAGAAAAATAGCATAGCAGAGATGAGGCAGAGAAGATTGGCTATATCACTGTTTTGTCTTGACTGATTTTATTAGAATCTGGTATGCTTGAGGGTGTTAAGTCTGGGAGTAGGGGCAACTACTCTGGGGGTGGCAGGATTCAATAGGATAACCATTTTGGTTTGATTATTAACTGCCTTTGAAGTCCTATAATGTCTCCAATGTTCAGTTTTTATTAATAGTGCTATGTACCACTAAGTTTAATTGTACTATGCCTGATGATATAGACAACTTTATTGAAAATAACAGGAGACTACCATTGATCACTAGTATTGTGGTCTTATATGTGCTTCTCATTTCATGTTTCCCTAGGAATTTGTATTGTTGACTTGTTTTGGTTTGTTTTTCTTCTAATACAGAAAGGTTCGGTATGCATGTAAAGACTTACACATGTGTAGAACTTCTAAACAGTTTACAAGAATTGATTATAGCTATTGTAAAAAAAGAGAGAGGAAGGGAAAGTATTCTAAAGGATATAACTGCAAGTATGTTTGAGAGTGTAGGATTGCTGACCATAATACTAAGATTTTGTTGGATAGATGAACAGATCTGATTGCAGTCTCACTGTTTAAATGTCTACTTTGTATGCTTTACTTTGGGTAACTTGAACAACTACTTCAAGGAGGAAAATATATAATTGTCAACTAGTGATTTCTTACTGGTTTTTGTTTTTGATTTTGTTTTTATTTTTTGAAATTTTGTATTATTTCTATCCTATTTCTGTTTCATTTTTTTTCTCTAAATTAAAAAAAATTTAAAAAAATAAGAAAAATACCAAGCCCCTAGACAATCCAAGCAATGGGTTGCTAGGCAGAGGGGCTGAAATTGACATCATCCTTCCCAGTATATAAATAAGCATGCTGTTAGTGGTTGAGCAGTACCTTTCCTCTCATCAGGAGGATAAGGGCTCCGCCTGACCCCAGCTTTGTCTTTTCTTTATTTTCCTCATCCTCTCGTGGTCCTTAACCTCAGGAGCCATTTGGATTGTGGCAAGAGGTTAACAGCACGCAGTTTGCCCCATATGTAGGCAATGGTGAACCACTGGAAAACCTCTAACAATAAGACCTCATCGGCAGATTTGAGTTTTATATAGTTAATTCCATTACATATGCAAAAATTCAGTGTGACCAGGAAAAGAATGGGAGAGTAAAGAATGGGTAGAAAACAGCTGGGAGGCAGTCTAGGCCAGAGACAGCATGAGTCTGCTGTAGGACACTGAGCATGAGAATAGACCATATTAGGCAGATTTTAAAAGTGAATTTAGCAAGATAAAGTGGTAGGACATGATGCATTACTAGATACAAGGGAGGTAAAAAAAACAAACAGGAAAGGGCTCTAGGACGATTAGAAACTACTCATTTCAGTGCTTGCAGGTACAGAAACTAAGAAAAGAATGTTCAGGGCTTGCTGTGGTAATACCTTTCAAGTGAGAGTAACTGTTTCCTCAGTTCTTAGGCAATCAAGATTCTGTCCTCTTGCCTTGGGCAGCCTTTATTCAGTGAGTTGTTAAGGCAAGCACAGAAGCCAGGGCCCTTTTCTGAATTCAAGAAATTTCTTGAGGGCCATTCTAGCTCTAGAGCTTCCTGAAGGACCAGCTGAGGCCCCTGTTGTGTCTGTGACAGTGTGACTCCTCCTGTGCCCAGCACTGCTCCCCCACTGGCTACAGGTTCTGTTTCCTGGATATTGCCCCAAACAAGTACCTTGCACACAGATACCTGCTTCAGAGTCTAGTCCTCAGCAGACCAGACCTCAGGTAGAGGGAAAGACATTCAGATTTGGGCAAGTTGAGCTTGTTTGTCTGTAAGACTTCCAGGTGCAGGCATCTACCAGGCTTTCAAATATCTACAACTATAGTGGGGAGCTATGGCCTAGTAGTACTGGTCCATAATTCCTATCTGTGAGAGTTTGGGGTGTGCTTAAAACAAGTTTTTAAATTTTTCATTTGCTGGAAAACCCTGATTAGAACTGAGCCTTCTTTTTTTTTTTTCTTAAGAATTGAGCCTTTTGAAACCAAAATGTGACCTGAACATATGTGAGCAACTATTTCTAGCCTCTTCTGAAAAATCCTATTTATGGAAAATATTTCCATGCTTTGCTAACAAAACATCTATTTGTCTGATTAAAACTGTTGTCCCAGACTCTACTGGGATCAGTATGCAATTTTCAGTACATGTTCCTATTATCTTTGCAAAATTTGAAATATTCTGAGTCATGAAATCACCTGGCCCCAAAGGTTTCTAATAATATGGAGCATGAACAAGGATAAGATCACTTAGGCAGAAAGTGTAGTCAAAATGGAAGTGGCAAACAGGGAAGAGTAGCATTTTGAACTGGCCAACCATTGAGACCAGGAATGTCCATAAGTTATGGTTAATGAGGAGAGTGCTATCACAGAGATCAAGAGAACAGGGAGTTGTAAGGAAGAACAGCAAGTCAGGAAGACAACACAGCAAGGGTCTAAGCCATAAAGTAAAACGTGTCCTTCAGAGCCTGCAATTGGTAGTTGATGGTGACCATGGTGTGATCAGAGGTGTGGAAGAGTGGCAGGGCAGAGAAAGAGATGATAGAGACTGCACAGTTACTCATGGAGTAAGGGCAGCTATTTTAGCCTAAAGAAAGCCATAGATGTGTTTAGAGGGTGTATCAGTCAGTACTCAGTGGAGAAACAGATATAATGCAAGATACACAAATGTGATTTATAAGATTGGCTCACAATGGCCACCCATAAGTTCAGATGAGGAAGCATGCAGAGGGTGTATGCACACTGGAGACCAAAGGACCCAGTCAAAGGCCTGGAGCTCATGGTGTTCTGTGTGGGTCTGTGTCAGGCCAATGGGTCTGCAACAGAAGGCTGAAGAGTCTATGCTAGAAGCCAGGAGATGACATCCAAGGAGAAGGTAAAGGGTCCTCCAAAGAAACACAAGCAGATCTATCCTTCATTTCCCCTTTATACTATCCAGGTGATGAACCTCCCTAGGTGGGTCTTCCATACCTTAAAATGTGGAATTGCTGAGCCAACGTAGTTGAGCTTCTCTCACTCAAAAAATTGACACAATCAATCAATCAATCAATCAATCATCAGAAGGGGGACAGGGAGAAACAAATAAGAGGGTGAAGATGAAAGAAAGAAGTAGAATATCCTTTAGCACTCTCTGTAGGGTTGGTTTAGTCAGGAATTCTGTCAGTTGTTCTTTATCATGGAAGTGTCTTATTTTTCCACCAATTTTGAAAGATAGTTTTGCTGGGTAGATCAATCTGGGTTGGAAGTTGTTTTCTTTCAGGGTTTGAAACACTTCACTCCATGCTCTTCTTGACTTTGTGGTTTGTGTTGATTAAGTCTGCTGAGTTTCTGACTGGTTTTCCTTTATAGGTGATCTGTTTCTTTAATGGGTTTTAATATTCTGTTCTTATGTTGAATTTCTGGGATCTTGATTACTATATGTCTGGATGTAGATTTACTTTGGTTATGGGTAGTTGGAGTTCTACATGCCTCACTTATCTGCATGCAAGATCCATTTCCCATGTTTGGGAAGTTTTCTGCTATTACTTCTATAAATAGCCTTTTAATTCCATTTGTGTTGACCCTTACTTCTTCACCAACACCTGTCACTCTTAAATTATGCTTCTTTGTGTCATCTTGCAGCCATTGAATTGTTGTTTCCTGATTTAGTGTTATTTTTAAGAGATCTTTCCTTTCACAATCACTAGCTGCAATCCTTTCTTCAAGGTTTGAAAGTCTAACTTCAGTCTCTTTCAAGTGGTTTTACCAGCTTTTTTTGATTGACTTTTTAATTTCCTGGATCTCTCTTTGAATCTGTTTCATGCATTGTAATTAAAGGTTTCCATCATTTTCCTATGCTCCTCTTTTTTAAAATCTGCCTTCTTTAGACCTGCTGAACAATTCTTTCAATATGTTTGTGATTTCTTCTTTTACCTGAGACACTATTTCTAATTTGACTGCTTTTACCATCTCATGAAGTTGTTTGTTCACTTCGGTTGTCTCTCAGAGATTTCAGGTGTGAGACTTCCATTTTCTTCCATGACTCTATCTCCCAGACTTGTTCTGTGTGGGCTAAAGGTCTGAGATTGACTTTTGTCTTGACATTCTCCTGGGTTCCTCCCAACAAGCTGGTTGTGGGGCCCAGGCACTTCCCACGTTGGCTGCCTCCATGGTGTAGGGGGATGGGACAGGCACCTCTAACCCCAGATTTACAGGGAGGTCGCAAGATGTGGAACAGGCTCCCCCAGACCTGTGCAAGTAAACTGGCGCTTCCCTGATGATCACAGGTGCGTGGAGGTGGGGCTGCTTCTCTTAGCCTGTGTGTCTACACTGGGAATCCTGTGATGGTGGCAGACACACAAGGGTGTGTTTGTCTGATTCAGCTAGTGGATGATGGCTGCCTGAAGGAACCAAGGGCATCCAATGGTGGCACCCATGATACAGAGGCACTGTGGTGATTTTTTAAAGCGTCAGCTCCTCAGCACTTTTATGAAGTGATAGTTCTGTGTCCCCTCCTTTTTCAGCATGTGATTGCTTTAACTAAAGGAGTAAGTCAGGACGACTCACGCAGGGTCCTTTTGTTATTGAGCAGCTATTCCAACCCACCTAGAAACCTAAGAATAAAACAGTGGGAGGGGGCCGGGGATTTAGCTCAATGGCATAAGCGCCTGCCTGGCAAATGTGAGGTCATGAGTTCAATCCCTAGCACCAAAAAATCCTCCCAAAAACAATGGGGGGAGTAAGGCACAAGTGACTCCATGTGGTTTTTAAGGCTACATTATAAAAGGCTACCAGCTTCCATCTGATTCCTGGGACACTTCCTCTGAGTGAAACCAGACACCAGGTGAAAAGTGACTCACATTCTGGCTCTGATTCAGGTTCAGATCTGGTTCAGGATCCACTGCTGGACACACTGTGTCCATCCCCATCACCCAGCCTAGCAGAGCTTCCAGATGCTGACCTGTCTCATCACTCAGCCCTTTCTGGGTTCCTGATGTAGAAAAAACTGTGCAAAGCAACATGGTTTTCTACCACTAGGGAGTAACATGGTGACTGGAACTTTTCCCTTTTCTGTCAGTTTCTTCCCTACTTTCTTATTTGTTTCCTTAGATCACTTTTAAAATATATGTAAATGCTGGGGTGGATGTATAAAACTGTTAATTTGGTTAGATGAATTTTTATTTTTAATTTATTTTTTATTTTTTAAAAATTATAAAATATGTATGTATTATATTTATCAAAAAGAAACTGCTATAAACATGGTAAAATGAGTTATGTATTTTGTATTTCCTACAAAAATTAGAAGTGATAAGTTTTCATAGTTAAAGTAAAATTTGTGTTCTGAAATTGTTATTTGTGGCAGAACTCCTGTTTCTCACTTACTAGACATACTTGCATCCCAGAGTGATTCCAGTCTGGTGTGACCTGGACTCATCAATTGCAGCAATGTTAGGAGCCATCATGTCTGAGCCTGGAAGAACTGATCCACCATCCAGACAAAACCTCAGCCAGTGTCTCTATGGAATTCACTTGAAATGTAATGCTTAGAGTCACATGGCTAAGAAAGTTGGGCATTGATGTTTTGAACCAGGTTCTTGCTATGTAGCTCAGGTTGGCCTTGAACTCACAATGATCCTGCTGCTTCAGCCTCCTGAGTGCTGCAATTACAGGTGAGTGCCAGTAGGCCTGATGAAAGTTTAACATTTAAGGCTTGTTAGTGTCAGAAGTAGAATTAGCTCATAGTGGATTAATATCACATGTAAACTAAAATTATGTGGAGAAGCAGAAACCATGAGAAATAGAGGATGCTGGTCTACCACAATGGGACAAATGCAAACAGAGAAGATGATGAGACATCTGGTGTGTGTGTGTGTGTGTGTGTGTGTGTACTCAGGAGTAAGATAGGTGATGTTCCAGCTCCATGGTGCTTGGCTGTGCATATCACACTGTGGCCCCAAAGAATCTCTCAGACCTTTTTCACAGTCCCCTTCTACTCGACCTTCAAATGGAATCTACTCTTTGCAGCCAGTACAGTCCTCTCTGAACAAGTTCTTTTCCCATGACCAAAAAGAGGGACTAATACTAGTGCTGCTATTAATAGGAACACTGATGCTCACATAAAAAGAGGTTTTATTCACACCCTCATTTCCTACAAGAAGCTGCTGCAGCCTGTGGCCAGCAAGGGCAGGAAGGGATTAGGAGCAGGCAGCACTGTCCAGGACACGGAGCACCTCACCTCAGTGCCACAAAGCCCGCATTCCTGCATACCCAAGGTCAGGAGTCTGAGGCTGCAGCTTATCACAAATGACTCGTGTGGGGTACAGAGAACATAAATATTAACACCTCCCAAATCGACTTAATGCAGGTTCTCAGCTTCGTTAAGTTACTCATGTACAAACAGCCAAGGACCAGCACTTCACTCTCCCTCCCCATGCATTTTCCAGCACTGTTCATTCATTTTCAGAGTAGCATGCATTCATCTGCATCTACTCTGACGAGCATGCAATATAACTCACCCATACGAGGATATGAGAGAGCTAGAGAGTGTGAAATACCCTAGGTGAGAGGACAACAGCAAAACTTACATCAAGTAGGCTACAGTGAGATTATAACTCCAGTTTCAGGGAGCTCAGGGGAATGTGTCAGCACTCACATCCTTGCATCTGACTCTTACCACAACCCTCTGAAGTGGATATAATTAATTTTACTTTAGAGATGGGGAAAACGCTTAGAGAGGGTAAACAATTTGCTGAAGGACCCACAGCAAACAATGGCAGAGCTGAAATGAAATCCCATGCATTTTCCAGTTCAGGATAAAATATGTCCACTTTGATGTAGGCCACACTGGATTTCTCCTATATCTTAGCCCCCTTTCCAATGAGTTTGGTAGCAAATCTGAGTTTAACTGTATGAAAACAAGTTGCTTTAATATGAACCTTGAAATATGCCATTTAGAGACCAATTGGCTCATGTACTAAGCTCTCACATAGGGCACATATTTTCTGAATTTACCAGCTTGCCAGTCTTTGAACTGAGAACTGAGACAACCTCAATCAGATGTAACATAGCTTTCACACCCCTTTCTGGCCTCAAAAACCTATCATCACTATGAAGGGAGGTGGGTAGTTGAACTCACACCTGATAGCACCTATTCCACTCATTGGAATAGTTTGTCTTTTTCCAATATAATCATAACTATCTTGGGAGCTAAAAGTCTTTGCAAATAACAGAAATTTCCCTCCAAGGTTTTTAATACAAGAATAGGCAATCCACAAAATAAGTCTATGTTTCTACAGACTGCAGCAAGGCTCATGTTTGTAAGTATGTCATTTCATACTTCAGTGGCTCTCCTGGCTCTCAGAATGCAACTCCTGGCCCCAACTCACCGCTGCTACAGGACCACCTGTCTTTTAATCCAGCCAGGAAGCAATGAATTTAGCAGGGGACATTAGTGGCTCACAAATGTTCAGGAAAAGAAGAGAGCCTGATAACATGAACATTCAAGAACACAGACAATGCAAAGGAAGGCTTTCTGATTTTTTTCAAATAGTCACAATAAAGGCAAAAGAGAAAATCAATGACCCTTGGAGGCAGAGTCACCAACCTTCAAGAATGTAGTTTCCATTGCTCCATAGCTGCCATCTGCTTTAAAACTCAAACTTCAAAAACTCTCTGGTGTCCACAGTGGCCTAAGACATATGAGTACGATTTTTAAGAGCCATGGTTTGGGCTTTGAATTAGATAGTCTTTACCCCTAATCCCTTGGGATCCTGAAAGCAGGAATGGTTTTCTAAAATGGGAAAGTTTGTGGTTAAAGAGTAGAAGAATGAGAGTGTAAGCTTAGCTCCTGAAGTCCTGAATCCTGATCACCTCCATCCCCATGTGAAGATGGGCAGGTGCCCCAAGCTTGCAGAGTCTCAGGATCCTCACTTATAAAGTTCATTTAACAAATACTTATGTAGCAACCAGCCTAAGTCATGATGAGCCATTCTGGGATGAATGAAAGAGGATGAGTTAAGGGGTTCTTGTGCTTGGTAGCAGAACTATCAAGTGGCAACTTGAAGGGGAAACACTGGAATCATCTTTTGCTTTGTAGAAACATTATCATGAATTGTGTACACTCTGGGCTCGGCACTGTGCTGAATAATAGCACATCTCACTATCTTGTCCTCTAGAAGCTCATTGCTGGGTAAAAGAAGAACTATTAGAGTCTTAATTACTTTTTTATTGCTGAGGTAAAATACCTAAAACTCAAAGTTAAAGGTTTATTTGATTCAGTCTGTAGAGGTTTTAGCACATAATCAGGTGGCTTCGTGGGAAGGTGGTATGGCAGAGGCCTATCACACAGGAGAAACAGCTCATAGCAGCTCATTTGCAGCTCATTTGCAGACTGTAGCAAAACAAGAAGGAGATCAGCCTCTTTTTGTCCCTTATATTGATTCTAGTCTACCAGGATTAGGGTGGTATCAATCCAATCAATAGACTGATCCAGCAATCACCCACCCTTAATCCCAGAACTCCCAATCCCAGCATTGCACCATGAATCAGTCACACATTCTAGATTCAGCCACCTCTGAGAAAGCCCATGCTATGACTGCATGAGGCTTTGGAGGGACATTAGGATGCAAATCATAGCAACAGGTAAGGAAAAAAGTGCACCTGAGTGATCTACTAAGAGAACAATATGAATTGAAGGCTGTGGAGCACCCACAAAGCAGTGGCTGATTGAGCTGGGTATGATTTCACAATAGATCACAGAGGAGGTGATGCCAGAAACATGAGGTAGTCATCACCAATCAAGGAAATGACTCATAAAAGCCTAAGGATGAGTGTGGGCCAAGGCCCACTGATATGACATGGCATGAGACATTGAGCATTAGGAGGGAGCTTCAGATGCCTGGAACAGATGGGCCTGGTAGTGGTAGGCCAAGGTGGAGAGACATGCAGCTGGGAGATGTCAGCCTTAGCAGTTATCCTGAAGGCTCTGGAAGGCAGGCCAGAAGTAGAGATTTTAGAAAGAGAGAGAGTTTAGAAAGAGCTCTCTGGCTGCAGTGTGAAGAGATGAATTGGAGGCAAGTGACAGAAGAATCAGAGAGAAGGAGCAGCAGTCTATTGTCAAAGTCCAAGGAGCAGCATGACAACACAAGGGACTGAGTCCTAATAAGTGAGCCCGGGGAGAGGAAGGATGCATGCAAACCAGAGGCACATCCCACAGGCTTAAAACTGGTGGAAGAGGACTGATTCTAGGTCCTCCTCGGCAACTGATCAGATGGTGAATGATTCCACAGTATACTGTAGGGAGCATGGTAGTTACTCTATTAGTTTTTTTTTAAAGAGGATAAAACCAAGGAAACTAAAAAGAAGAAAACCAATCAAAGTAAACCAGCTTAAGTGATAACTTCAAAACCTTATGAAATCAACAGTAGTTACCATAATGGCTTTTGTTGTCTTCAAAATAGCTGCAGACACATTCAAACATAGTAAAAATCAAACAGAACAGAATAGGATAGAAACGATAAAAACAAAACAATAAATGCAATAAAGGACTTCAAAAGAAACCAATAGAAAATCCAAACTGGCTACCATAGTATGTCTTAATATCTTTTAAGTAGCAGCTCATGCCATCGATTTAACATAATCAAACAAAACAAAAGAGAATAAAACCAAACCCAACAAAACAATGAGAATGATATCTTTTCCAGGCGGGGATCACTTCCTGGTGAAGCCTAGTTTTCTCCCTCTGCAGTTTGTGAGTCTCTATTAGTTATTTACTGCTGTGTAAGTTACCTCAAAAGTTACTGACTTAAACAACAAACATGTATCTGCTCAGTTTCCTTGGGCTAGCAATCCAATCATGGTTTGATTGGATCCTCTGTTCCACAGTCTCTCACAAGACAATAATCTAGGTGTCTGAGGTTCCAGGCTAAGGGTGAACAAGAAAAGGTCTGGCTTCCAAGGTCACTTATGTGTTAGATGTGAACAACTAGGTCAAGCCCATAGTCAAGGGGAAGATTTGGCAAAAACATGTAAGCTAGAAAGTAGGGACCCCTGTGCACCATCTTAGTGCCTACATTGTGATAACTCACCTTTGTGAATATGTTTAGAGCAGTTAATGCCTAATTTTTCAAGAAAAGTTAGAAATCCATCCAAATTGTTAATGACTGACCCTTAATCCCAAAAGCATTGTGTATGCTATTAGTAAAATCAAACATCTCTCAGACATGGAGCCCACAGTAAAATCTCTAGTTATAGAAACTATGGTATACAAGGAGTAGGATAAGAGTAGAGAGGGAGCAGAAGTTAGAACATTTGAGGAAAAGTTGAGATCCAAGTCACCATTAAAATCGTGGACGCTTGAGAAGTATGAATGTCAATCA
Organism: Hydrochoerus hydrochaeris; assembly: GCA_004027455.1. Classification (NCBI taxonomy): domain Eukaryota; kingdom Metazoa; phylum Chordata; class Mammalia; order Rodentia; family Hydrochaeridae; genus Hydrochoerus; species Hydrochoerus hydrochaeris. Next base: position 122,362 of record PVLA01004269.1, on the reverse strand, counting down.
TTTGATTCAGATATTTATATTCATATAAATTCTATAGTCATATTGATAAAAATGACTTGTTTTCATTAAAAGCAAGCCTTGATCCTTGGTCTGATATTTGTACATCTATGTAAAATGAAACACATTGATGTCTAGAGCTCTGATCTCAATCAGACAGGTGGTTTCCAGCACACTAATGGAACAGAGAGGCAATGGGACATTATTAGATAGAAGACAATGTTCTCACACACAAGAAAGCAGCCTTTTCCTTTGAAAAGCCACAATAAAAAATAGAAAAGGACTGACAGAGTCAGAGCTTCCCAAATGTCAGAAGAGCTGTCTTCACTATATATTTGGTCCCTGTGAAGGGAGATGAGGATTGTTTTCAGATGTGCACTAAACATACCTTGGCATCTGCTGGCTCAGGAAAGGACACATCAGTAAAATAAAACAAGATAGGTCAAAATGCCAAGGTGCAGCATGGGCTTTTCACAAATAAGCAAACAGCTTGGTGAAGCTTAATTTACACATTCAATGAAAAGCTCAGGAAGGAAAAAACCATCAACAACAAAAAACTAGTGGAAAAGCTTTCTTGTTCCTTCCTTAAACAAATACTTACAAAGTATAGATGTGCCAGATGCATGAGCTACTGTGGGAAAGACAACAATCAAAGACACTCCACCCTAGCATCTTACAGATTAGAGAACAAGGCAGATTTTTATCAGTTTAGTAACAATAAGAAAATGCCAATGCACATTTGGTGAGAGAAAGTAGAGGTGCTATGGGAGCCTCACCCCAAAGTTATCTGTCTCATACCTGTGACTTGGAGAAAGCCTTCAGAGACCAAAATCTGAGTCAATTTTGCCAGGTCATGGTGGTGAGTGTGGGGAGACTTTAGGTTGTTTACTATTTAAGTGGAAATATAGGAAATATTTTTTACATATTTTACACTCAGCATTGGATTTTTCCTCACTAGTCAAATTAGCTAGTATATTCTAGCACAAAAAATCAGCTCCTATTTACCTTAGCATCATGAAGCAGAATAGATTTTTGTTCCGTTTTGTTTTGGTTGGTTAGTTTTTTTTGTCAAAAATGCAATTTATGCATTATGAGGTAGGGAAGGACCTTAGACACGACTGGTAGGATATATACGATGCAGCCACTTTAGAAAAGAACCTGGAAGGTCGTCAAAGATCTGTGTGCTGAGGTTTTGGTCTGCAAGGCAGTCTACTACACAGTGGTGGAGCCTCTGGGAGAAGGAACTTTGCCCTTAGGTCATTCAGGGCAATGCTCCTGAAGGGGATTTTGAGGCTCCAGCATGTCCAGTCTTTCATTTTGCTTTCTGGCTCATGATGTTTTATTGCAACACACAGTCCTACCATGACATAGTACCCCTATCAGAAGCCAAAATGACAAGGACACTTGATTTTGGATTGGAAGATCCAGAATCATCAGTCAAAGCAAACCTTTTCCACTTGTAAACTCATTTTCTCAGGTTTGCATTATAATAATGGAAAGCTCACTATAACAATTTTACTAAAAATCCACTGAATTGTATACTTTAAATGAGTGAATTCTATGGGATGTCAACCTTATTTCAAGGAAGTTGTTTAGAAGAAGGAGAAGGAAGAAGAGGAGGAGGAAGAGGAGGAGGAAGAAGAAGAGGAGGAGGAGGAAGAAAAGGAGGAGGAGGAAGAGGAGGAGGAGGAAGAGGAGGAAGAGGAGGAGGAGGAAACCATATGACAGGCATTGTTCACTTCCTAATTGGATAGTGGAATTGGCCAACCTTGGGGTGGGGAGGCATGCACTATGAGCCCTGCTATTTTGGCTTTTGTCTTTTTTTGCTATTTTTTCCTTCTTCCTCAATAAACACCAGGAATAATTAATACTTTCTTCTTCTTTCTAAATCATTACCCAGTGGTCTCTGGGAACATATACTATCTTTAATTTAGAATTGTAATATCTTTAAAATCATTTAATTTGTGGTGCTTTATCCTACTACGCTGTAACCCAAGCCCCCACTTTCAGATTTCTACCACTGTTGAACTACCCTGTGTATTTACAGTTTCACTGTTCTGCCCACAGGTTTAACCTTGCCTTTTCCCTAACCTACAGGATTCTGGCATGAGGGGTGGCTGATCACTCATCAGCCACAACTCCATTAGCTCTCCTTTCTTAGGGCTCAGGAGAGGAACTGATGGTTAGATGTGATCCCACCCAACTGAGTCAATAACAGCAAATATTTTAGAGATCAATAAAAAAATAATATTAATGTTTATATGTAGACACACTCCAAGAGCTGTAGGCTAAAAAAATAAGATTTGAAACTATATTATTGGCCAGACTATTCTGTTTCCCCATTTATACAATAAAATTTAAATGTTTATATCTGGCTAATTCAACAACTTGGCAAGTAAATGCAAATTATAAATCCAAATGTCAAAGTGTTTGGTTTTTTAATGTGTCCCATTTGTAGCCACAGATTTATCTTTCTACTAATTTAATGCATAGCTTAATGTTAAATTGCTGGCATTTATAAATACATGCAAGATTGGTGGTGGGAAACCAGCCAAGAATAAGCAAGAAGTTCATGAGAAAATACGCTCACTTTCGAAAGTATGCTGAGCTAATTGCAAAGAGAATAACCCACGTGTGGATTATTGAGGGTTAGCTATGTAATCCCCAAAGAGCAAAATGCTGGTTAATGATTCCTGCTGAGAGAGAGATTTACTGCCTGTTCCGTGCTTCAGGGGTTTTACATATATTATCTCAAATTCTTACAATAAATTTACAAAGTAGAAAGCTTTACCCACATTTTCTAGGTGAGGAAGTAAGGCACAGGGAAGATAACTGATGCACTCAAGACCCTGGAAACACTGCGGAAGGAGTCATGGCTTGATAGAAAATTGACTTTACAATATAGGAAGGACACTGTCTCCCTTATTCATTATTGTAACATTCCAAGCACTGTTTTGCTCGTGGGACAGAATTCAAAGAAAGAACTGGGCTAGCATCTTGATTATAAATAGTTCTAACAACAAAGAACAAAAGGAAAAGATTACTTAGTAGAGGCCAACATCTATATAAAAAAATAATTCTCTAAAATCAAGGATCTTTAGGAAATAGGAACAGTCTGCCAGAAGATCGCAGTTGGGTCCCTATGTCAGTGGCAGCTGTGACATCTTTCTGTGTATGCTGAGCTGCTTTAGATGTTAGTCTAAAAAAAATGATTTTTCTTTGATATGTAAAGTTCAAAGGTACTTTGTGAGACTATAAATTGAATAATAGCAGTCAGGTGGGTTGACTAGTGAAGTGTTGCCCCCACCCAAATTGCAAATATTTGGGCAAAATCAGGAAAGCCAAAAAAATGGCAAAGTAGCAAAAGGGAAATGGGCTGCCCAGGAGTTTTGAAATTTACTTTGATTTTTTTTGTTTTATTGTATAACCAAACTTAAGTCAGGCCAAGACAAATAATAATCAAAGTGGTATTATTTTTTCTCTTGGTTGTTTGTACAGGCTAGATAGTCACTCAGCTCAGACAAAATACAGTATTAGAGCTCTTTTTAGGAGGAGAGAACTCATGGATGACATTTTCATTATTGTTATTAATATTTAAAGGGAAAAGCCACTCCCATTCCCCTCACACTTACACTAACAAATTGGAAAAATCTCTCCTCCTGGAAGATTAGGCATGGGGTCTTTCGTAAATGCTCCTTACAGAAGAGAAGGAGCTGGGAAGGCTACTGTTGGAGTCAGGGTTTATAAGGGAAAAGATTTAATACAGGACACATAAGGTACAGTATTATTTTATAATATTCACCCAAACAGTCAAATCTAGAAGACTGCAGGAAATCTGTCCATACACTAGAAACCCAAAATATCCAGCTGAGGGCCTGGATCCCATGGCAATGTCCTCCACAAGTCAAACTGAAGATCCAGAGCCCATGGCAATGTCTTCCAGGAGTCCACCTGGAGGTCTAAAGCCCAAGACAATGTCTCAGGCAAGTCTGCATCAAGGATCTGCACTGGGAAGGCCCAAAGATCAGTGGCAGAAGCTAGAAAGTCTGCACCATCATGCTGAGGGACCTGCACTGGAACCAGGAGGCAATGCTCAAAGTAAGGACCAGAGCTTCCCTGAAGAGAACTATAACCAACTTCAGTTACCTGAGCTGCTTCGATGATAACAGCTGAGTTCATATCAAAAAAACCAGCCTGACAAGCTTCCCCAGGAGAATCAACAGCACACCATCTGCCCCTCCAGTTCTGCTTTTATGCTGTTGGCAACAACACTCAGGTAGGACTTCCATACCTAGCACCACGCTGACTCAGTTCAGCTGGGTGTTCCAAGTTGACCATTAGTTAGTGCACCACAGTGACTAAGCCCAGGAGTTGATACCATAGACTAGGAAAATGTAGTCAGCAGAGTAATGGCCCTCAAAGATGCTCACATTTTATTCCACAAAACATGCACCCTTAAGCGACAGAAGAGATCTTGCAAATGTGATCAAATTAAGAACTGTGTGGTCAGGAGAGTCTCCTGAATTTCCTCTGTGGCCCAATCCACTCACATGAACTCTCCTAAATAAAGACTCCTTTCTGGCAGGAATTAAGGAGCTATGATGTTGGAGGGAGGTTAGAGAGATGCTGTGGCAATGCTGATCTTGAAGATGGAGAAAAGACACTACCAACTCAGAGCATGGCACTCCCTGCTTACACAGGACCTAGGACACTTTTCAGTTAGGAAGAAGCAACCAAGTCCTTTCTAGACTTTAGACTAGATTCAAAGTCCTTTTAATGGGCACAGCATCACACACCTGTAACCCTAGCTACTCAAGACATTGAGGAAAGAAGATCACAAGTTTCAGGCTGGCCTGGGCAAGTTAGTAAGACTTTGTCTCAAAATAATAAATAAATATGCCTAGCATGCATGAGGCACTGGACACTGAAAAAAAAATCCAAATAATAAGTAAATAAATAAATAGGTCTGGGGACATAGCTCAGTGGTAGAACATTCCTAGGGTCTATCATCAATACCACACCTGGAAAAAAAAGCCTTGTTACTTTCACTGATCTGTGAAACTCTTTCTTTGTTTTTGTACTTTGAAATGAAGAAATGCTAATATCCTAAAGATTATTCTTTGCCTTTTCTCTAAAACCTACAATCTGATTTAATAATTAATACAAAAGCACCACTTTTATTAAAAAGAAATCTGCACTGTAGTCAAGCACTAATCCAACCTTAACACAGATGATTCCAGCTGAAAGACTAAGCACTACAAAATCAAACTTAGAGCTGACAAACTAATATCACTATGACAAATACAAAATCTGGGCACATTCCAATTTATTATCACTATTGCTAACAACAAACATTCTGTGCTTTCCATTTACAAATACATTAAATAAGAACATTTCATCTGCATCCCACATGAAAATAAGTTACAAAGTGAAAATTCACATTAGTAGACCTTTCTGATAAGAACAAAACCTGATTTTCTGACTCAGTTATACACATCAAGCTAATGTTATCTTGCCTGATGATTGTCTGGTATTATTTATATTAGAAGTAGAAATGAAAAAAGTTTCTGTTTTATGCTATCCATATTATCACTCTCCAACTCTTTACCCTTCCTCTCTTGTTTATTCCCTCTCTCTCTTGCCCAGCATAGCCCACCTTTTCCCAATAGAATTGCCTCAACTTTATTCCCTGCAGACTGAATAATCAAAATAACATACCTGTAATGAACCTTTCAATCATGCATTTAGCTCTCTGAAAAGCAGGTTTACCATGGACAGAATGGAATTCAAGCTTCAGGCCCCTCTCATGGTGGAGTTCTCTCATGTACAAGCTCCTTCCAAGGCCTTGGACACTGTCACACATAGTTTTTTGGGTTGGTTTTTTTGTTTGTTTAATTTTAAAAAAGCAAAATTATTTGCAACTGGTTAAGACCATTGTGTCTTGCCACTTTGAGTTTCCATCAGCAATGCTGCAGTCTGGTGGTATTATTGAGGACATGAACATTTTGGGAGTGTGGTGACGGGGAAGAATTTGAGGTATGTTAGGTTTTGCTTTAGTAGACATATTTATGAGAATCACTAGCTGACAGGCTAGAAATGGCTTCTAGACACTCTTGTTCTTGGGCCTACTTATCAGGCATAATGCTGGAAGACTAGGAGCAGAGACCATTTGAGAATAAGAATATGCCCTTCAAAACATGAAAGTGTGTAAGGGAAAAAGAGCAAAACATTGTTTGTGGCATTGAGAACCAGCACAAGTTTTGTGGAAAATTCCTCCAAGCATCAGATATGTAAAACTTTAAGCAAAGAATTTGGTTTTCATCATTGTCTCATCAAGGTAGAAATTCTCTATCAGGAATGTATGTGATAATAAATTATGTATAATTGTAAGCCCAAAATATATTTTTTATGAATATCACCTAAAATAGATTTCATTAAGAATCTCTTGTTTCTGGTACATACTCTGTGAGTAAGGTTACATGTTTCATGCATCTGTATCAACAAGAAAACACAAATCTTGGCCAACCATGCCAGAGAAAGACAATTAATTTTCTTTTTTTTTTTCTATAGAAAGCCATGTTACAAAATTGGTATCATATAAAAAGGGTGATCAAAGAATACATGGCTAAAATGTGTTTAAAATATACTATTAAAAGGTGTCAGAGAACTAAAAGACAAAACATTTGTCTAGGTTCAGGGGTGTCTCAGTCCACTTCATGCTAGGGTGGCAGAACACTTGAGGCTGGCTGTTGTAATGAGCAGACCTACTTCTCACAGCTTTGGGGGCTCAGAAGTCCAAGGTTGAGGGCCCATATCTGGTGAGGATCTTCTTGCAGGATCATTTGAGAATGGGTGGAAAGGAAGGAGCACACTAGAGAGACAGAAAGAGAAGGGCCCCAAACTCTGCTGTATTAGGAGCCCACTTTCTCAGTAGGGACAAAAATCAACTATTTATTATTTCAGCTGTTAGCACCACTGCTCGATAAAAATGTGCTGAATCAACTAATAAACTAATGAAAGAATGAGTGAGTAAAGGATGTATCTGTGGAAATGTGACAGTGTGTATTTTCCCTTCCCTAGTCTGGCCCACATTGCCCTACTGTGGATCTCATCTGAGCTTTGCTGATTTTTCTCACCAATAGCCCCATCCTATGACAGTATTTGCAGGAATGTCATTTTCTTTTGTTTTTCACCCAAATTTCTCTGCAGAAAATCTCTGCTTTGGGACTGTCCAAAATAATAGTCCTTATCAATTTTATCACAAAGAAGACTTTGTTGCTTTAGTAAGTTCTGCAAAATGCCTACTGCTGCTTATTTATTGTCAGGAGCCTCCCTTTCTATTTGCACACCCTATAGTTTTCCCACCCTTTAAGCTGGGCTCTCCGCTTTCCCTGGTCAGTGGACACTGGGTTCTGCCCACACTGCCTGGCTGGAAGCTACATTGTTCTGCTTTGGTGAACAAAGAACCTTACTGATTGGAGTCAGAGCTACAAAGAGATTCTCACAGGGCAGAAATCTAAACACTGCCCAACTTCCTTCATAACATTGTTATGAATTATTTCTGGCTGCAATAGAGAAAACTGTTTTCTAATTTAACCATTTGAAGTCCATAATATCAAGTCCATTTGCAGGTTAATAGAATGACATACTGATTTATTTTTATCTATTTTTGTAAAAGTTTTACATTTTTAAATATAGTTTACAAGTGGAGGTGGTAAGTCATCCATTGAGTGTAGGCAGTTTTTATAAGAATCTTAATATAAACTTAAATTACTTGTTAAATTTGTACCATTAAGACAAAAGAGAGTCCACTTTACTGAATCTTTTCCATCATTAAAAACTAATCTTTAGTAAGAGTAATGGTTGAAAAATGATAACGATTTGTTGTGCTATTTCTTTGATTACTATCTATAGTCAATGTCCCTCCATAGATGACCCAGTAGTAAAATTTGCCCTGCTAGGTAATGATTTCTTTCCTGAATATTCTGTTGACCAGTTATCAACCAGGGCCCCCTTAGATTGCTTATTTATTGGTGTGAATTATTGGTGAGGATTTTTCAATTTAATATTTACTGCATCATTTTTTATAAGTTGAAGTTTTCATCTTCATAAAGACTCACATCTGCTGATTTTTTGTTTTATTATTTTTTCTGCTATTTTTAAGCTTAGGAAGAAGTTTGATAAATAGCTGTTCAAATTTTCTTTAAGTGTTTCTATAGTTAAAATTTTAAATATAAATTTTAACCAATCTAGAATTTACTTTGGTGCATGCAATTAAGTGAAAAACCAATTGGGTTTTCATATTTCTAGGTACCTGTCACAGCACAACTTATTTGAATAATTGTCCTCACTCAAAGGTATAATGTTTCCTTATAGTATAATAGAGCTTGTTGTTTGTTTATTTGATTTGGTTTCTTGAACTCACTACATATGCCAGGCTAGCTTTGAATTTATGGTGCTCCTCCTGCCTCAACTTCCCGGATGCTGGGATTACAGATACAGAGTCTTTTGTTATTTTGGGGGGATTCTGTTTGTTTGTTTGTTCATTTGTTTTTTTTCTCCTGTGCCAGGGCCTATGCACTGGGATACACATCCAGCCTTTTTAAAATTTTCTGTTTTTGAGACAGGATCTCACTAAATTGCTAAATGGCTCAGGCTGAACTTGAATTTATGATCCTCCTGCTTAAAGCTCCCAAAATGCTGGGATTGGAAACATATGCCACCATGCCTGGCTAACAGAGTCAGCTTATTAAGTCTCAAAACCAAAATTTATTAGACAAAATTTTCTCAGCACATTCTACATTTTATTCATGTACTATCACAGCAAGACAACTGACATAAGTGAATGGAGGCATTATAGAGAGGGAGATGGAATGTTATAGGAGCAAATAGTTTTCTTTCTTTGTAAAGAAAGATTTTGTTCTCCTTTTTCAAGATCATTAAAGCATCAAATCCCTATCGATTTTAAAGAAGGATGTGAAAGAATGGTCCCTGATTACCAAAGTAAATTCAGCTTTTCTAGCATGTTTTAGAATAACTGTGTCAGTAAAAATGAACCGTGGACACTTTGGTGGGAGTTGTAAAACACTTCCTTGGCTCCCAATACCCGAAAGAGGCCCTTGTTCTCTCCTGGGTCCCTAGCTACTCCCTGGGTCTTCATTGTCCTCAACATGTCATGTTGAAGAGCCTTGAAATTTTCCGCGTTTTCTGAGGATGACCTCCTTCCATGCTCTGGTTTTCTGTTCTGCGTGTCTGTTGATGACCAGGATGTCTCCCTGAGTTTCAGATGTAGGACACTGCCTTCTCCAGTCTGCGCTTGCTGTCTAAGAGGCATTCCTGATTAAGTAGGCCCAATAGGCAGTTCTTTGCTTGGGCGCCACTCCTGCTCCTTACCCAGTCTTCATCAAAGAGATTAGCACTGCGTTACAAGCAATTGCTGCAGAACAAAATTCTAACAGTCAACTTTGATTCCTTTCTCCTTACCCCTCACTCCTACCTCATCAGCAAGTCTTTCATGCCTATCTCCAAAGTATGTCTAGAACCGACTTCTGATTCCTTGCACCCTAGCCACCCTGGAATAAGCACATTTCCTCAGGCCTCCCAATGGCTATTTCTCATCATCTCCCTTCAGACTATTCTCGGTATTGAGCCCAGACAGGTCTTTTAAAATATGAAATTAGAACACATCTTCACCTCATCTCAAAGTGGTCACTGCTATCAGACTTAAGTCAATGCTCCAAGTCCCTCTGTGGTCTACAAGGCCCCATGCAACCCCCCCACATCACCATCCTCCCCCCACCAAGACTCCACCTTCCTCCTGCGGTGATGGCATGCCTCACTGACTGTTCCTGCCTGCACTGTGGGAGCCTAGGTGTGGGTCTGAGTTTTGTATTTGTTGTTACTCCTGCAAGAAATACTGTTCTCCCCAGCAGCCAGTTGACTCTGGCTATGCTTTACTCAAATGTTTGTTCAGTGCTACTTCCTCAGAGTCTTTTCCCAAACACTCTATTCTAAACAGCATCTCTCTTTTTTCATTATTAACCATTTTATTTTTATTCAAATGTAATCATTATGCACAGCAAACATGTGCTAATGAAAATATGTATCATCACCTGACACTGCATTGTATTATAGTTTCATTTATTCTGCCAACTTCACAAGAATCTAAACACCGTGAAAACAGTCTTTGTGTTATTCATAGTAGGAGTTATTCATAGTTGTATCCCCAGTACCTAGCATTTTACTTGGCATACTCAATAAATACATGCTGAATGTCTTAAGTCTAAATTATATCAAAAGTATCTAAATAATTGTAATAGTGTTTTGAGACCCAGGAACACAGCATGCTTTTCATTTTCTCAAGCTTTAATAAACATATTTCAATAAAATTTCTTTGAATAGTTGAAAGACATTATACATTAAATCTATTTCTAGGTGAAATAAACTATGTGGATTAATTTATACACTGCAACTTGGTAATATTTATTTTGAAAAGTTATAGGCATTTAACACCTTTCAAATGTATTGTTGGATTCTAATTTAGTATCTCCTCGATACACTTTCTCCCTATTCCTGCCCACCTCCCATGTTACTAACCATTATTATAACACTTTTATGATTGGCAAACAGCTAAGGTACTATTCTGCTTTGCAGTTTTAAAATAATTCTGTAAACTTTTTAATGAGGAAGAAGTCCTAGATGGTGAATATCTACAGTAGATGTTTCCATCAAATATAACCTATTATAGATGAAAGTTCACCCAGCCTCCATTTGATATTTGTTACTGGGAGCTACCATTTGTTGAGTCTTTTTTTGTCTCAGATACTTTTCCTGTGGGTACTAACCTGTAGGTACTTTATCTGTAGGCACTAACAGGTAGGAAAAGTTTAAATGCTTTGAATCCATCCAAAGAATGGTTAGGTGGTAGAGCCAGAATTTATATTCAAGGCTCTCTGAGACCAGAGTCCCATTGCTTCCCACAGGGCTACAAGGTTCCCGGAGAAGTGCTGAAGAAGCAGCGCCTCAGGAAAGAGGCGTGATGTGACAAAAGCTAGTGATGCTACACGCTAAGATGCGGTGACAGCCAAGAGAGAGGATCAAGCACAACATCACTAAGATTCAGATTCATCTGGAGAGCTCTGGAGGGCCCTTTCAGAGGCTGGAGCATAAAATGGTGAGGCAGGGTCACTAGGCTGAGAGAACAGAAAAGTGCAGAACCAGAAAGTCAAGGGTACCTTGTCAAAGAAAGAGGAATGCTTTTGCTTGGTGGCTTATGTTTATGCGGTTGTAAAAGAGAAGGCTGGAATCTTAGATAAAAAAAAGTGGGAAAAGATGGGAGGATGACATCCCTATAAACAATTTATCAAGCAATAGAGGGAGCCTGGTTTGTAGGGTGGCAGTAAGAACAGAAATTGAAGACTTGATTTTGGAGCAGATATAGGGCAGGTTTACTAATTTAGTGCAGGCAGGATGTTGGGATGCAGGGATTAGGAGCCCCAGTCACCAGAGAGAGGGGTAAGACTGGGTAAGATGAATCCTGAGTAAGATGACCCTGAGAAGCAAGGCTGGCCCGTGAGGAGACAGACTGGGAAAGGAGGAAACTACCCTGTGAACTAAGCCAATTGCCTCTGAGGGAGTTGTTATTCCTAGAGGGTTAGACTTGGAGTCATTTGCTGTATGTGAGGTCATCAGTAATTTTTTTTTTTAAAGAATGATTCTAGTAAAGGTCAGAGGGTTGATGCCAGAGATTTAATAACTTTTGCATATCAAAGTCAGCCATGGATTTTTTTTAAGCCATTTAGGCCCAAATTTTTTGAGTCCAAATCCTAGGTGAAGGCCAAACCCCTAAATCATTCAGCATCTCTTCAGGAGACCCTGCTAGGCAGCCACAGTCAGAAGTGCTGGGAAGGGGTAGACGTTCAAGAGGAAGGCAAAACAGTGACACACCCTCCTTATACCCTTGAGAAGTGATGAACCATCTGGGCTTCTCGTTTACATTCTCCAAGCACATTTTCATTGTATAGATTTTATTGCTGTCTAGTTAGTACCATACTTTGGAACCTTCTGGTTGCTTTAGCAGGCATTCTTCTCTTAGCATCTGGAAGGAAAGATTTTAATCCAGGGGTTTGCAAACGTTCTCTAGCATCAGATACCTTTTGGAAAATGAAATTCTAATGGGTAAACAGCTGAAAGTCAAACATTCTCGGAGGACTACACTGCAGAACCCTCTGAGTTGTCCATTTGCTAGAAACAGAAACTTTGGAGACGTCTTCCAGATCTCAAAGCCTCTAGCCAACTTCCTTCCTTTCTAATAAGGAAGGAAAGTTTTTGAGCACAGAAGTAATTGATCTAATATTCCATAACTCATTAAGTTCAATCTCCCACTTACACAGTTTCCCTTAAGTTACAGGGTTGTGCCTCCCTCTTTCCCAGTCTGTCTCCCCAAATGTCACTTTTCATTCTAGCGACCAGAAAGCAGAGAATCAAATTACCCACAGCATTTTCTGAGTTAGGTTAAGTGAGGGAAGAGTCTGCAGCAACTGCCTGCCCTGAATTCTACAGTTCTTCTACAGGGATCTCACTTATCTGTGCTGCTTCAGTTTCAGCCTCTCTGGAAATGCTGAGTGGCTAGTACAATCGTTTTTTGGCAATTGGAGAGAGATAAAAAGCCTTGTTAGTTTTAAAGGAAAGTTTCAGTGGTTGACATTTTATCAGCAGGATGAGTACGGAAAAGTTTAGATATGTATATATCTCTGCAGAAAAAGTAATGAGACCTAAGAAACTATCATTCTAAATGCAAATTGTTAGGTAACTTTTGCATATTTTTTATTTTATTTTTATTTAAAGAGAAAAAAAAGCATGTAAAGGGTAGAGATAATACAGAATTTCAGAGAAAAGATAAACAATAAGAAATCACTAGTTGATAAATTACATATTGTCCTCTTAGAAATAGTTGTTCAAGTTACAAAATTAAAGCATACAAAGTAGATCGTCAAACAGTGAGAGTGTGAACAGCTACATATGCATGATTCTCTGCATGTATTTCTATATTTTCTGTATTAGAGAGAAAAACAAAACATAGCAAGACAAAACAAAACAAATTCCTATAAAAACATGAAACCAAAGAGTCGTATAAAACCGCACTACAAGGTGATCTACAATGATTGCTGTATTGTTTCTTATTATCTTCAATAGAATTGCCTATATCATCAGGCATAAATGAATATAGCAGTATAATTGAATATATACTATAACAATATTAGTAAAAAATAAAACATTGTAGACAATATAAAACTTCAAAGGCAGGTAATAATCAAACCAGAGTGGATATTCTAGTGAATCTTATCATCTTAAGTGCAGTTGCCTATACTCTCAGACTTGATACTATCAATCATAACAGCTTTGAATAAAATCTATCAATACAAAATAGTGATCTAACAAACCAGATTTGATTACAATCAGTTATGGTAAAACAGTATAGGTTTTACAGAGCTTTAGATTGACTTAATAGGAAATTAAGGATGATTACCAAACTATATCCTGTTATTTTCGGGATTACTGTTTGTACCCTCAAATCTAGTACAGGTAGAATGACTGGAACAGAATACAATACATCTAAGCAGAGTAGTGTGAGTAATGTGGGTTTTTAAATCCTGGTGCACTATTAACATTTTGCATATTTTATATTACTGTCAAAGAAGGACACTTTCAGCACATTTGCTACTTAGTAGGCTTTTGGCGTATCACCTGTACTTCCCAGTTATGCCCAAATCATCCCCTGGCTACAATTCGATTCCTTGGGAGAATTGTAGCCAGACCCACAACTTCAGAGACACTAAGATAGATAAACTTCTGACAGAAAGAGAGTTAGCCTTGAATTCCTTGTCTTTTAACATTTATTCAGAAACCTGAAGGATACTCTTCAAATGACTATATCTGGGAGATTTTATTGCTCCTCATTCATGCTATTTTCTTGCAGAATGTGCCTTTGTTGAGCTGAGCTGCTAACTTTTGGTTGCATAACTACAGCTCTATGTGGGATGGTAAGAGGTCCATCCATTTCCCTATTGATGTGCAGAAACATGTTTAATCACTGAAGACTGAATTTATCTTGTTTTTATGGAGACTTGGAGAAACGCTTTCTTTTCTTAATGCCAGGTGATTCTGCAGGTTTCTATTTAATTGACAACTTCTTGTTCGAGTCCCAGAGAGAGGTTGTTATATTAAATTATCTTTCAGCACCCTGCAAGAATATTCATTTCCCTCATTTCTACCATCATTGCAAATTTTCTTCATCAACACTGTAGGGAAGATCCAAGTCTTCGCATCTGTGGCAAACCCATGCTCTATTTCCATCTCAATTTAAAGCAAGACAGCAGTGAGCCTGCTGGGATGGAAGTCTGTCCCCAACTCTGTCCTGTGTAACTGGGGAAGCTTGCAGGGCTCAACCCATTGCATAGCCCACAGTTGGGTCTCACTCACACAATGGTACTAAAAATAAAACCAGAACATCAGCAAATAAATAATTCAAATAATATATTCAGTCTTGAATATCTGAAAATTCATATTTTACAGACGTTTCCATTGACCCAGCTGCATGGTTTTCCCACAGCAGCAATTTTCTCCCTGCATTGTCTTCCTTCCTTTGATCAGGAGCCACAGCAGGTGTGGACTGAAATCCATATACATTCATTTTCAGACTTGGCATTTTCTCCTCCTCTTCTTTTCTCTCCTTTCACTACGTCTCATCTTCTTTTACCTTCTGGAGTCTCAGATTTTGGGGCTGGTGCTTGGCCATGTGTACCAAGGAGAGGCTCATCCAGGCTGTGCATATTGTCCCAGTGGTGGGGTCCAGGATATATAATCACAATCACAATAACACGTCTTTGCTGCACACAGACTTTCTAGTGCACAAAGCACTCTTGCCTTCATCAGCCACAAATTTCTCGCTTGACTACACAGAGCAGCTCTCTCTACCAGAAGACTCTGAGGAGCACTACAAAGAGTGCTGGAACTTGGTCTTTTTCAAAATTCTGGGGTGAAAAGCATTACCTTAGCACTTGTTGAAAATTCAGATTTCTGGATCCCAAACAGATACATCAATGTGAACATCTAGAGAAAGGTCCTGGAAATCTGTATTTGTATCTATGGCCCCAGAACATTCTTAACACTAGCTAAGGTTGAGAAACACTGCTTTAGAAAGATTCCTGTTGCTTTCCTAGGTTCAGTGGTGGCAGCAATTGTGGGAAGACCAGGGACCAAGGTCCAGGGCAGTTCTGTGGTCCAGACACAGATCAAAAGAATGTTCAAGAGGAGGCTAGGCACTGAAAGTTTCACCTGACCTGTGCTCTTAGGCCCAGATAGTTGCTCCAGGGAATGGTGACCCCTGAAGGACTGTGGAATTAACAGAAGGAAGAGTAGTTGGATCCCTTCCTAACTGTCATGGCTCAGATCTTGTGTAGTGTACCTCAGGTCTGCAGGATGTATATTCCCTCCCAGAACTGTGGGCACTACTCAGAGCATTTCTTTAGTTCATAGAGAATCTTCCCTAACACAGTCTTGTCCCAACACAGACATGGAGAGAAGATGGGGAGAGAGCATCTGGAGTAGAGGTACAGAAAGAAGGCAAAGTCATAAAAGCTACAACTCGAAGTGTGCACATTCCTGCAGTTAAGTAAGGCATCAAGGTGTTAGGAGTCAATGCATAGTATTTTCCTTGATACTACTTCATCATACTAGGGGGTAACTATTTTTATTCAGTACTTCAAATTGTTAGTTTCCCTGGGTGATATTAAGTAATTATAGAGCAAACTTGAACATAAAATTTTACATTTTCAATGATCTCATGCTTTTTTATTTTTATAAAGGATAAATGATTACTGACTTGCAATAAAACAAAAGTCAGTTTTCAGTTCTAAATCATGACTGTATTCTATGCCTAATAATTTAATTATGTCAATCTAGAATTGATGGATTTGAAAAAACATGGAAAATTACATGACCTATAGCTGTGAATCTAGTGATACAAAAATGTTGGACTTATGTATGGTAATTTGATTCATATGCAAGTCAAAACATGCTTATTTTTAATCAGCAGATGATTTAATATGCTTTCCATGCTTGTAAAAAGTGAAAAGTACCACAAGCTATTTTTCTCCTTGTCATTCATTATGTCAACAGTACTTATTGTGAATTCAATGAGTGTGGTGCATTTCGATATAAGATAGTTACAAATGCAAAAGAAAATATGGTCCTTTTATAGAGAAGAAGATAAAATAAACTTTAACAAATGTTTCTTACTTTATGCTTTGAGAAAATATCTCCAAAGTTATGTGTGTGTCATTTGAACTTTTATTACTATAGTAAATTTCCTATGTATTAGAATTTCTGAGTTGCTTTGTAACCATTATTGTTGATTTCCCATGACTATTTTTATTAAACTTATTAATTCATTCACTTATTCACTAGATAATATTATACACCCAGTGTGAGTGGGATTCTTGCAAGACAGAATATCACAAAGAAAACTTGATTTCTACTCTCAAGGAATTTGCAGTCTATTTGAATGGAGCTGGATCATGGAATCAAAAGCAGGTCAAGTGTGTTGAAGGCAGCTATGTTCTCACTGCTGCATCTCACTTGGGGATTGTGTTGAGTTCTTGGGTGAGGATGGAGATTGGGCAGTGTCTGTCTTCTATAGGAGAAGGGGACATATGTAGACCGGCCTCTTCTTTGGGGACTGTACATGCAGAGGGACACCTAGCTTTCTGAGCTACAGCTTGAAGCTTACTGGTTCCTTCCGACGAATATTTCTGCCTTTGTTGGGTTGCTAATGATCAATTAGAAAACCATGATTAAATCCACCATGCAGCTCCTATGTAAAAGACCATTTGGGTAAATTCTTCAGTAAAATAGTTCTTTTTATATGCAATCACTTCTTATTTTTACAGTTTTATTGGAGTTCCTAAAATGTGGACACTAAAACTCATAGCTCTAATTTTCATTGCAGCTAGACTCATAAGAGCTAAGTTTGTCATTCATTATGAAGTATAGACCTTTCATTATGATGAAATATATAAAATATCAAACTTAACCATCCTAACCATTTTTAACTATTCAGTGGCATTGGGCACATTCACAGTGTATTACAACCATCACTATTAGCTATTTCCAGAATTTTTTTTATCATACCAAACAGAAACTGTACTCATGAAACAATAATTCCTCCTTTTCTCTTTCCTCAGTCTCTGGTAACTTCTATTTATCTAAGAATTTGACTATACTGTGAGTACCTCATATGATTGGAAACAGAATGTCCCTTTGTGGCCAGCTTATTATTACTTAGCATAATGTTGTCAAGGTTCATTTGTCTTGTAGCAATTATGAGAATTTCATTCTTTTTAAGGCCAAACAATACTCTATTATGTGTGTGTATCCTTAATAGTTTATTTATCTATTGACAACTCCTTGAGTTGCTTATATCTTTTGATTTCTGTACTACTATGAATATTAAGGCACAAATACTCATTTGGATACCTGTTCTCAATTTTCAAGGGTATATGCTAGATCATATGGGCGTTCAATGCTTAACATTTTGAGAAACCAAAATGAACCATTTTCCACACCAGCTATAGCATTGTGGTTAAGTATAAAATATAGAACATTCATCTAGTCTTGGCTTCATTCAAATAAATGGTTCAGATATAAGACAGTCTTGGTTAACTTAATTAATTTTTGTTTTATTGCTAGAGAAAGGAGGAAAATACAATTGGAAGAGGTTTTTTTGTCCCACAATTCCATTCTGAACATTAACCACATGCATTCTGTAGTGTATTTCATTACAATCAGCACTGAATCTATTTTGACTCATGTTCTCTCCTCTTTATTTCTTTATTACTATCTTATGGCAGGAACCATAGACATGGGTGACTTAATAAGAAATGTACTAAGTAAATATTTGTTGCTGAATCAACTGATTACATACAATAAAACATATCTGATAAGTATGTTAATATCTATTTCTGTCACTGGTCTGTTAATATCTATTTCTGTCACAGGACATTAAGTTCAATGTTTCACCAACTATTGTTCCACTGAACAGTAACATATCACAGAAGAAAAGTATTGGAAGGTAAAAGAAACCAA
The DNA here is from genome assembly GCA_004027455.1 of Hydrochoerus hydrochaeris. Taxonomy (NCBI): domain Eukaryota; kingdom Metazoa; phylum Chordata; class Mammalia; order Rodentia; family Hydrochaeridae; genus Hydrochoerus; species Hydrochoerus hydrochaeris. The sequence continues at coordinate 104,221 of PVLA01004269.1, read as the reverse complement.
ATTGTTGACAGAGGATACCATGGGATATGATTAGCATGCCCATGGGTACGAGAGGCAGATACTGGAAGGACCTGAGTTATACTTAACTTGGCAAAATGGTTGGATTTGGTGATGAATGGAGGGAAATCTGGGTTGTGGAGAATGGCATCTTGCAATCGTGTGGAGATGGAAACAAAGTAGAAATTCAAGAGACCATGAAAGCACTTTTACCTTATAAGGATGGAACAAAGACCAAGGTAGAAAAGGCAGATGCTCAGGGGCATATAGAGTAATGAGAGTAGATTATTGACTGATTATCAGCCTGAAAATTCAGATGAAAGTTTGGTCTGAGCTGATGGAAATTTCTGTGTTACTTTTGGGTACTGGCAAATTGAAAGTATAATAAATTTAAATTCTGAGGAGCTGAAGATGGCGAATCAGTGAGCAACAAAATACAAAGCCTCCCGGGAGAAACAACTCATATGCCAGAATAAAACACCCTGGAGAGATCCAGACAGAGGGAGATGGATCCTCTTGATACAGGAAGAAATTAAAACATAAAAAAGCTCGTCAAACACGTCAGGACTACAATTGGAATAGCTAAAATTATGGGACACAGTGTTTTCGCTGCAACCTGCCAAGTTTGCAATGGCCTGAATTTGCACCAGCTTGAATCCCCGCCTGCCAGCAGAGCCACCCAAGCTCATTCCCACCACCACTCACAGGAGCCACAGCAGCACTGAAGTCAGGGGTTGGTGAGCCCAATGGAGAGTGGAGCCGGCAAAGGGACTTCAGTAATCCATGGTCAGTGCTGGGAATGAGACCCCCCAACCAAGGGATGGGTGCAGCCAAATGGGCGACATGTTGGAATCTGGCAGGAGGAGTCTGAACTAGAGTGACAGTGACTTCAGTTGGTTGCTCCCTCCCCAGAGCAGATTTGTGGGATTTGCTTGGACTGGGTCATGCCCCTGGCCGAGACCCAGTGAGCCTTCCCAAATCGATTCCCTGCACCTAGCACACACTAACCTGGTGAAGGCCCCTGAAGTTTGGCTGGCCTGGTGGGGAGGGGCTGGGATGCGCAGCTGCTGCTTACATCTTAGTGACAAGAGCAGGCAGGAGAGGGCAGAGGTCCCTCACCAGCATGCTGCAGAGGAACCTTGGCCAACAGGGAAGGGGGCTGGGACCTCCACTGTACACCAGTGTGGAGGAGGCCAGGACCAGGACAGGAGAGAGAGGCAGAAGGAGGCCCCCAGCCCAGAACCCTGAGAGCACTGATCCAGGAGAGGAAAAAACAAGGAGACTGAGGGCAGCAAACATTGCAACATCAGACATGGCTTCAATGGACATTAAGAGATATCTTTGGGACCTTGTAGATGAGCTCAAAACTGAAATATTAAATCAGGTAAAGCAAGATATGAGTAGAATAATAAAAGAAATGCTCTCAGGAAGCATCTCTCAGGATGATACAGATGGAAAAAGGGAGGAACACAAAAAAGGAGATAAACATTTGATAAAGAATATAAAGAAAATATAGACTACATGAAGCAGATTCAAACAGATTACCAGGAAATTAAAAACTCCATTGAAAGCTGGCAAAATGCCTTAAAAGAAACTAAGGATAGACTATCAAAACTTGAAGACAAGTTTGCGATGTGTGATCATGAAAGGGAAGATCTCTTAAAAATAACAAGGAAACAAGCAGTAACAATACAAAGGCTAGAAGATGACAAGAGAATCTATAATTTAAGAATAAGAAATGTGAACAAAGAAGCAGGAATACAAACAGATGAATTACAAAGGCTATTCACGGAAATAATTAAGGAAAACTTCCCAAGCATGGGGAAAGAAAATGACATTCTAACCGTTATGTGAGGCATACAGAACTCCAGCCACCTACAACCAAAACAGATCTACACCCAGACGTACAATAATCAAAATACCAGAAATTCAGTATAAAAACAGAATATTAAAAGCCATCAGAGAAAAGAAACAGATTACCTATAAAGGTAAGCCCATCAAGATCACGGCAGACTTTTCCACACAGACCATCAGATCAAGAAGAGCTTGGAGCAAAGTATTCCAAGCCCTGAAAGAAAACAACCTCCAGCCCAGATTGAGGTACCCTGCAAAACTGTCACTAGAAATTAATGGAGAAACAAGATGCTTCCATGACAAACAGGAACTGGGGGAGTTTGTGACCACCAATCCAGCCCTAAAGAGAATACTGAAGGACATTCTAGAGAGAGAGAAAAAAAATACCAGGGTTTTAGGAATAGTGGCAGAAAGACCTCAGTGACTGGGGCTGGCAGTAGAATGAAGGAGAAAACTAGACAAACAAAGGCAGAAAAATAGCATAGCAGAAATGAGGCAGAGAAGGATAACTAGAAACCCTAACATAGATGGCCTTGATTTGCTATATTGTTAATAGTGCACCAGGATTTAAAACCCACATTACTCACACCACTCTGCTTAGATGTATTATATTCTGTTCCAGTCATTCTACCTGTACTAGATTTGAGGGCACAGACAGTAGTCCCAAAAATAACAGGTTATAGTATGGTAATCCTCCTTAATTTCTTATTAACTTAATCTAAAGCTCTGTAAAACCTACACTGTTTTACCATGACTGATAGTAATCGAATCTGGTTTGTTAAATTGCTGTATTTTATTGATAGATTTTATTCAAAGCTGTTATGATTGATAGTATCAAGTCTGAGAGAATAGGCAACTGCACTTAAGATGACAAGATTCACTAGAATATCCACTATGGTTTGATTATTACCTGCCTTAGAAATTTTATACTGTCTACAATGTTTTATTTTTACTAATATTGTTATGTACTGCTATATTCAATTATATTGCTATATTCAGTTATGCCTGATGATATAGACATTCTATTGAAGATAATAAGAAACATCACAGTAATCATTGTAGATCACCTTGTACTGTGGTTTTATACGACTTTTTGGTTTCATGTTTTTATAGGAATTTGTTTTGTTTTGTCTTGCTGTTTTGTTTTTCCCTCTAATACAAAAAATATAGAAATACATGCTGAGAATCATGCATGTGTAGCTGTTTACACTCTCACTGTTTGAATATCTACTTTGTATGCTTTAATTTTTTAACTTGAACAAGTATTTCTAAGAGGACAATATGTAATTTACAAACTAGTAATTTCTTATTGTTTATCTTTTTTTTTGAAATTCTGTATTATCTCTACCCTTTACATGCTTTTTTTTTCTCTTTAAATAAAAAAAATTAAGTTCTTTGTCTGCAGAATGAGATCAAGCATACAAAAAACACATTAATGGAGAAAACATAAAATGTTGACAATAGTTTTCTCTGGAATGTTGTCATCAGTGAGTCTTTGGATATATTTTCCAAATATTCTATAATGCATATGTCTTAGTTTAGAAGTCAGAAAAAAAGTGTTTTTCTCTGAAAGGTGAAATTTTAAAATTTCATGTGGTATTTATTAGGATGCTTTTGTCCAAGAAAGAGGCTTTAACTAAGTCAATCAGAAAGGAAATTCACTCGACAGACCTGGGCTAGTTAATGGGACAGAGAGATGGCAGCGAATCAGGAGGGTCCCATGGATCTCAAGATGCAGCCCCTGCCTCATCCTGAGGCTTGAGAAGTGAGCTCTAGGAGAGTTTTGGTTTTGTTCCATTTCTTTGCTCAGTGTGGGGAAGGGAGCTTCTAATACTGGATCCAACATCACCCTCCCCCCATCACCTGCCTAAGGTGAAGGTGAGGCCTGGTCTCTAGATTCCTATACCTCTAGCTTTTTCAGAGCTGAAGAAGTTGAGAGCTATAAAATGAGGATGGGATGCTAGATTAAAAAAAAAAAAAACAATGATTTCTCCTTTATATTTTATGAAAGGTAGAATTACATTGTACAACTAATTATTTTTTAAAAGTGCAACAACGGTGTTCTAAATAAACTTGTTTGGTCACATTCGCCCTCTTTATGTTCTTCCTAGATCCCTGAAAACTTATGTTCTTCAGGGTGTGCTGTGGAACAGGGACAGAGAAACACAGGGTAAGAGAGGAACAATCCTAGGGGAATTGGTTAATTGAGTTTTGGACAGACACACCATTTCATCCACTCACTTTTCAATCAAAGAATAGAAAGCCCAATATTTAATTCATTAAATATAACAAAAACCTGGTTTAATTTTATACAGTGACTAAAAATATTTTATGTTGACTTCATAAAAGATTTGAGGTAAGACTGGCATAGCAGGTAGGATGTGGCAAAGATGGCTGGGAAAATAAGCAGCACTTGCCAACTATAAGGTCCCAGGACAGCCCAAATAATTCCTAGGACTCAACATGTGGAACTTCTTGTGGCCTCCCACAAGATGTTAAAGGCATGAAAGAGCCAGGCAGTGTCCACTATCGGGACTCTATACAGTAACCCATTCTGTGTCTTCTAGACCAGGGTGTACGTTTACTTTTGCTCTTTTTCTCTTTTTTGGCCCAAGTTTGTGCTGCAAACCTAGTTTTTGCATTACTGTTTAACTTCTCACTTTTCACATAAACTTTTCACACCATTTTTAGCCTGTCTCATCCAATTTTTTGTTCAAGGCAAGAAAAATCTGGAATACATTTAATTGGTGAGGCTTTTCTAAAGAAATTACCTGAGGGCTGGGGATTTAGCTCAGCGGCGTAAGTGCCTGCTTGGCAGACATGAGGGCATGAGTTTGATCCCTGGCACCAAAAAAAAAAAAAAAAAAAAAAAAGAAATTACCTGATAACAGCAACATAGGATCTTAGATTATATAGAGGATATAAATGTAACTTCCAACCTGCTAGATGTCCAGTATGCTGAGTTTGTGCACCTCAAAGTTGAAAAATGAATTCTAAGGAACAATGATGGCTAAGAGTAGGAAATTATACAGAGAGAGAGAGAGAGAGAGAGAGAGAGAGAGAGAGAGAGAGCACTCCTGAGAGGTAAGTGGGGATCCTGTGGGTTGTCGGGGACCCTATTTCACAGAAAAAGTTTTCTAGAGCAAAATCATGAATTGGATACAGCATGGGTTAAAGCTATGATCATAAGTACAGCTGCTTAAGTAACATTGATCAAGTAGGGAAGCAAGTCATGTAGCAAGTGTACTTAGAACAAGGACCTTTTAAGAAAGAGATAGATCCAGGATTCTTGGTCACTGACCAAGGTGACTGATGGCTAGCTAGGCTTGACCAGGTGTTACCAATTATCCCTTGGTGAGGCATGTAGGCCTGGTCATTTTGTCTTTATCTTGAGGCCTGGTCTCCAACAGATGTGCCTCCAATACATTTGTAATGTGTTTTAATCTCGTATGGACTCTCTTGAGGCTGTAGCCCCATCTGACTGCCTATAATATTTCTACCTAACTTAGCTGTCTGTCATAACAGGATAAGCCATTGTTTTCATCAAGGTTCTTTGATTTGTAAATTCAAAAGTAGCTAACAACAAAATGAGATATGCTTGCATAATTCTATCTAAAACTTTAATTCAACTTGAGGACAGGGACCTCTTGAAGAATCTAGAAGCAGAAAACCTCAGCAGAGGCAGAAACCTTTCAGAGCATGAAATGCAGAACTGTGGATGCCCAGGCAGGCAGAATCTGCTGTTATTTCTCTCCAGATTTAGGCTTCCTTCCTCATTCTGCCTAGGGAGAGGGTGAGCCTTGACTTCCTCCTAATCAGGGGGGTCCCTTTCCTTATAAGCATAGCCTTCGCTTGGGCTGCCTGCAGGGATCTCTGTGTCACTAAATCTCACCTAGACAGTGACACTTTCAGGTTGTCCCTACCTGCATCCACCCTGGCCCAAAATGTGAACTGCCAACGCAGGGAGCAGCCCATGGTAGGGAAGTCTGAAAAGAGAATGGTGTGAGCTATCAGACACTACTGTGTGTTTAGCAGTGACAGAAACTGGTAGGCAAAAGAAGCGATAAGAGTGGTTCTGAGAGAAATGTGGAAATGCTAGTGATGATTCCGTAAGAAAATGCAATAAAATGTGGGGGAGAACCTCGGGCGGAGAGTGGCTAACTCAGAGCGCCCCTATCTGTGTAGAGCGCAAAGCCTCTCTCAGTGTTGCAGACCAGAAAGGGTCCTCATGTGGCAGGAAGTCTGATGTCAGGTGACCTCCAAGGTGTGAGTACAGGCCCAGCCTCTTCTCATCTTTTCCTTCTGCCATTGTAGGGATGACATTTTGGATCAGGGATCCAGTGAGATCTGGTGGCATATCCAGAACAGTTAAGTCAGGAAGCAGCAAGATAGCTTTTCTGTGACACAAGGAGACCCCCAGCTGGTCCTCATGTCAGGGACTGTAAACTGGGTTGCCATTGCCAAACTGCTGGAGGGAGAAGGAGATCTCCAGCGAGGCGGAGAGGGCATGTAGTTTTTCAAAGAGGGAGACTGGGACATAACCAGGGTCCTGGGAACAAACAGTAAGCAGACAACCAGCAGTGCTGGCTGCAGAGAAGACAGAGAAAAACGTAGACCTAGAGGAGCAGAGAGGCAGATAGTCAAGCAGACAGAAAGAGAAGGAAGGACTGAAGGTTGGCAGAAGAGTAAAACAAGATGGAGACAGAGACAGGCAGGCTTTTTCCACACGGTATCAGTTACAAAGGTTTTGTCACATCTTACTGCACAGCCAGGCCACTATTAGAGGAATGTCATTTACCTATTTTCATTGCCATTTGAAAAACTCATGTACTTTTCAGTAAACTGATGAACCATTTTTCAACCTCAGATTATAAAGAGACTGCCTGTAGCAGTCTCTAGGCAGACCTTCTTCTTCTACCAGAAATGGACCATAAAATGTTGACTCAGGAAGGAGTTGTGTGAAATAAATATTACCATTACTTATGTAAGAATGGACATATAGTTTTATCTTAATAGTAAAAGCAATATAACCACATTTTTTAAAAAACCCAAAAACCACAAGCACGAAAACAAAATCACCTGTGACCCCATCATCTAACAACTAAGAGTATTTGACAGGAATTAACTCCTAATATTTTTTTCATATAATTGGATAAAGCACTGTTTTTTTAAAACAGGCATTATATACACATAGTAGAAATTTCAACAACTAACAAAAGGGTAATTTAAAAACGAAGCAGGTGTCCTCCCCACTAATAGTTTGGACTCCTCTACTGTGCCCCACTGTGGTCAATTATTTTTTCCATATATAGCCTACCCACCAACAAGGAAATATGTCACCACACTTGATTTTTATAACACAGTAGCCTAATGTGTATATTGTTACACACCTTACTCTTCATTTAACAATATTCCTTGGAGATAATTTTGCACACAGTGCCTTTAAAAGTTAACATTATTATATACTTGCACATCACCATACACTCCTCATAACCATCATCCTTAGTAATTACTTGTAAGAAGTTTAAGCAAATGATTCATTCATTTCTTTAATCATGTGACACTTGCCACATTTACAGAGCACTACGATTAAAAAGATAGAGTCATAGCACAAGTAGAGCTTGTGGAGTTTGTGCAGCACAGTGACACAAGGGTCTGTCTGACAAGTCCTGAGTTTGACTCCCAGTACCAAAAAATAAAAAATTAAAAGATAGAGTCACAGCAGAGCAGAAAAACAGAATCAGGTTTGCAGGGAGTTATAGACAATCTCTAAGTCCTACGCAGAGAAACATAGGTGTCAAGGGAGGAAAGGAAGGTGCTTTTAAGCCATGAACAAGAATGCTGAAGGATAACTAAAAGGAGTCAGCTCACAGGTGAGGCAAGAGAAACACACATGCAAGGACACAGCATGAGAAGCAGCACTGTGGTCTGGGTGACTGCAAGGAGCTGGGAATAGTCCCCACTCTGTGATCTTTAACTTGTGGCCACATCGTCAATATAAATAATGCCATGATATACATGTTGAAGCATATATAATTTTCCCATATTTTGTAATATTTCTTTGGCTACATTCCCAGAGGTGGGTCTGCTGAGTCAAAATATAGGAGCACTCTGATCTGCTCTACATAGTCAAAGGGTCTCCCAAATAGGTCTCCTCATGCCACTTTATGAGGATGTTAGCATTTTCTGAGCAAAATCAGTGTTCATTATCTTTGTGTTTTTATCATTAGTTTGTTTTAACATATACTTCTTTAATGACTAGGTAAATGTCTTCATATATTTGTTACTATTTCTTATGTAGGTTGTTTTTGTTTACGAGCAATCATTGAGATTATATATTTTCTTTAACTGTTATGAGCCCTGCTTATATTACAGATATTTAGGCTTTTATTTTTCATATTTGTCACCAATATATTTTTCTGGTTAGCTTATATTAAAAAATTTGACACATATAAGTTTTAAAGATATACCTATTCACATCCATTGATTATTTCTATTGCTTCTAAATTGAAAATTATTTCAGTCCAAAAGTTTAACAAGTACTATGTTTTGTTCTGGTTTGAGTTTAAAATATATATAAACTCATTAATCCTTCTAGAATTCTTTTTGGGTATGATCCCCCTCCTAATTGCCAATGAGTTATATGAACTTTCCCTTCTCTGTTTTTTCTTTTTAATACTATTTTTCAGTCAGTTTCAGATTCGCAGTGCAATGGAGAGGAAGACTCATACTGTTCGAATTTTACATTCTGAAACAGGCAGAACTGTGGAGACAAGGGAACATCAGTGGTTGCTTGAGGCTGTAGGAAGGAGGAAGACTGAGTAGAGCAGGGAGATTTTCAGAGCAGTGAAACACTCTGTACAATACTTCCATAGTGGATACATGTCTGTCTAACCCCATGGAATTCACACCTCCAAGAGTGAACCCTAACATTATCACTTGAGGTGATAATGGAGCAATGAAGTTTCATTAACTACAGCAAGTGTACTGTCTGGTGGGGGATGTTCACAGCTGAGACTATGTATGTATGGAGCCTGGGCATATGGGATGTATGCGTTTTTTTCTCTTTTTTTATTTTATGGAAAAAAGTAAAACAAAATTTCATAACAAAATAGTAGAATAACAATAGATTGAGTAATTATCTCTAGAGTACAAGATACGAGTATTAAAATTCTCCAAACAATATTAGCGCAGACTGATTTTTCTTTCAAAGATCAAACACATTTAGGTATCAACTAATTCATCAACTGGAGCGTTTCTAGTCCTTTTGTGAAACGTGTCACCTCAGTTTAAAACAGACCTTGCCTCTGACTTAACCAGTATTCCGGCATCAGTGGCTCTAGCTACATAAAGAAACAATTACAACTTAGCACAAATAGGCTTAGGTAAAGCTTGTCAAGCCTTCCCATTAACGGGGAGATCCGCTGCTAAAAGAAGCCCTTACTCTTGAAGCTTTCCAGCGAGATGGATGTGTGACTTGTTTTTGGTGGTAGGGTGTTGGCCAGCGCCATGGCTTAGCTATGGGATGTGCAGGCTCTCCCAGCCCTCCTTCCTTTGTGGGAACACTGGCCCATTACTCAGCATAGCCTCCATCCCTGATCCCTCTGAAGGCCAGGTCCACCTGTCTCAACATGTGATTTATTGCTGGATAAAGTAACTTCTTGCCTCACCAAAGCTTTACTGCAGGTCGTCAGGTAGCCTATCAGCTTTTGAGAAAAGAGAGAAGCGTTATCTCAGAAAACCCATGTGGAGGGTCTCAAACTCGAGGCTACTTAAGCAACTGGGGAACTTATTAAACATGAAGATTTGGGGTTCCTATACGGGATCGCCCCGATGGTGGAAACATTCCGGATTTCGTGTTTTTCTAGTCTATGAAGTGCTAAGAAAATTCCCACGAGCAGCTTTCCTTCTCTTACGAGACACTGGCACCTGCTCCTCTCGCGCCTATTAAAGTCGGGGTGGGGGCGACATACGGCCGCGCCCGCCTTCCCCGGAGCTCAGCAGCTGAGAGGCGCGGGGCCTACAGTCCCAGTCCGGGTCCCCGAGCGCCACTCCCTGGAGGAAAGCAGTGCAGGCCGCGGCTCAGGCCTCCGGGCTAGCTCCCCTCCCCAGCTCCGGGCAGCTCCCCGCGAGGACCCACCGCGCTCCCGGCGGGTGGGGGCTGCGCCGGCCGCGCGCTCCAGGAGCCTCCGCAGCCCCACGCCTCGCGCGGCCTCGACCAAGCCCACGGCGTCCTCCGGCCGCCCAGTCCTCTCAAAGCGCTGCCCCGCCTCGCGTCCCCGCTGCTCTCCCGGCCGCTCCCGTGCACGCGTTCCGGGGAGCCCGTCTTCTGCCCGCGCCAAGGGCCGGCCGGCGGGAGAGGTGACTGGGGGGGAGGAAGAGGGTTCGCGAGCGCACGACGCGCGCTAGGCCTAGCCGGGTGGGGGGCCTGAGCCTCGGCCTAGGGGGCGGAGCGAGCATCGAATGGGCGAGGCTCGCGACTGGCCAAGCTCTGGAGGTGGGCGGAGCTTCTGTCTGGTGGGCGGGCCCGGGGTGGCCGGGGCGAGCGGCGGTGGGAGGCGAGTTGCGTCTCAGCCAGCAGCTCTGCTGCGGAGCTGCCGGAGACCGGTACCGTCCGCCGACGCGAAAGCCTGATCTTTGCTCGGCTCGGTTCGGCTGGGCTCGGCTCGACTCGGTTGGGCTCGGCTCGCGGCCCCGGCGGCCTGGGCTCACTAGGGCTGGGGCTGCGGGCGCCGCTCGCCGGTCGGACCCGCGCCTCGCCGGGCTGTTTCAGCCGGGCTCCGGCTGCACACTCGGGCCGCCGGGGCCGGGAGCCTTCATGAGCCCAGAGGATGTCCGGGAAGCACTACAAGGGTCCTGAAGTCAGTTGTTGCATCAAGTATTTCATTTTTGGCTTCAATGTCATATTCTGGGTGAGTGAGCGCGTCGCCTTCGCGGCCCGCACCGCGGTCCTTCCTGGGGGGCCGGCGGGAGCGGGCCCAGGCGGGCCGGGGGCGCGGGGCGGTGGGACCGGGCGGGCGGCGCTGCGGCCGGCGATGCCCGCGTCGCGGCTTTGTGTGGGACGCAGCTCGCGGGGGCGGCCGGGGTTGCACAGGACCCCGCGCCCTGCGGGGATGCGCGCGGTGGGCGTGCGGGGCGGAGGGGTGCTTTGGTCCGTCACTGTCGGCTGAGGACGCGTCGCGGCCAGCGGGGCTTCAGCTACCGGGCTCTGTCCGTTTCCCCAGGAGGGGCGCAGCGGGCGGGTTTTGGAAGCTCTCGGGGAGGTGCGAGGGAAGGTGCGTGAGGCGAGTTCCACCGCGGGGCGGGGGCGGGGGCGGGGGCGGGAGCGGGAGCGGGTCCGCAGGGCTTCGCCTGCCTGCCTGCTCGGCTCCGCGCGCTCTGCTTGGCCGCCGATTGTAATTCGGCGGGGACCCTGCTCTTTCGTTTTGATTCTTTGCGGGGAGCTCACAGACGTTCAGCAACCAGACAAAGAGTTGTGATCTAGGACGAGAGGAAACGGCAGCTGGGAGACCGCGGTATTCTCCTCCCCTGGCTCATGCTAGCCCGTCCTCCTCCGCACCCGGCGCCCCTTCCAGAGCAGGGAAGATGGAGCCGTCTGCGAGGTCCCCAAGTTGCTGGTCGAGGCGGGTAAATGATGATCACAACAGTTTGAACACGGCCTGTTTGGGTCTCTTTTGATTTTGGCTATTTGGGTCTCTTTTGATTTTGGCTATTTGCTATAAATACACATCTGTGAGAACCTTGTCAATACATACAGCTCTTTATATTTGTGTTTTCTACCGCACTTTTACCAGGTTGTATTCTCTTTTTATAGCAGTGTCTTGTGTTATTTCAAGTGTATTTCGAGATGGAAGGGATCATTTGGGGTCAGCATGTCATCTGCCCTGGGGACTGATAAAGATTCGTGAGGGGACATATGAATAGAGACCATATTAAGTCTTTCACATGCAGCACTGTGGCGTGTGTGCGTGTTTGTCAGTGAGTGTGTATCATTTTGGGGAGAAGCCCCCCCAACATGGAAGTGTAGCCTGCAGAAATTACTCTTTGCTTCCTTCCCCCACCCGTTCTGGAAATATTTAAAAGAGGTAGGTGGTTGTATTTCTGAGTAAGGTGTTAGGGACTTGGGTGACTTTGGGAAGTGAGGACTGCTGAATTGGGACTGGCCTTTGCTGGGCAGTGGGGCAGTGAGTCCAGGCCTCTGGATTCTGCTTGAACACTTCCAAAAGTTGCACTGCTTAGCTGCAGGGCAACAAAGAGCACCGAGGGACTCTGCAGTTTCATAGCAGGGAATGAAAAGGAAATAAAAGGATTTGGGCCCGTTTTCCTGACAGTTTGGTGTAATATTGTGAGTTCACAGAGACAAATTTAGCGATTTCTCTGGATTAGGTTGCAGCAAAAACCCTGGAATTGTGGAAACCTTCAAAGAACTACAGACTGCTTACATGGAGAGTTTGGGAACAGAACCACATCTTGTCTGTTTTGGAAAAATTTTTTTAGGGGAGGGGGTGGTGTGGAAGTGAAACAGTAGCCCCAGGCAGAATTGTTAAGGAGGTGCTCCTTGTGCAGGCCCTAACTTTACATACTTTATACACATCCTCCCTCCTCCTGTGCCCAGAGCTTTTCTGTGTATAACCCCACATAACTTTTCTATCCTGCTTTCTGTCTGAATTTACCCGTATTTAAATTTCCCAGTTTATCAGGGCCATGGTCACTAGTGATGATTAGCAGGGAGACACCCATTTTATTTGATTGAAGCAATTCAGGCTAAGAAGATATTAGTGACTGAAGAACAGGAGTTAATAACTTGGCAACCTGCTTCAGAAAGTTGCAGACCTTTTCTCGTTAGAGTCACCATCCTGTCTATGATTGCCAGAGAAGGCAGATTCAGTGCTGCTTCTTACAAACCAGAGTTCTTAATCTCCAGTTTTCACACTGATGGTGAGAATATATCTGAAATGTTCTGGAAGAATAAAATGGAACATTCAGTGGCACCATTGCTGACAGTCTGGTTCTTACTGAACTCTCATAACCCCAAGACAGTGGTCCAAGCAAAACTTTATAATTATAGCTCACAGGTGTGATTTGGCCAGGTGCATCTGAGCAGGTCTCATGTGGGGTCTCTGATGCAGGTATTCCTTGTTGGTCAGTTAACTGCCTTGAGCCTCAGTTTTTCACTACGTCAAGGAGTTGGAGTTGTAAAGTTCTTTCTGCCTCTGACAAAGAATGGGTCTGTTGAGTTCTAATATGCTGAGAAATAAAAATACAGAGATAGGCACTAATATATGGAAATAGCACATATTGTACCGGGGCACTTATTAAAATACAGACTTTTGTTCTTAGTGAGAGTTGGCTGAAGATCAATTTTAATACTTTCATTTCTTCCTCAAAGATCTTTTCATTTAAAAAAGACTTTCACTGACTTCTTGGTTTGTTCAATTATTGGTATGGTATGCTTGCTTCCTTTTCCCTACACTGTGAATGTCAAATGTAGTCTTGTGAGTCATTACATATATTTTTGTTAGAATTACAGTTTCAAGTGTAAAAGCAATCCTTTTACATAACAATTGTAATGATTTTCTGAATAATAAAGACAACATCTTGTACAGATTCCTTTCTCATTAGTTATCACAGGATGGTGGGGAAAACCTTATTTTCCCTATTGTATATTGGAACAACTCAAGATAGAGAAAATTGATTCTTTTGAGGGTATTAGCATACAGTTATATTTCTCAAGAAAACTGACGTTGCTTTGGGGTGGAAGAAAGAAAAAGGCACAGAATCCTTACATTCCATTAACCGTCATTAATAAATGTTTTAGACCCTGCCTCTGATACTGAGCTGTTTCTAGGCTAGTAGTAAATTAACCTCAACATTCTGGTTATTTATTGCCACACAACACTCTCAGTCTTAGTGATTCACAGTTCTGCTATTGGCCAGGTTCACCTGGGTTACTCCCTGGTGCTGTTTGAGGGAGAAATGTCTGACACTGGGGTTATCTGAATGTTCTTGGGGCAGAATGGCCTAAATGCTGCTCCCTCAGGACTGGCTGATGCTAGTGGCAGACTTAGCCATCGTGGCTGGCTGGGACACCTCCATATGCTTTCTTCATGTCACTGAGACTAGAAAAAGCAGCTTCTGGCCACCTGGCCCAGTGTCACTGTCATCTGTTTCACTGGTTAAAATGTGCATAGATAACATTTCAAGGGGGTGGAGAAATAGATTCTACCTGTTGGTGGACAGGTGTCAAAGTGAAATTGTAGAGATTGAATGAAGCCATCTTTGGAAAATATAATCTGCTTATCTGTGCTTTAATTTTTGGTTTATAAAGGAAGATAATGTCTAACAGATTTATAGTTTCAAGGATTCACTAAAATAAACACTACTTAACACAGTGTCTCAATTATTTACCAAATGGTGATAATTATTGTTTCCAGATAACCATATTAGTTCCATCATGGGCTACAGAACTTCTAGAATGCTTTAGTCTGGTACCTTGGCATCATTACTATCAGGTGATAATCATACCTGCAAAGGAGGTGAGGCAAATGCATTCAACAGATTTTATTGTGACTTATTAGAAAAAAGTTCCCATAGTTCAGTGGAAGCTTGAAGGACTTGGGGGAGAACCAAGGCATTTTTCTGTTCTCTGCTGTACCAGGAAACAGTCTTAGATATGTGAGACCAAATTTCTCTTTTGATGTGCTTTCAAATATTCTATTGTATTACTGGTGGAGATTTATCCAGAGTTAATAGCAGGATGTTGCATCTAATTTGCTTCAGCAGGGCTTAAATTCAGAGAGGAGGGAAATTTAGGGCACTTTTTAGGGGGGCATCAAGTAGCAAACCTTATCGTATGATTCACTAGAAATTGCAAGATGTTCTGGAATGATGATACATCAGCAGTTTATAAGTCATAATTTTTGTTTTAATTTGCTAGACATCTGTTAGCTTCGATGGCAACCATATGGGAGTCTAAATTGCCTTTTGAATTACAGGAAGGTGGTAGGAAGAAAGCTAAATATGGTTATGGAAGTGTCATGTGGGAAAAGTGTAAGAAAGGTATGTGGAGCTTGGTGAGGAAGATAACTGAGCATTGATGCGCTCATTCTGACCATTATTTTGTGGGGCTCTGAGAAGGTGCCAGAGCATTCTCCCTTTATGATAGCTTGATGACTGAAATGAAGCCAAGTTGGAAAAGTTGAAAGACCAACTTAATACTCCATCCCCCTCCATGAAATCTCTCAGGTGCTGTCATTTAAATGGAGCATTCTGTCCTAGTGTCCACAGTAATAGGTGGTAGTTCCTGGCAAAAGGTGAAAGCAATGTGTTTTTTCTATGGTTTCATTCTTCTTTTTTGTTTTGAGTTTGAGAAGGGGTCTTGATATAGTACACAGGCTAATCTCAAATCTTAGGTTCAAGCAATCCTCTTGCCTCAGCTTTCCATGTAGCTGGAATGACAAGTATGTGCCACCTCACCCAGGGCAATTTTACACAGTTTTGCTATTGTGATGTTGTCTTTCTAAGCATCTCAGTGTCTAACCAGCATATTATGATAACTTTATGACTAATAAAGGAATTGGAGCACAGAGATGTAAAGTGATTTTGGCAGCATTGAAGAACCTGCTAGGGTTCACTTTTGGAGCACTGAGTATCTTTGGTAACTATAGCCCAGGATTCTTGGTTTGAAACTTACTTTAGAAGATACTTGCTGGGGATTTAGCTCAGTGGCATAAGTGCCTGCCTTGCTAGTGCACAGTCCTGAGTTTGATTCCTGGTACAAAAACAAACAAACAAAAAAAGATGCTTATTCTAAATAAAACATCAAGGGACTGGGGCGGTGGTTTAGCTCAGTGGCTAAGTGTGTGCCTGGCAAGGTCATGAGTTCGATACCTGGTACCTAAATAAATAAATAAATAAAATAAAACATCAATTAAGTCATTTACATTTGTTCATGATTGAAAAGCGATAAAATTTTCTTTTATGTGCCTCAACACCATCCATAAGCACAAAAATGTTAGTATGAAATTGCTAGGACACACAGTATGCAACATGTACAATTTAAAGATGTTTAATTTAGTTTACAGTTTGGGGAAGTTCAGTCCATAATCTGGCTCTCAGGTGGAAGAATCAAGGTAGAAGGGTGTGGCAAAGCAAAGCTACTTGGTTCCAAGTGGCTGGGGAATAGAATAGGGAGCCTAGTTGTAGAGGAATGGGAGAGGGACCATGCATACCAACCAGGACCCACCCAGACATACCCAAGAGAGTGCTGTTCTAATCTGCTAGGTTTTTCTTAATCCAGTGAAGTAGACATATATGGGTTAACATTTACAAAAAATATTCTTAAAGAGTATTGATAGAATAATCCATTATTATGTAGTCTACTGAACATTTATTAATGAAAGTTGGAGTACTAAAGAGGATATTCATGTGTCATATGCTGCTTTTTTTTTCATATGCTTCTTTCTGTGTACAACGCTGATGACTATCTTAAATTTCTTACTTCAGACTTCCTGAAGCACTGTACTTCTTTGGTTTTCAAGACCTTCCTGTGTGGGACCTATCTCTTAGTCATTTTCATAAGCCTAGTGTATCACACACTGTCTAAAACACAGTAATGTTTAATAAGTGTTTGTTTTATAAATGGGTTGCAGAATTGTTGAAAAGTACAAATGCTTCTCTGTAATATCCTGCAGCCTTCTAAAGGCTGGATCTGATTGTAGACCACTTAACTCATTACTGTTTTATCTGTCCTTAAACCAGACATACTATGTCTCCCTGTAACTTTCATTCTTCTATTTTTGTTGATTTTTTGTTTTGTTGATTTTTACTTTAAAACACATTTCATGCGTATAGAAAAATTGCAGGTGATTCAGAGAACTTGTTTTTAATCCTGAGTTGTTTGAGGCAAAGTTGCCAGCATGATGACTTGGTGTATCCTGTAAACTAGGGTATTCTATTAAAGCCAGAAAATTACACTGATAACATGCAATCCTTGGCCCTCACTCTGTTTCCTGGTTGTTCTGGTAATGTCTCTTAACACAAAGGAATCCAGGTCAAAGCTACACATCACATTTAGTTATATATTTTTAGTTTCTTTTAGCCTTTCACTGCCATCATCTTGATGCTTTTGAAGATTATAAGCCAGTTATTATGTAGAATATATTTAAATTTGGATTTGTCTGGCATTTCCTCAAATTTAGATTAAGGGTGTGCATCTTTGGCAGGAATAATTCAAAAGTGCACTGTGTTCTCTTTACCCTGCAGTGGGTGCTACTGATTTCTGTTTGTCCAACGCTGGTGATTGGTACTTGATTAAGATGCTTTCTATCAAACTTCTGTGTCATATCATTACCTTTTTTTTTCCTTTTGTAATTTGTAAATATTTTATGGCATGTTATTTTGAAACTACATAAATGGCCCATTTCCCATCAGATTTTTAATTAATTAATAACATCATAACAATGTATAGCTTTCCTTTTTTGCTGCTGGTGTTTTTGATTTTTTGAGACAAGGTTTCATTATGTAGTTCAGGCTGGTTTTGAATTGACTACCTAGTGCAGACTGACTGAACACTTACAGTGATCCTCTTGCTTCAGCCTCGCAAGTGCTGGGTTCACAGGTGTGTGCCACTATGCCTGGTGGCTCTTTTTTCACTGTTTTTTTTTTCCGGTTATTCATAGTACTTTGAGGTTTAAATTGGTACCACCTGTGGCCACTGGCAACCTGTTGGGCTGACTTTCTGGGGTTCCTTCCCTCTCAGCAGGCAGAAGAAGGTGCTTTAAGCTAATCTTGTGACTTACTTATATCTCCAAGGAACTTTGGTTTCTTTGAGTGAAGAAGGTACTTAGAAACCAAGATTTAGGAGAACAGTAGAATGTATACACACACTTACACACATATTTACATTTGTGTTTCTTTGTTTTTTAAAAAATATGAATTGACAGTGATACTGCAAATTTCTGATATCAGAGGGTTTAGTCTAGTTTTTTTTCCCGTTTGCTCCCTTCTTTGACAGTGACATTCCTGGCTCCTATTATTTTTACTGTGCTTATTTGATAAATGTTCCCAAGTGTAACCAGCTTCTGCCACTGCCCTTCTTCACAGGCTCGCTCTCCTTAGCTGTCAGTGCTGCAGCATTCCATGCCAGTGCCTCTCTCCTGTGTGTGGACGCCTGTCTCGTGGTGATCCCTGCTCTGGACTTCTCAGTCTCCTTCCTGCACTGAGGCCTCCCTCACTTTAATTCCCCTAGTGTACATAGCTCCCTTCCTTGTTGTCCTTCCTAATTAAAAAAAAAAATTAGCTGTATGTCATTACTGAACCTTTTTCTTTAAAAGGCCTTATTTCCACCATGTATTTCATTTACCATTTCTTCCATTTTAAACATTTTTATTTTTAAACTTTTTATTGGTGTATCTTTGTAGTATGTAATAATCACATTCATTTTGAGGACTTGGTATATATATATCTTGATCATTTTTAATCACCCTCCCTACTTGCTCCTTTTTCTGACCCCCTCCAATATACTGTGGTGGTGAATCTATGGCATGTGTGGTGTTTTTCTTTTAAGACAAAAGATGTTGTTTGAATTGGTTTTTCTAAACTGAGTATTCAGGTTGAATTGCAGCATTGGCACTTTGTAATAAATTGAGTTTTGGGTTGCAGTTTGAGCACTTGTCTCTGAAAGGTTCACCATCACTGCTGTATACCCTTGTTTTACTGTCCTTTGTCCTGGCCATGGTGCTCTGCCTGAAGTCCTGTTTGGATACCTCCACCCGGGCAGCAACCAGAATGGAACACATTTCCCCACTAGTGTTGCAGCCATCCAGAGGCTGTGAACTGTCACTCTTGACCTCTCACTCTAGTTTCTGGGCGAGTAGGGCCTGGAGGCAGAACCCTCTAGTACAGCAAGGATGTAGCTGTATGTTTTTCTTGTAGATCAGAGAGCCATTCTAAGTTGCTTGTCTAAAAGTGGGAATATAACTTTCTACAAAATTGTTACCCAGTGTTAAATGAGATCATACATGTGAAAGACTTTTGTAAAAGTAGATATCTTACTGAAAATATTAGTTACTAACAGGCTAAACTGTGCAGGCTTTTCCTCACAGTGAGGGAATGTTGTTGGCTCTGGTTGAATTTCTAGTGAAATAAAACCTCTACCTTTTTTTAAGGTGAATTTTAAGTCCATCCACCTAAGTTAAGTACTTATCAGAAGCCTTACCTTTCCAGTTAATGATTTCAATTTAGATTTAGTACCTCATATTTCTCCCACTTAAAGGTTTTATCCAGGCTGGTGGTGGTCAGCCTGTGTTACAAAGCTTTCCGTGAGAGAAAGTCTGCACAGGGGGCACTTCTGACTATTCTTTCCTCCCAAGAATCTTGGCCATTTAGTTTCTGTATATTGGGATACCATGAAGGATTTTGCTTAAAAGGGTTTTATAATGTTAATAAGCTGTCATTGCGGCCAGATACCTGAGAGAATCAGTTGAAAAGGAGGAAAGGTTTAATTTGGCTCACAGTTTCAATCTGTGGTCACTTGGCCTGTGGTGGCGCTGTGCATCATGGCAGGAGTGCCTGGTGAAGGAAGCTGCTCTCTTCATGGTGGCTGGGAAGCAGAGAACAGGAGGAAATGTCCAGGTCCCCATATTGTCTTGAAGGCCATATCACAGTGACCTTATTGCTGCAAGGAGCTTCCATCACCTAAAGATTCCACTACCTCCCAGTAGTGCCATAGGCTGGCAGTTGAGCCTTTAATAGATTGGTGTGTGTGGGGAACACTTATAAACCATTACAAAAGTCCTTCTTAAATTTAAAAAAAAAAAAAAAAAAAAGAAGAAGGGCCGGAGATTTAATTTAGCTCAGTGCCATCAGTGCCTGCCTGGCAAGCATGAGGTCATGAGTTTAATCCCTGTACCAAAAAAATTAAAAAAAAAAAAAAAGAAAAAGAAAGAAAGAAAGACAAAGGAAAGGAAACCCTTTTAGCCTTTAGATATTTTTGAATCTTGGAAGGAAAATATATATAAAACATTTTACTGCTTGTATGGGTTTTTAATCTGACTCTCTTCATGTAGGGCAGTCCCTCTCATTCAGGGTGATTTCTGTATGATTCATTGATATTTCATCACTTTGTAGTTGTATTAGAAAACCGCTGTCTTCCCTCTTTGGGATCTGATCAAGTAGGCCCATTGAGGCTGGAATTAGTGGGGTTGTTTTTGTTTTTGTTTTTGTTTCTTCTTAATCCTACAGGAGATGCTGGGAGAGGCCAGGATTGAGACATTCTGGCTTGTTTTTCTTGGGGAGCTGCGATTTCAGATCTTTGCTTTCTGGAGGAGAGGAGACACATGTAAGGTGTAGAGCATAATTGAATACCACCCAGCACAAGAGGCTGGTTTTTGCTTTTAAGAAAAAAAAATGCCCTACTTAATGCCCAACTTAAATTAATCCAGAAGTAACAGTTTATTTTATTTTAAAGAGAAAAAATAAAACTTCAGAACAACATAATAGGAAGATAACAGTGGTTAATACGTTATGTATTGTTATCTTTAAATTAGTTACTCAGAGTACAACATATCAGCATTTAATTGTCCAGTCAATATTAGCACAAATCTTTCTTTTCAATGAACTAAGAGAAATTAGTAGTATAACTATCTTAACTATCGTATATATATATATATTTTTTTTCTTTTTTGCTTTTCCTTTCCTTCTTTTCTCCATTCCACCATCCCAGTTTCTCTTTCCTTTTGATATTTCTTCCCATTTGACAGTATTTATTGTACATTTTGGACCTTATTTACTCTTTCAGCTTCTCACATTAAGGAAATGATACGATGTTTATACATGTGCTTCTGGTTTATTTCATTTATTAGTATGGTCTTGAGTTGCATTCCTATACCTAGAAAAGTCCCCAGTTTAACACTCTTTATGGCTGAGTAGTACTTTATTGTATGAAAAGACCACATCTTTTTTTTTTTTTAATCTCTTCTTCATTTGATGGACATTTGGGTTGTTTCCAGGGTCAAACCATTATAAATGGTGCTGCTATAAACTTGGGTCCATGTATATCACCGTGGTATGATATTTTTAATTTTTCTGGGAAGATGCCCAGAGTGCAAATAGCCGGGTCAAATGGGCATTCCAACCTTATTTTTTTGAGGACCCTCCACATTGATTTCCACAGTAGTTGTACCAGTCAGTCTATACTCTCAGCAACAGTGGAGAAGGATTCTTTTATTCCACAATTTGCATCTCTCGAATGACCAGTGCTGTTGAACATTTTTTCATATGTTTACTTGCAGTTTGTATTTCTTCATCTGAGAAGTGTAAATTCATCTCAGATGCCATTTTCAGATTGGGTCTTTAAATCTGGGAAATTGATTTTTTTGAGTTCTTTGTATGTTCTTGATAGTAATCCTTTGTCTGAGGAACAGCTGGCAAACATTTTCTCCCATGTTGTGGGTTGTCTCTTCACTCTGTTGGTTGTTTCTCTTGCTGTGCCAGAGCATTTAATCAGATCCCAGTTGTTGATTCTTTGTGAATATTCCTATGTGATTGGGATTTTATTCATAGTCTTTGCCTACTGGTTTATTTTTAAACCCCAAACCTTGAAAATAGGAAAATCTCTTTAAAGAGAACTTCTTATGCTCTAATTAATATGCCAACAATTAGCATCATATGGGGATAAAAGTTGGCTCTCTCACTGATAGACCAATGAAGAACTGGACTTTCTGTCCTGGGCTGTAATGTTCCAACTGTGCTTCACATGTCAGTGCATGTGACTGGTTCCAACCACTGACACTGGACAGGACACAGCAGACCCTTTTCCCCCTGCACAGTCATCCTCCCTTTCTATTGCTGCTCTTCCTTTCTGTCTCAGTTTCCCTGGGCTTCTGCTGAGGCTCAGCCCTGCCTGAAGTGGCTTTTTGGTGGTTCTTTGTGAGACTCTGCTCTAGAACTGTGGAAGAGACATTTGTTTTCTTGAGATCCAAATTTGGAGGACTGTTACAAAAAGTGGGTGACAGTAAAGATCAAACTGAAGGCTCAACCATGACTATTTGTCAGTTTTTTTAAGAAAGAAAAATTTCATTATACAGTGTTTGCAGCATGCATGTTTTCCCATTACTTTTTCTCTTTCTCTCTCTCCTTTTTTCTTCTTTCCTTCCTTCCTTTCTTTCCTTCCACTTTCCTCTTTAGAAAATTAGGTTTTTAGATTATGTCTGACTTCTTGAAGTGGAAGTCTTTTGAAAGAAATAAATGTTTGAATAAAAAACTAATTTATTTTTCTGAGACAATTACTGAGTTTACCACCACTTATAAGAAAACAAATAAAACAGAAGCAAAATGGCATTTAAACCCTGTGGTTATTCCTGTAATATTATGCCTGTAATACACAGGTTTGTTAATTATAAATTGTAAAGTCTAATTTTTAAGTAATATAATCACTAAGCTCAGTAATAAAAGACTTTGGAAAAGGATAGCAAAACATTGTAGCTCATCTCTTCTAGCTGTTATTTATTATTTAGAAATGTATTACAAGACTTAGGGTTCTTTTACTTGTTGAATTTTTTCTAAATTACACTTGGCATGAAGGCTTGAATTTCTAAAAATCTGGAGGGAACAGCTGGTGCTCTAATAAATATTCAGGCCAGCTATTTTAATACTTTGTACTCAATTAAGTAGTCCTGTAAAGGAGGAACACTTGACTTAAGCATTTCTCAAAGTAAAATATTTACTTCAACAGAAATTTTCCACAATGGTAATGCATCTTGCAAAAGCAGTCTTAAGACTTCATTCTGCTAAGTAAGTAGACCACTTCTTGATGATGCCTTTCATGGCAAAGTTACTGTTTTGAGCTTTGATCATGTCAATATGGCCTACCCCTTTGACTGATGAAGACCACAAGTCATTGACCTTTATGTGGTACCATGTTAAGAGGGTGACACAGGATTCACCCTAGCTTGGGCATTCTAATGCCCTGGTTGTAGGCAGGCAGAAGACTGCTGGTAAGAAGTTCAGACTTCAAATATCATAATTTTAACCAGCTTCATTTCCAGGCTTCTGACCTTAGTTTACTTTCCTACTCTGGTTAAACCTTTTTGCATTTGCAAAGTGGCATGTTTAGTAGTATTAATAATATTATTTTCACATGCTGGGGTTCAACTCAGTGCCTTGAGCATGCTAAGGATTCTCTATCACTGAGTTATACTCCAGACCTAATTACTATTATCAACAATAATATTAAGACCTAACATTTATCTTATAGGCATGCGGATGAGAGGAATTAGTATGTGTAAACTACTTGAAATACTCTGTAGTTCTTAGCAGTTTTTACTGTTTTCCTCAGCATCCATCATATCTGTTGGTTGTTTGTCCTTAACTTCCTTCAGAACCATTAAAACAATCTTACACTGGAGTGTACATTTTTTTTTTGTTGTTCTCTGTAATGTTCTGCCCACATAAGTGCATTCTCAAAATAATTAAAGAAGAAAACAATCTAATAAATGTTAACAATGTTCTTTTCATTTTCTGTGAATGGCGTGTAATTCTTATCATGGAAACCAGACCAGGAATTCACAGCTATTGTTTGTTGTTAATTTTCTTATTTTTCTTTACCCAGTTAGATCCTCTCTTCCTTGTGTTCTTCACAAAACCAAGTTGTCTCATACTAGTATTTTGCGCTGAGAAAATGAGCTTTGGATATTAGCTGTGGTATTAGGCCTAAAACCTGGTGAGAATGAGTGGATAGGAACACTTTATTGAGAGCTGTTAAATGTGAGCATTCTGGAACTATCTATATCATTTGAACGTGTTTTTAGATTTTAATGGTATCACGAATCCTGCATGTTTTGTTCATAGCTTTCCTCTGAATTGTAGACACAGTCTTTCAGTTAGAAGGGGAGAATTTAGTCAGTGATACAGATAACTCAGTTTTCCCCTTGTGTGCTTTCAGTTGATGCAGAGCTTGTGTTTTGGTTGGAACTATCTGGGTCATTGACTAAATGGGTCACCCATCATGGTGAAGGAGTGATTTGGAGAGTGGCTTCTCTTCTGGTGTGCACTGTGTGCTTGTGCTCTTTTGCTCCAGTTCTGTCACCTGATGCAGAAGATAAAAACTATCCTATTTCTGAATGTAATATTTATCAGCTGGGGCTCAGTTTTGGGACAACAAAGCCAAGTGTGCTAAATTAGTAGGCTCTAAGAACTTGGTCACTCCTTCCCATGTAGAAGGTATGCTGAAGGCTCTAATCCTTAAAGAGGAAAGAGAAGGGATGAAAAAGAATGTTAAGTAGATTTTATTTTGTCTGTCTGTCTGTCTGTCTGTCTGTGTCTGTCTATTATCTATCCAGCTGTCTGTCTATCTTCTGTCAGTACTAGGAATTGAACCTAGGTTGAACTCAGGGACTTTGCACTGAACTATGTCTTCTAGTCCTTTAAAAATCTTTAACATTTTTTTTTTTTTGAGACAGGATCTTCTTGCTGGTCACTCAGTTGCCCAGCCTGGGTCCTGGGTGTTTTTTTTTTTTTTTTGGGTACCGGGAATTGAACTCATAATTTTGCGTTTGCCAAGCAGGCACTTGCACCACTGAGCTAAATCCCCGGCCCTGGGTCCTGGGTTTTATATTTCATCTTTAGTCTACAGGAAACGCTCCTTAAACTCCCCAGCTGTGGTTTAGATTCATTATCGGTGTCAGCATGTATGCATAGCTTGTGATTTCCTCTTTGGGAAAATAGGCCAAGTTACCTCCTCTGAGCCCTGCTTGCTGGTTTTTGTGTGTGTCTGGAGGATTGAGTGTCACCTGATGACCTGAAGTCTAGAGTCCCGAAGCACCAACTCTTCTGCTATCCTAGAGTTTCTTGGGTGTTGGAGCTACAGTAGGCTCCTATTTAAAATGCGTATTCAGATATGGCCAATAAGCGGGCTGGAGATGCAGCCTTAAACTTGCTTTTAGCTGATGCCAGTGTTTCCAGTTACATTTTGAATCACAAGGATCTTGTAAGTTTTAACGTATTCTAAATGAACTTCATTTTCAAACCTTAAATATACTATTTAAAAATGAAAATGTGAAAATATCACTATTCAGATGCATACAGTGACAGTAACATGGCTTTTTAACTTGTAGGTAGTTATGGGTGCCTGCTGGCAGCCCCAGGTTAGAGTCTTGTTTCCTTTGTTACGCTGGAGGTTAACAGGTGCACAGAGTTTTTGACATTCTGGCATAAAGTGGAGACTTTCTTCTTGACTAGACCAGAGGATTAAAAAAACATTGAAAGGAAATGACTTTCTTATTAATTTTAAAATATAGCATTTAATAATGTTATCTCTTCTGGCGTCGCAGGTCACTAGGAATTGTACACTGGGAAGTGTTCTTTTAAGTAATTGCAGAAGGTATGCAGTTATAAGCCAAAAACTTGGGGGCTGCTGGGGGCCTCTAGAGGTAGGTTGGTTGGAAAGATGTGTTTACGTGTTTGCCTACTCTGCCCTCTGTTTCCTATGGGTTTGGGGAAGAGTGGCACTCTCCATTTCTGGAAACTTTTGAACCCAGATACACTAAGCAGTTCCATTTTAGCTATGAGAAGAAAATCACCTTGAAAATTGTATCTCAGGCTAATGGGAAGTGAACCTTAAATGTTAGCAAATCTGTTTCTGTGGGCCTCTCCCTCTCCTCCTTCAGGTCACTGTTGCTCATGTTCCACTTTGGAATGAGTCCTTTATTTCATTTTTAGAAAAGGGCACTTTATGCTTTTTTACTTTAAAAACAATACAGCCACAATAATTAGCCTTTTTTAAGGAAAGGAACGTTATCATAATCCCAATAATAACTTTCTTTTGGTAAAACTATAGTAAATGCGGAAACTCCTACTCAGAAAATACCCAAAAAGAAAAGAGAAAAAAAGTATCTTAGAGTTTCACTTGTAGTCACCTGTGAAGATTCAAATTTAGCAAACTGCAGTTCCTCAATTTTGTGGAAGAAAAATGTGCTCTTACATCATTAGCTTTTAAACATTTATTCTGGCTTTGCTGGTATCCCCCTCCTCCATAACATTCTGAATATGGCTTTTAACTTACAGAACACCTTATGAATAAACATCAGTTTCATACAACCAGAAGTAAGAAAATAAAATCTGCTCTCCTGTAGGCATTTGAAAAATCCTATACTTTTAATGGAAGGAGTTACAGATGTTAAGTAATTGGGCATAAAACTGAAGAAATCAGGCTCTTAGTTTTAATTTTTTTTTTTAACCATGACCTCTTATAGACAAAAGAATGTAGCTGGGAACTTCTGGGACACCTGTTGGTGGTTGGTGCCCTACTTATCCAGGGATGGGACACAAGGTGACTCACAGAGAAAAACTATGCAGTAGTACTGCATTATGTTTTACCTTGTAACTGGAATCCTAAGGAATACAGTGTTTCTTTGGTACCAGTTCTTATAACTTTGTATATTGGTTTTTGAAAGAATACATTGCTGAAGAGATGTCTAGATGATATAACTATATGTGACATTTTCATTTTTTTCTTTAGTCTGTAATATTTAATAATTCCTCATATTCTCTGTATGCTTTGAGAATTTTAAAATTGCTGTCTAGTGAGGATTTGAAATAATTGCATAAAAGTTTGAAAATAATGTTTACTTTTCTTAAGATGCAGAATCAAAATTTTAGAAGTAAAGGAGTTGTTGTCGCCAAAAAAGCATCGACATATCTTTTATATTTTGCAGATATGTATTCCATTTAAATGTTGAACTATATTCCTGGATTTAAAATATATTATTGTCTTGTGAAGTCCTGTGTTGCTTGCATTGTTCTGTTCTGAGTTGCTCTGTTTTGTTTTGTTTTATTCTCTTTAAAAATGTAGATATTATCAATATACATCTTCGATGGATATTAAATAGTAATCTATATATATCCTTGGGCTTGTTTTTAACATTGATACATGCTCTCTAAAGAAGAGCAGCTAAATCATCATATGACCTCTGAATATTTTTATTTATGATGGGTTAAATTTCCTTGTCAGAGTGTATTGTAAATATGCAAACTGAAACTTTTTAAATATTAAAGAAAAGAACTAGAGACTAGTTTTATTAAGACATAAGCAAAAAACCTATTATTATATTTTTGATTCTCTGAAACTAGAAAATTAACTCTTAACTATGATATTATTACATCTTAACTGAATGCAACCAACAGATCATTAATTGCTGAGAACCTGTCAAAGTGCAGTTTCTAATTTTAAGGGTCTTTTCTATTGAATTTTCCCTCCCCTCCTTCTTTCTGTGATTTTAAATTCTAAAATTGAGAAGACAGAACATTTTGCTTTTAGGGAGCCAAATCTTTTCTCAGTCTTTTTAAAAAGATTGACCTACAAATGGAAGAACAGGTAGAATTCTGAACAGAAATGGCTGGGCAGATATTTATTTCACCAGTCTTTAGCCTACCTTTGTAGCAGTTGAGTATTAGAACTGTGTTTTAATTGTTTTTTTTCAGTCCTGCAGTGGGACACTGACACTCCCCACCTCCTGGCCAATTTCAAGCAAAGGCCTTAGTTTATAAAATGGGAACAGAACTGCTCTTCTGGGGACTCTGTTGGGAACCTTGGCTGGTCTTTGCTTCACTAGGTGGGGATGCCGTGGAGAGGGGAAGCTCTTTTCCCTGTGAGTCTAGTTTTAGTTGAGCCAGAGGAGGCATCTGTTTGCCATTTAGACACTGAACTTGGAACACTGAACTTGGGGGACGCTTGCACTTTGCTTGTTTGTAGGGTGTATGCTCACCCAACTTCCCAGGTTGCCAAGTCCCCACACTTGGAGTCCATTGAGTTCTTAACAGTTTTGGCACAGTCATTTTGATTAACATCAACCTTGCTTATGTTAAGTAACTATTCAGGTTATTTAGGAATTACTCATATGCTTTGGAATGAGCACACTTAAAACCCCCTGCCTCATATGGATTCCATATGTGGCTTTTAAGTTAGCAGAAACACAAGTCTTCCAATTAATTTGCAACATGAAATTACATGTTGAATAGATTAAACTGAATGGCATAGGCATTATTTGAAATTGTCCTCTCTAATATCATTCATATTTTATTTAAACAAGCTATTAGATGTTTGAAGATTCTGTGGTGACAAAAACAATCTCCAAATTCACATATGTCCAGTTTGGTTTTTTATTGCTGGATGCAGTTGTCCATGGAACTCATTTTGTTGCTTGTATTGCACTGATGTGCTTGGAGAGTATGCGATGGCACACAGTATGCTGTGTGTGGAAAAGGGACATATATGAAAGTGGTTGAGAGGGAGGCTGCCTGCTCAGATATGGGACTTGCCACCTCTGAGCCATGTGACTCCCAGCAGTTACCCTGTCACTTTGAATTGCTTCTTTGGGGTAGAAAGTGGGTAACAGTGGTGGTGCCTACCTCTGGGGCCTCTGTGAAGGTCAGTGAGATGATGTCTACACAGTCCTGGGCACCACACGTGAGAGGGCTGAGTGCTTGGGAACATGTCCAGCAGTGACAGTCAGCAGAGCTGCTTTGTCTCTTGTCCGCATCTGAGGAAGGTGTTTGCATTGCTCAAGAACCTCAGCTTTCCCTGCTCATAAAGTGCACTCTGTGAAAGAGCTTTTCACCAGTCCCAGGGTGGTTTCCCGTCATCCTTCACCACAGGCAGAGACAGAGCTTTGTCTTTCCTTTGGCAGTTAACTCTGAGGTTTTCTACCAGGGCAACTTCCGCATGCCCCTCTCTGCAGGACCTTCTTTCCTCTTGTGCTTAGCTCAGCTGTCTACTGTGGCCATGCCTGCCTGATTTGACCAGTTGTTCTGTGATATAATGCTAGTGTTTCTTTTGTCTTACTTAGGGGATCATTTTGAAAATTCAGACCTACCTGGTTTATTGTTTTTTTTCTTAAATGGTAGTATATGCATGATGTTAAAGTTTCAGTTGAAACTTTATTGAAATAAGTTAGTTGAATCCAAAGTAATTTTCTTAGCTTAGGAACAAAATTAGTATCTATATGGGCCCCACTGCAAAAACTTTTTACCCTAAGTTGGGTGTGTTTACTAAGCTATATGTTATTAATATAAGTTTATTCTGATAATTATGAATTCTCTAATTGCATTGTAGTTGTATGCTTAATGTTTTTTTTTAAATAAATGCTACTTATGAACTGCTAAACTTTAGGGAATCTGATGTTTAAATTTTTTTCATTGTCTGAGAAGTAAAATTCTATATTTGATCTTAGCCAAAAGGCCAAGGAGTAATGAGAAGTAAAATTCTAAGACTGAAAAATCCTTGATGCTATAGTAAAAGGAAGCTTCTTTCCGGCTCAAAGTTAATGTCTTTCATAGTACAAGCATTTGCTAACCATTTGGCATTAGTTTTCGTTTTGGAGCTATCATAAGTAATTTCTTTTCCTTCCATCGTATAGATGAAGTGTCTAGAGCTAAAGTTTTGTCCACATTGAAACTTTCTTCTGTTTTTAATTCTACTGTTTTATTTTTTGATATTTTGCTGCATTTCTGAATATAGATAATTTTCTAAAGGTGAAGGAGATGAAACAGGAAAAAGAGAAGCAAAGCCTGGGTCGGGTCACCTTATTGAGGAAAAGATATGCTTGAGGGGAATTCCAAGCATGTTGTTGGAGTGAGCAGGTGAAATATTGCATACGAAGTCCCTTTCCAATGAGGGCCTGTTTTAGTCAGGGGTTGCAAGGAGAACAATTACATACAGGACACATAATTTATAGTATTACTTACAGTGGTCACCCAAGGAGTCAAATACAAAGAAAGTGCAAGAAATCTGTCCACAATGCTAAAGACCTAGAAAATCCAGCGTGGGCCTAGATTTCATGACAGTAACCTGCATGAGTTCAGCTGAAAACCTGGAGCCCACAACAATGACTCCTGCAAGTCTATTTCACGGGTCTGTGCTAGGAAGACCCAAAGGTCAGTGGTGGCAGTTAGAAAGTGTTTGCCAGCAGGGTAAATGATCTGTGCCAGTAGGTTGAGGGTTCTGCAGTGGAGCCAAGAAGCAATACTTAAAACAAGGACCAGGACTCCCTCAAAAAGCACCACAGCCATCCTCAGTGATAGTGAGGTCCCTAGGTCCTCAGATGATAAGAACAGCTGAGTACATATCAGGAAGCCAGTGTGACAGATTTCTCCTGGATATTAAACAGCACACATCTTCCTCTCTGGAGCCAGGAAGTGATGCTCAAAGGAAGGACCAAAACTCCCCCAAAGTAAACCACAGCCATTCTCAGCAACAAGGTCCCAAGCTCCTCCAATTGTAATAACCAAGTATATTTCAGGGGAGCCAGCATAACAAACTCCTCCAGGAGAACCAATGACTCCAAACAGCAGCACTTAGGAGAACCCACAATGCTACTGTTCCTTTCCAGGTCTCCTTTTTATGCTGGCAACAGTTCTCAGGTGGGCCATATGCTCAGCACCATACTAATTCAGTTCAGCTGGTGTTGAAGTTGACCACCAGTTAGTTACCAACGCACTACAGGGCCGTTGCTGCTGCTTCTGGAATCTGTGAGAAGAATGTATTAGGTACTTGTGTGGCAGAGTTACTTGGATTGTTGACCTCATAAGGATAGTCATCCAAATGTGGAGATATTGGGAAACCTTGTTCCATAACTTTTCTGTGCTTCTCATATCTTAACTTGGTATTCAAAGAATGCTCTTTATCTGGGCCATTTCTTATAGTTTACAGTGGGCAACCTTCAGTGATGAGGCAGTATCTGTCTAGGACCAAGAACAGTCTCACTACGTTCTACAAAGCAGTAGGATTTCCAAGCATCTGCAACCCACTTGTGGTACAAACCCACTTCATATGCAGTTTCCATCTGGACTCCTCAACACTATCCCCTTTGAATTGTAGGGACAGAGTAAACTGATGTAAAAATCTGATGTTCTTGCTGCCTGCTGTGCTAAGGTAGTCCTTGTCTCTGACCCAGGAGTCTCAATTCTTGTGCCAACTTCCATGAAATAGTAACAAGTGAAAATCAAATACAGACTTGGTATAAGTGTGTATATTGTGTATTAGTTGATTGTGTATTTAGATAAATGTATTCACATGTGTTCTGTTAGGGAAATAATCCCTGGGGTCATGCCCTCTCTTCCCAGCGAACTAACTTTGTGTCTCATGTAGCAGGATTTGAGTAGTGTGAGGGAGTCTAACTCAGCATCATGAAGTCCCTATTTGAACCTCATTTCTGTTACTTTCCAGCTCTTTTATCTGTCTCATTTTAAGCTTTTTGAGTCTGAGTTTCCTTGCAAAGTTTTGGGAGATAGTTCTTCATTGGTTTCTCATGTTTCAGCACATCTTGGGAGCTGAGGTACTGATAGTCTTTGTTTGGGGGACTGTCTTCTCAAGGATTTTCATATAGCAAAAAGCCTTGGAAGATAGATGCCCATTAAAAGTTCCCTAAATTAAGGAATCCTGTCTGGTAGTGCATTGTAACTGTGTG
Organism: Hydrochoerus hydrochaeris; assembly: GCA_004027455.1. NCBI lineage: Eukaryota > Metazoa > Chordata > Mammalia > Rodentia > Hydrochaeridae > Hydrochoerus > Hydrochoerus hydrochaeris. Next base: position 72,908 of record PVLA01004269.1, on the reverse strand, counting down.
AGCTCTCCCTGTACTGTGCTGTGGGCCTTAAAGCTGGGGACTAGCGCAGATGCCCATACAGTCCTTTGGCTACTGCTGTGCTGTGAGTAATAAACTATTCTTTCTCTCTGACCTAGATGTTTCATGTCTTCTGTATCTATTATCCATGAAACTGTTAAGCTAACTTGTTATTTTCTCCATAGTCTGTAATCTTTGATTTTGCCCGGTACTGAAAGTCATAAGACTTGCTCTGCCTTAGTTTGATCAGTGTGCTACTTCTCCTCTCTACCACCTGTCCTGGCCTTGGGTCAGATCATTCCATTTCTCCCTTGCCTTACTGCAATATTTCACTTCCTTCTCCAACACTCTGTTCTCCCCACTGCTGTAGGAAGGTTTCTCCAGTGGCAAATCTGGTTTTGTCAAATTCCCCTTCTGCAAACATTTACTTGATCTTCATTTGTACAGAATTAAAGCTAAATCCCATTGTGAGGACCTCACCTGTTCCTTCTATCTCATATTTTCACATCCATATTCATTCCACCAGAGTTGTATGGAAGGAGCAAAGGGATGTGCAGATTCTCTGGGTTTAGGGGTCCTTGCCGAGAGCCCCAGTCAACTATGTCTGCAGGTGTAACTTGGACCTTTTTCCTTTACCCATGCAAAGAAAGGTGTGGGCAGCTGTTAAATTGTGAATTTAATTATATTTCCTGACTCCATAACTTTGCATTTTTCTCTGCTTTCAATAATATGTTCCTTCCATTTCTTTGATCAAACATATAGTATCTGCCACCAAAAATTTGTGAAGAATAAAGAGATCATGAGTGCAAAGCACTTACCTCTGGGTCTGATTAGCTGCTGCTGCTGCTATTCTTGCAAGAATTGGTTCTAAAATTTTAATGTTTGCTTGCTTTTCCCCAAACTTCCTCTACCTACCTCTCCACCTCATAAGGAGGTCTCATTTTAGTGGTTCATCCCTTTAGCTTGTCTTTCTTATTGCTCTTTTCCAGAAATATTTTAAAAACATCAAAGATGGAGAGAGAGCTAGTCTCAGTGGTAGAGCATGTGCCTGTCCTGTGTAAGGCCCTGAGTTCAATCTCTAGCACTAAAACATCAGTACCACCACAACCACCCACCCCTAAATTTGTGCAAAACTAGAAAGTTAATATATTTCTTTAGTGGCCAGTTGGATGGCATGAACAGTGAGGGACTGTGGAATTCTCTCAGTTAGAATTGATAGTCTGGTACCCTGTGCCTTTTTCAGTTTGAGTGGTTCTGTGCAATCTGTTTTCTTTCATTTTGTAGTCTTTTCTTTTTTCCACGTGTAGCACCTCACTTTCCACTTGAGGCTCTTTTATCCACAGCAAATTGTTTTCTCGAGGATAAAACCAAAGGTGAGTTAAAATACAAACTGGCTGTTAAATTATGTGTTTTATAAGCCACTAAATCATATGGGTTCTGTTCTGTGTGGTTCAGTTTATCACTGGAACCATTTTAAACAAAAATGGTAAAAAGAATCAGTCACTAAGTCCCTTCATCGCTGGGGATTACTAGTGTTGGTGGGGTTGCAGCTGCATAGGTGTCTTGCTGTGAGGACTCCTGGTTAGTGCTCATTTGGTTAGAGGCCTGTTTCTCACAGGTCTTTCCTGTTGCATTGTAGTTTAAGTTCCAGACGATAGGATTTTAGCTCATGTTTCGGCAGGGCTTGGATCCTAGAAGGCATTCTGCAAATCATTTTGAATGCATGAGTAACTAAATAAGAGACCATGTGAGTGCCTGGTTACCTGTAAGACGCTAATGTGAGCTAGTATTTTCCTCGCATATGATGTGGAAAGATATATAAGTGTGGGGGCTGACAGGAGATGTGGGGAAAATGTCTGTGATACTTGATTCTCTCTCCCTTTGCTTCTGTCCTCTCACTTGTCACTCTGAAAGGCTGACAGGCTAGGGTGTGTAGCAGTTCCTGAGTACTTGAGAATCCCAACTCCTAGGATCTCCTTTAGTTCAAACGTAAAAGATGTTCCAAAGAATGAACATTTTTTGTCTCTTCATCTACACCCTTCACATTGATTTATAATCCCTCTAATCCTTTAATCTCCATTTTTTCTCCCCACCTCTGCTCTGGTCTTCATTTGTAGAGTTTTATCTGTTACCTTTTCACATGTCCAGACTATCTTTTTTCCCAGGGCCACAGACAGCTTCCTTCTTGATGCTTCTTGGAAACTTTCTGGAACCCTTTATTGAGTTGAGATCTATCCAGTAAGACATGGAGGAGTTGACTGTTTTAAAAATTTCATTTCAGTTAAATCATCCAACGAAGGATTTTTCTCCTGCATGTGTGGACTCTCAGCAAACATTTTATAATAGTATACACAAAGTAAACCATATTTATTAAACAGTATTGCAAAGAATATGATAACTCAGAAAGGAAAAGAAAGTGCCTATTTGTACCCATCAGTTGTTAGTATTTGAATACACAAAGTGGAAATTTTCTTTGACAATCTGGGAAGTGGCAACATTGGGTAGGAAAGTTATACACTGTGTTGCAGACTACTGTTGTCACAGTCCATTTTCCCTTAGTGAAAGGAAAGCAGAAAGCCCTGAACCCATCTGAGAGTCCTGGGAGAGCTGACACTCCTGTCTGTGAGTTGGGCCTGTGGGATAGAGCTTGACTCTCTTGTGAATTTGCCTCTTTGTGCTGTCATAGTCATGGAAAAAGGTCAGTGCTGTGCATGATTTAAAAAACCATAAAAATTTAGTACTTTTTACTGTGATCACTTTTCAGAACATTAGAGTCCTCAGTTTTTTATGGAAAAGAGACTACACAACGTTCCTTTTCCTATTTGTGAGATACTTTATGAAAATCCAATCTTGAGAGATGGTGTTACAGACATTGTTCTTTCCTGTGTATTTATCAGATTCCCTTAGTCATTTTGATTTCTGTTTAAAAGCAACATTGTTCCTTGAAGTGATAAAATAAATTGAAACCATGTATACTTTTTAGGCTTTCAATCCTAAAAAGATTTGAGATTAGAACTGCCATCTTTAAAGATGAAGGGCAACTTTGTGTATCACTTGCAATTCTAATAATGTCATCTTCAGTTGCATTATTGGGTGACATACCAGACAGGTTGCTGCCAACACCATTCTTGAGTTGTTTAGGCAACTGTCTTATTTAGATTGCTGAAAGCTTCATTGTGGGGTGTGGGAAACTAAAGTAGAATTTTTTTATTTTTTATTTTTTTTAATACCAGGCAGGTGCTTGAACTGCTAAACTAAATCCCCAGCCTAGGGTAGAATAGTTTTTTTTTTTTTTTTTAAAGAAAAAAGTCAGAAAAGAAAAAAAGCATAAGAGATAACAGCAGCAGACCCAAAACAATAACAATACAGGTTTTCAAAACAGAATGAAAGAAATTTAACAGTGGTTATTATATTGCATATTGTTCTTTTTTTCAAAGAAAAGAAAATTAAAATAGAAGAACAGAAAAAAGAACAATACCGAATTTAAAAAAATTAACATAAAATCACTAGTTGATGTTATCCATTGTCATCTTAAAAAAATAGTTGCCAAAGTCACAGAATCAAAGCATAAATAATAGCTAGACACTCAAACATTGACAGTGCAAATCCTCCTGTTCAGCGATCCAACAGAAATTCAGTAATATGGTCATCTAGCTTACACACTATACATATTGTTATACCCTTTAGAACACTTTCCTTCCCTTTCACTTTCACAATATCTATTATATTTTTTGGATCCCATTATTCTGCCAGTTCTTATTATTTTTTACACTAGAGAAACAATGTGATACTAGTGTGAGTCTTGTTTACTTCACTAATGAAGATATTCTCAGGTTGCCTCCATTTATCTGTAAAGGCCTCAAGATCATCCTTTTTTATAGATGAGTATGAGTAGAATAGTTTTAATGTTTGCATTTCATTTTGACATTGTCACCAGGGACAGTGTTTAAGGTTGTACAAAAAAAATTACAAAACCACCCTAAGGCAGTTTAGTGTTACATAGGGCACTTGCTTTGCTGTCTTAGGTCAGGTCGTTTTTCCTACCTGTCCCAGAATCTTAGAAACCTTCTCACTCTTTCCCCAGGGTTTTGGATATTGTCATTCAATCTCTCTTCTCTTTAGTGTACTGACAGAAACATTGCCTTGGTCAAAACCTCCATCCTTTCAGCTTCACTGGCTTCCTGTGGCCTGCTCCTTGCTTTTTGTCCTATTCTTCACTCCTTTCTACCCCATTGCAGTGTGGTTGTGACCCTCCCACACACTACAAATAACCTTCAGATTCCTGTTGCCTGGTCTGTTTTGCTGCCTGTAGAGCCTCTGAGCCTTTTCCCCTCAGCCTTTTCTTCTGCGCATCATGCCAGCCTCCACACCCTGAGGGAGGTTAATACTTGGAGCATCACTCCACCATAATTTCCCTTCAGAACATCTGTACCAGGAGATTAGAGCATTATTACACTTTCAGATGGTTATTTGATTGTTTATTGTTATGGTTCAGACTGAGAATGGCTTCCGAAGGCCTTATCTGTTCCCAGGCCGGGCTTTGAAAGGTGACTGAATCATGTGGGAGATGGAGCCAACTTGCTGTTAAGAGGTGGGCTCTGGTCAGAAGAGGCAGGCACTGGGGTCATGACCCAGGGTATGTGTCCCAGCTCAGCTCTCTGCTTTTCTCTCACTGTTTCCTGGCTGCTGTGATGTGAGTAGCTTTCCCCTACCAGGCCCTTCCATGCTGCCAGTGATGGCAAACCTTTGAGAGCTTTCCCTGACAACAAGCAGCTGACTACAGCTCGTGTGCCATAGATTTGCCACCTCTGTGCTCTGCCGACTATGGACTATAACTGTGAACCAAAATAAATCTCTTCCTTCAAGTTGCAGATGTGAGGTGCTGTGTGTCAGCGATGAGGGACATGGCTAAGCCATCTGTACTGTGTACTAGGTGGTCAGTTGCAAGGGAGTGGGTTGTACCCAGTTAAGGCAGTATGCAGGGCAAGGGAAAGAAAGTATACCGTAAGACAGCATTGACTTATTAACGCTGCTCCCTTTAACAGTCCTCCCTTTCCTTTTAAAAATGTGCGTTTGTTTTATAAAGTCCAAGGGTGACAGCATATATAGTGACTTTTTACAAAACCCAGAAATACGAAACCATTCAAGTTCCAGCATTAGGCTCCTAGAGCACGAGGCCTAGTTTTGGGATGTACTGTTGCTTCCTGTTCTGCTGAGGATAATTTTTATTCTAGAAATTCTGGAAGTATTACAGAAATGTGTGTTTTAACTTTTCAGAGAGGTCAGTACATTCTCTTTGCACCTGTGGTTTTGAGAGGTGGCAGTTAGAGGCATCAAGACTTGCAGAAATGGACGGTGAACACGGGGTGGCAGAGAGTAGCTACTTCTGCCAGTCATAGGCTGACAGAAGTAATCAAAAGGGGTCAGGATGCTGCTGCATTTGTTCAGGGAGCTGTTCTGCTTCCAGGGTACACTGTCCCCAGCTGGCCTTGTGTTTAGTGGGGCTCAGTGAAAGGCATTCTGTGTTTTTTTTTTTCCCTCTGTCTACCCGAAGGAGGTGCCAGGGTGATCTCGCTAAAAAAAAAAAAAAAATTCCTGGTAGGTGGCCTATGGCCTGGTATCTAAAGCTTGTTATGATCCAGGCCCATGGAGGTTTCAGTTTCTCTTTAATTTGGATGGCCTTGCCTGCGTCAGAAAAGGCTCTGAAGTGTTTAGTAAGAACAGGCTTTGAAAGTCACTTTCAAAATGCTGGGTCCCTTCAGGGCAAAAGGACTTTTTGTGACACTAGTCCAAATTTTTTATCACACTCCATAGCCTGAGGTCTCAAAAACAACAGCAAAAGCCCTTTGCTAGCCTGGCTTTTGTGCAGCTGTTGTACCAAACCTTGATGTAGTGGATTCCTTTATGTTGGACTTGCAGGACCTGTCATCCAAGAAAGGTTCCTAGAGGCTCCTGCAGTCAAGAAAAGGTGGCCAAACAGGCAGCAGTGATGAACACAGGCACCCATATTACGTAGATACAGACACAGCTGCCTAGGGTTGAGGATGAAAGATACACAGTGAAGACCATGTGTGTCCAAGATCTTAGGTGGGCAGAAGAGAGGTGGGTGATGGGCTCAGTGAACTGCAAGCCTCCTCCTCGCTTTTCTGGATGGAAAGGTTTTGTGGGAGGGAACACTCCGCTTGCCAGAGCATTACAATATAGGAACTACATAGGCCTTGTCAACAATTTGCCAGCAAAGTATTTGCAAGGTTTCTATTATCATTAAATAGCTACAATGGCTGAGTTTGGATTGGCTGAAAGGAAAGGTGAAATGAGGTAATCATAATTACATGATTTTTTTTAAAGTTCTGGCATCTTGTGTTCTCTGCCAGCCAGAAATATTCAGGCAGCACTGCCTTTCATCTGCTGAGCCTGCCAGATGGCAATTTCTCAGTCAGTGAGCACAAGAGTATTTGGGATTCATGAGTGAGTCAGTTCCCTTTCTTGCTGTGACCCGGTGAACTCTCCTTGCTGTTGTTCTTACATCAGTGTTCCTGAAGTCCTTGCCCTGCATTTAAAGCCACCAGGCCAGTTCAAGGGCTGGTGGTCTTTAACTTCCCAGTGATAAGTGACTGCCTAAATAGACCCCTAAATGCACTTTTGATGTGAGTGGACCCTAAGTTCTATGGGAAAGATGTGTTTCCTCCTGCTAGGCACTGGCTTTGTCCGGGGAAGTGCTCCGTGGGAACAGTCTCAGTTTTTGGGGTTGAGAATTCTTTCCCTGGTGGTGGGACCTTCTTGAATACTCATTCAACCCAGGCATATTGACAGGATATGCTTGCCTGTACAGGACTATATAGGATGATTCTTGTACTTTGGGAACTCTCAGTCCTGTGGAGGAAAGACAAGTAAGTAAATACGTAAAAGGAAGGTAGCAGGTGAGCCTGAAGGCAAAATAGTTGAGAAGCAGGATGATCAGAGATGTGTTATTGTGTTGAGAGGGGCTAGTTGCTAAGCAGAGTACCTGCCATATTTTCTCTGTCTGGTCTTGTGACTTGTAACAGCTGTGGTGCTTTGTGTGTTGGTTCTGTTCTTGTTCCCTTTGAGACCCCTGCAGTTTACCCTGGGTGTACTCTCTGGAAATTCTTAGACTGTTTAGTAGATGCCTAGAGTCTAATGCTTACTTCTTCCATTTTGTTCACCCCCTAGACCATAAACTCAGTGAGGTCAGCAACCATGGCGAGCACCATCATGCTGTAGTGCAGGTGTCAGGCATTCAGGGACAAATTAGGGTTTGTTAGTTGACTGTCTTATAGTTGCTCATTATTAATTGGTTATGTAAATATAATGAGACAATTCTATAGTAAGTCTTAAACATATGCTGATTTTTATTGCTGTTTTTCAGAATATGGAAATTTGTGGCCAGCAATACATTTGATGCTTATTCATTCTTTTATTCATTAACTGATAGGCTCTATCTGGGCATAATATCAATCTTTTTCTTCATTGATGTTTTTTGAATACTGTATTTTTACTGCACTAGGGATTTTCTTTTAACTTGATAATTATTTTGATAAATCTTATCACCTTGGATACTGTTTTAGAGCTAATTCTTTTATAGTAATTATTTTTTATTTTTTTATTTTTATTTTTTTTGGTGCTGGGGATCGAACTTACAACCTTGCATTTGCCAAGCAGGCACTTAATGCTGCTGAGATAAACCACTGGCCCCATCTAGTAAGTACCTTTAAGAGTGCCTGACCATAAAAATTTTGAGAAATCACATTTTATTAATAACTTTTGAGATTTAGCAGCAATTTAAATTGATAATAATGAAATGCACTTTGGTAGATTGTGTCTTGGTAGAAACTAAGGCAGAGATGAGGATGATTCTACCAGAAGAACATAATTAATCATCAGTTTAGCTAGCATTTCAAAATAATACAAGGCTAGCAATAGTGTTTATTTCTTTTTACTTCTTGTATGGCCCTTGCTGTGTGACAAGGACAATTACACATGTGGCCTGTATGTATTAGCTCGCTAAGTCCTCTTTGTGAGCCTTTGAGCTATTTGTACTGTTGTTCACATTGCAAGATGAGGACATTGAGGTACAGAGGTGGAGTAGCTTGTCTGTAGCCATGTGCTCAGAAATAAAACCTGTCTGGTCATGTGTACAATGTAGAATAAAACTTAAATGTTGTGAACAAATTATAATATTTATCCTCTTATCAATTTAGGGCAAGTATCCTTTTGAACCATTTCAAGTTACCAGATATATATATATATGATTTATAAGTTTTTAGTTTCTTTTAATTGTGGTAAGATATATGTAGCTATGATTGTTAGTTTTGAACCATGTAAAGGCAGATGACTTCATGATTTGATCAGCTAAGAGACATTCAAAACATTACCATTTCCAGAGCAAAGTGATTTCAGTTTAAGATGATAAACTTTGCCTTTGCAAATGATGCTTGTGACAGTGCTGTTTAGAGAAGTGTTAAAGTAATTTATATATAAAATCAGCTTATGCATGCCTTGTTTTCTAAAGTCTTGTTAGGATAGTATGTATAAGACATAGCTCAGCTTTGACATCATAGCAAGTTGGATGACTTTTTATTGTTGATGTGTGAAGCTTGGGTTGCAAGTTCATATGTTTAGAAAACAAGCTATTGAGAGTCAGGTTTGAGAATGCAAGTAGGAAGTGATGGGGAGTGTAGTCACAGAGCCAGCCATTCCTCTGTCTTGTTTTATGGATCCTGCTTTCTTCCAGTTGATGGTTGACCTTGGAATGTGCCCTGTGTTGCCAGGTCTAATAATTTTCCAGAAACAGCTGGAACTCTACATTTTTTAAATGAGAATGTCTCAACCCTAGTATTTTGTAAGACAATTCAAATTAAAACAAACCAGTACCAGACAGTGTTGTGGAGGCCACATGAAAAGGGAAGTAGGAATGGGCAGTGCAGTTTATCAGTCTGTAGAATGTTGTTGTCACACTGTGTTTGTGCTTTCAGTTGGCTGTTGACACTTTGGTTATATGTACATAGATGTGTCTTTCAGAAATTTTGGAGCTTTTCATCTGTATTTTAAAAGTAGTTTATGCCTTGTTTGGGAGTTGGGGGCCTTGGATGGGTCTTTTTGTGCAGTGTATAATCATGCAGTGTATTTGTGAACTTTTGTGTTTGAAATGGGGAACACTGTAGATCCTGCATACTGCTTGAGTTAGAGAGGCCTTCCCCATGCATGCTTGGGGTACTCAGAGATTCTTACTGTTGTGGTGTTTGTTATATTGAGATTTGCCCTGTCAGGGGAGCTATAAATACTTAGACAAGTGTTCAGTCCTTACTGCTGATATCTAAATTCTCGGCATGTTGCCTACAACTTCTACCTTCAAAAAAATCTATGTCAGTCTTTTCCTTTACAACCTAGTGCTATACACACACACACACACACACACACACACACACACACACACATATATTTTTTTTTTTTTTTGGGCCATGTTTTACATTTAATCATTGTCTCTGGCTCACAACAGCAATCTAGTCCAAAGATTTACTTTTTCTATTTCCAACCTCATTGTTATTTTTATGTAAAAAGTATGTTTTGAGTTACAATTCATGGAGATCAGGCTTCTACCCTGTAGGGGGAAGAGAGATGTCATTCACAACAGAGTTTATACAGACAAATTTTGTACAACAAGCTGAGTTTCCACTGTAATCCAGGAGGTTTATTCATGTTTATACTTAAAGAAACATGACCATATTTGGGCTGACTCTTAAGCCGAGATGATACAGGCCCACAGTTTTTCTTGGAGGAATGGAAAGCAGGGGGAATAGAAACATTTGGAAGAAATAGTTCTAGTTTTGCCATCTTATTAATTGGGCATATTGTTCACAGATTATTTGATGTGTGGCATTTACTCATATTATTCTAGTTCCTTTTGTATTTTCCAATCCTTTTTTTTTTTTTTTGGTACCAGGGATTGAACTCACAACCTTGCGCTTGCCAGGCAGGTGGTTATAACACTGAGCTAAATCCCCAGCCCCTTTCTTTTTCTTTGAAACAGTTTCAAACTTAGAGGAAGATTGCAAGTATGCAAAAAACTCATCACTCTTGCACACCTTCACTGCTAGCCTTCTTCAGGTGTGTCCAGTAACTTCTGCAGTGACCTTATTAACAAAAAGGTCCAGTTCAGGACATGCCTCTATCCATGTCTTTTTGGTTTCCCTCAGTTTGGGTAAGATCACTACTCTTTCCTGGTCTTTCATAAGACTGACATTTTTGAGAAGTGCAGACCAGTTGAGACACATAGAATTGTTCTTTATTTTTCCTTTGAAACTCAGCTCTACTACCTTCTGTGAAGAGACAGCCTGTTGCTGTGAGGAGCAGGCTTTTCTTTCCTCTAGATTATAGCACTTCCTTAGTCAAATATTTGAACATTTATAGATGTTCATCCATTCCATCAGTAAATACCCGCCCCCATATTTGAGTTTTGTGCTGTGGATTCAACTAACTGCAGTTGGAAAATATTTGGGAGGAAATCATGTCTGTACTGATCATGTGCAGACTTGTCATTATTTCTGTAAACAACACAATATAATTATTTGCATAGCACTTTCACACTGTAATCTAGAGATGCTCTAAAGTATATGGGAGGATGTACAGATACAATGCCATTTTATCTAAGAATTCCAGCTACCCCCCATGGATTTTGCTATCTGGAGGGGTCCTGGTGCCAATCTTGTTTCATCTGTTTTTGAATTTGACGAATACACTTTTGGATTTTTGTGTACCAAGTACACAAAACAGAATAAGAAAAAACCTGCTTTCATAAAGCATATGTTTTAGTGCAAGTAACAAATTAAATAGTAAATATGTCAGGTAGTGGTGAATGCTCCAGAGGATCACAGCAAGCAGGCAGGAATGGGGTGTTTGAGGAAGGCCTCCATGATGGTGTTCATAGAGCAGGATCCCCAAGGAAGTGGAGCAGCAGTTGTGCACATACCTACGGGAGAAAGATGCCAACAGTTGGTGGAAACAGAAAGGCAATGCAGGGAGATCTTCAGGACTTGTGGCCTTTGAGGGAGACAAGAAGCTCTGGGAAAGTTTTGAATAGAGATCAGAGATCTGACTGATGCCTGGAAAAGAATTGCTTTGTATATAAAGAGTAACAGATACGTGGGGGAAGCAGAGAAAATGATTGAAGGAGGTGAGGATAAGCTCTTTGCACAACTGTTTGTCCTTTTTGGCATATCGGAGGAACTCGGCTCATTCAAAGGTTAGAACTTTCATCGCTGGGCTGTGGGCTGGTGCTGCCCAGGGCTCCTCGGTTTGCTGTGTTAGCACAGCCACCCCGGGCGATTCTCATGTGGAGACTCCTTGAAATGCATGTTGGTAAATACAGTAGTAAGAAGTGACTTTGGAATGAGTGAATAATTAGCTTATGCAAAAGCCTTTAGAGCTACTTAGATATGAAGTGTTTCTACTTTTGTTGCTTTATTTCTAATAAACCTTACTCAACTTAAAAAAATACATGGTAGTAGTATGAATTTTCTCTCAAAACTTGTCAGACTCAGAAAAATATAACTAGGGAGAGCTGTTTTTAAGTGATGTATATTTTAGGAAATAAATAGGATGCTCTGATATTATTTTCCTGCTTTTAAACATGGTTTCCAGAAGAAATGAATAGATGCTACCAATAGAGTTCATTTACAAAGAAGCTATTGCATGTTTCAAAAGTAAATTGAATTCAGGGAGTAGTGAATGAAGCTGGTAGAAGTAGGTAGTAGTGTTGTGGGTGGTTTGGAGTGGACCAGCTCTGGCTTGGCTTTGCCTCGTGCCAGTGGCTCAGGGGAAGGAAAGGGTTTGGCTGCAGGCTCTGGAAGTACTGTTTTATTTTTTTCCATGGTGATGTAACTTTCATCTTACCCAGGTGATCTTGGGTCAAACATGAAAACTACCCATCTTTGTTTAAGTAGGTAATGTTGTGGTTAAGTGTATAGGCCTTGGGACCAAATTGGCTCCAAAACCAACTCTGAGCCTTCATTGTGATTCTCAGTGAGTTCTGTCACCTTGATTTTCTCTTAGGAGGGAACAGTAATACCTGCATCACAAGTTCAGGACATGCCTCTACCCTTTCTTTGTGGTTTCCCTCAGTCTGGGTGAGTTCCTCACTCTTTGTCTTTCATGAGACTGTGACATTTTTGAGGACTGCAGACAGTAATACCTGCATTGACATTTGTCATCTTATCTGGTGGACATGTTCATCAATTACTAGCTTTTCCTCCTCCTCCCCTTGCGGTTATTATTATCTTCATTATTATATTCCAGTAGTCTGAAGTCATATTTTGCTTTTTGGAATACAGCAAATTTTCAGTGATTGTTTTTGGGTATGAGGATAGTTATTGATCATGTCCAAAACTGTGGTCATTAATGCCTTTCTGTGAAGGAATTTAAAAGTCCTCAGTGTGGGGTTGATCCTTTGTATATATAACCAACAGTTTCTGGAAGTGGGTTGCCATTACTTGTATGATGTGGACTCTCTATCTAAGAGGGATAACCTTACTTGCTTCAGGAACATGTGGTGAAAATTAATGGTTAAGATAATGTTTGTGGCCCTACTCCATTAAGTACTAATTAGCATTAGTTACAACTCTTTATAGTCTCTCCAAGTACTGTCATCCAGTTGATCCCCTGAAGCAGGGGCATTGATGAAAAAGACTGTGCTGTACTGTGAGAAACTGTTCCATAAAATTTTTGCTGTTGCTTTTGAATATCACTTGCCCTATCTAAAATTTTATACCAAAAAAAAAATTTATACCTCCCTTACCAGAGGAAAAAAAAACTAAGTTAAATCAAATACTATATCATAGGACTTTTAGTATAAAATGTCACTTAAGTAATTAATAATGTGGAAAATCAGCGTGTTTTATTTTTGACATTTTACTATCTTTATGCAGCACTGGATCTATCTGCACTAGCAATAACATCCTAAGAATTCTCATAAGTGATTTATGAAGGTACAGTGTGGTAGTGGTGCTCCTAGCATTAACAAAATTTTTTTTTTTTTTTTTGGTACTGAGGATTGAACTCATGACCTTGCGCTTGCCAGGCAGGCACTTAAGCCACTGAGCTAAATCCCCAGCCCAGCATTAAGAATTTTAAAAAAGGTTTATATTTCCATTTTTGTCATTGGAGGCAAAATCTGGATCTTTTGCTAGTGAGACTTGTCTATAAAACAAAGAGGACAATTGCTGTTGAGATTGTTGTTAAAGATTTGGAATACTATATATGCTAAATACCAAATGTGATTGGTTACATATGAATTTATTGCTTTTTTGTTATGATTGTATTTGGAAATGTATAACAAGAACCAATTTCATAATTTTCACAGAAAGTAAAAGGAGTTATCCTTTAGAGTCTTATTGTCAATTGAATTCTCCCTAATAAAGACTTAGCTTAAGTAATTGATTTCCAAACTTACTTGGGGAGGACATAGCTTCTTTCAGTTAATAAAAATCTTTCAAAGGATGTGAATATGGGGGGGTATTTAAATAAAGTGATTCAGTATAATGCTACTTTACCTTTCCCAATTTCTTAAGAATGTTGTGAGCCACTGAAGAATGGGGTTGGTTCTGATTTCCCTCAAGGAGATAGTATTGTGGAAAAACCAGGACTGAATCGAATAGAAGACAGGCAGGCACCAAGGAGTTGAAAGGCAACTCTTTGTTATGCTAGCAGGCTAGGGAAACTGAATTTCAAGTCACCAGCCCCACCTTGGGGTTAAACCGACACATACATAAGTTTTAGGCAGGAAGCACAAAAGGCTGTTAGCAAGTTATTTTATAATTGGTTACACAGGCTTGGCCACATGTCAGGCAGACTTGTGCTGGGATGAAGGGGGTTTCTTATCATATAACAGGAAGGTCAGGGGCTTGGGTGAGTCAGTAGAATTGATTATTGTCTTTAACTGAGCCAGTATGTCCTTGAAGCAAATTAGCACAACAAGATGTATTTTCTAGCTGAATTATGTCTATCTTACAAGTTGTAGCAGGCATTGGAATCTCAAAGCTGGCTGAGTCTTAACAGGCTGGGCCTACCTTTCCTGCTCTTAATATACCATCAGGTTTTAAGTTTTAAAATTTCCTTTCCAATAGGTCTGGATCCCATGAGGGCCACCGACCTGAGCAAGAGTGGTTCTTATGATCTTCAAAAGGCAATGATTGTTTAATTCCAAGAGCCCTTTGTTCACATAATTACAAAGTTAAAATTAAATTCCTTGCATTGTAGGCCTGAAAGGATTAACTACACTCTTGATTGATATGTAAGGAGAGTTTTATAATCTCTAGAACTATGGCCTTTGAGGAAAAAATAATCTAAACTGTAATTTTACAGTGAGACAAAGGATATATTAAAGATTTATTCTTAGAACTCTCATTTTTGATTAGACTTTGTAATTAAATACCTTCTTTTCAATCTGGATTCTTTAATCACTGTTGATTTCTTAGCAATTCTTTGAAGTGGTGTCCAACTGTTTTTTCCAGCTTTTAGACACTTTGAAGAAACAATAGAAATGTCTTAAGTACATAACCAGATTTTTTCCATGCCACGCCCCCAGGAGAGGATGATTTTAAATTAGATTGGTTTGCTGTCCAGGCTGAAAGCATTTACTCATCAGTTCTGACAAAAGGTCAAATAGTTTCACCTGGTGTATATCAGCCCCAGGGAACTGAAACCTTTTCTCAGTACCCCCACTGTCCCTTGCCCCTGTAAAAGTAAAAGGGGCAGGGATACAAAGAAGTAAAACAGTGCTTATCTTCTTCCATTTGCATGTCAGAATGTAGACTCATTTCAGATTTTCTGTTTCTTATTACAGTTTGGTAATCTGCTCAGATTCCTTTCTTAATCCACCAATTTTATTAGCTTGATAAGTTCTGTTTATCACATACCTTTTTGCAGACTCATTTTCTTGTGCCCCACTATTGATCTTCGGAGCTACTAAAAGTTCAGAACAAGCCTCTTTTTTTGTATGCATTATACTTTTTCTGTTCAGGACTCTTTGTTCCTGGCTGCTCAGTCTCCAGTTTTAACCCAGGAGCTGCTGGACTTCTGCTGAGCCAGCTCCCTACCTGACATACCCACTTTGCTGGGTCTGGTAGTCTTTTAACATTCACCTAAAACTGAACCCATGTGTTTTCAAGCTGGTTCCTGTGATTTTTTTTTTTTTTAAATAAGTGCAAGTATTTACCCCACTTGCTCGAAGCTCTTCAGAGAATCCCCAGACATTGCTAGTGGGAATGAAAATGGCACAGCCACTGCAGCTAAGCATCTTGGTGGACTCTTAAAACGTTAGATGTAAAATAGGTTAGACATAGAATTACTAACTGTTCCACGTGTAGGTACCCAAGAGAATTTTTTTTTTTTTTTTGAGACAGGTTCTCACTATTTAGTTAAAGCTGGCCTTGAATTCACTGGGTAGTCCAGGGTGGCCTCAAACTTGCAGCAGCCATCCTGACTCAGCCTCCCAAGAGCTGAGATACAGGTGTGCCCCACCATGCCTGGTATGATAATTGAAAACGTGTTCAAATAAAGTGTGTACATAGCCACATTACTTATAATAGCCAAAAAATAGAAATAGCTCCAGTGACCATCACTGATGAATGATTAAACAAATTGTGGTATCTGTATAATGGAATAAAAAGAAATGAAGGATGCATGCCATGACATGGATGTACTTGGAAAATACTATGCTGAATGACAGAAGCCATACACAAAAGGCCATATGTTGTCTGATTCCATGTATATGAAGTATTGGGCTGGAGATGTAGCTCAGCCATGCAGCACCTGCCTGGCATGTGCTAGGTCCTGAGTTTGATTTCTAGTACCAAAAAACAGTTAAAAAAAAAAAAAGACCATGTATATGAAGTGTCCAAGGTACTGCATAGAAAATAAAATCCATTAAGGAAAGCAGATTAGTAGTGGCCAGGATATAAGGATAAGGGAATTAGGGTTTGCTTTTGGGGTATGAAGATGTTCTGCAATTAGATGATAGAGGTGTCTGTACTATTTTGGGAAGATACTAAAAACTACTAGATTATATACTTAAAAATAGTAAAAATGATGATATCAGTTCACTGGGGCTGCTCTAACAAAGCACCACAAACTGTGTGGTAAAAACGGTAGAAACTTATTGTCTCATAGTTCCAGAAGCTGAAAGTAGGAGACCAAGGTGTTGGCAGGGTTGGTTCCTTCTGAGTGCTATTGGAGAGAATCGATTTCATACCCTTCTCCTAGCTTCTGGCAGTTTTCAGGTCATCTTTGGGGTTCCTTAGCTGGTGGGCCCACCACCCCAGGCTCTGCCTTCATTTTCTCACAATATCATGGTATTCTCTCCCTGTGCAGGCCCATGTCCATACTTCCTCTCTTCCTGTTAATGGTGTTGGGTTAGTGACCTTATTTTAATGAATTTTACCTACATTGCACTATTTCCAAATAAAGCCACATTTTTAGATACTGGCAATGACTTCCTCTGAATTTTGGAGGTAGGCCATTTAGTCCATCATAATGACTTTTATGTTCTGTGATGTTTAATTTAAAGAAATAAAATGAACAAAAGAAAGATTTAAACACACACATAAAATAAAAAGAATGGCTCCAGGAAACTCTAACTGCTGTTAAGAGCCCCAGGCCTGAGCACAGTCTGGCCCCTGCCTACCCAGCTAGCCTCTCCTCCCTCACACTGTGCTCTTCCTTAGCACCCACTTCATCCCTCTGCCTCAGCTGTGTCTCTTGCCTAGTCTTCCCATCTCCCTACCTGCTTCAGGTCCCAGCCTCTGTGTTACTTTGTGAAGAGTGCTCAGTTCTAGGGCAAGGTAGCCTCTTCATCATGTGTAGCACCTTTGCTCTGCCAAACTATCTTATTGTGACCTCTGTCACAATGGAGTTGAGCAACAGCGTTCTCTTAGGTTTTTGAAGTCAGACAAACAAAGTGAGCCTCCTGCATGATGTCTGGAGCTTTGGCTAGGAAGGTGTGAACAGCTGAAGGCTAGACTGGAAAGCCCTGCATATAGATCCAGGAGCTGGGCCTGGGCCCCAGAGCTGCTGCCCTTTGCACCTTCCTGCAGCTTAGACTCCCTCACAGCAGGTGGCCCCAGAGTAGTCAGACTTCATTCAGAGCTCTTAGGCTCCAGGAGTGAGAGTTCTAGCCATAAAAAGATTGCAGGAAGCTTTTCACAGCTAGCTTTGAAGTCATACATCCTCATTTCCATCATATTCTCTTGGTGGAAGCTGTCTCAAGGTGGCCTAGATTCACAAGGAGGGGCCACAGACATCACCTCTCAGGAGTAATTTGAGGCCATATTTTAAAACTGCCAAAATACTCCGTGCTGTCATCTGAATGTTTATATCCATGCCCTCCCCCAGTTCTGTATTGAAACCTAGTCCCCAGTTGGTGATATTAAGAGGTGAGGTCTTCAGCAGAAGTTTAGGTTCCAGGTGGCTCAAGATTATTGTTCCTCAAAAGGCCCAAGGCATCCTCTTGACTCCTTTCATCAGGTGAGGATGCAACAAAAGTCTTCATCTTTGAAGTAGAGTTGGCTCCACCCAGACCTGAGTCTGACAGACAGTGCCTTGATTTTGGTCTTCCTAGTTTCCAAAACTATGAGGAATAAGTGTTACATCACCCACTTCATGGGTTACCGGAGATTGATACATTCTTGTCAATCTGTTCTGTCACAATATTCCTGTTAACTACTCATACTTTTGTGTCCCTATTTGATTTCTACCTTAAGTTTATTCTGCTGGCCATAGTATTCCAAGTGTCACCTTGGCTGACACACATAAGTGCTTGTCTATAGCACAAGCTTATTAGTGAATCTGAGCATGATTGACAGTAAGTATGCCCAGTGGTTTGAGTTTTATCTCTCAGCCCCATGATCCCATTTCAGCAGTAAATCCAAGGGTGCTTTCAATAGTCGTTACTGCTTGAGATTCCTAAGAGCTAGCTGCCACCCAAAAGAGTCATTTGCCTTCAGTAAAACATAGCAACATAA
Organism: Hydrochoerus hydrochaeris; assembly: GCA_004027455.1. Lineage (NCBI taxonomy): Eukaryota > Metazoa > Chordata > Mammalia > Rodentia > Hydrochaeridae > Hydrochoerus > Hydrochoerus hydrochaeris. Next base: position 54,879 of record PVLA01004269.1, on the reverse strand, counting down.
TTGCAAGTGAAGCCAAATGTTTGCTGAGTGAATTCCTCAAATGAAAATAAACAATTAAAAATTTAATTTTTAAATAGGCTAATACTAATTGTGTGTGTGTGTGTGTGTGTGTGTGTCCACTCATGGATTTCTGTGCTTGTTGGGTAAAGGAAAGTGTAGCAAGGAATACATAGTTTTTAAATTTTATTTTTTATTTTTAAGAGAATATAACCAAATAAAATAAAACAGAATGAAGCCAAAACAAAACATGAAAGTGATACAGGACTTCAAAACAAGATAATAGGATATCAACAATAGCTACTATAATGTATCTTGTTATCTTCAAAATAGCTGCCCATACCATCAGACCTAATAAAATAAAATAAAACCAGAACAGAATAAAACCAGTCAAAACAAAACAAAACAATGAAAATACTACAGGATTTTAAAATAATGGGGAATTAACAATGGCTACTACTTTCCCTTTTTAGGCATTTCATCCTCTTTCACTTTAATATTTATTGTACATTTTGGATTCCATGAACTCCTTCAGTTTTTTTATGTGAGGGAGATATCATGATGTCACCTATGTCAGGCCGAACCATTTCACCCAAGAATGTGGTCACAAGTTGCATCTGTTTATCTGCAAGAGCCTGGTGATTATCTTTCTTTATAGCTAAGTAGCTTTCATTGTATAAAAACGCCTTATCTTTCTTATCCATTTTGTATTTCATGGGCAAGATACCCCTGCTTTTTTTCTGGTTCCTTGTCACATGGAACATTATTTTCTCTTCTCTGACTTTTGGTCTGTGAATTTCCTTTCAAATTAATGTGTTTCTTGTATGTCACATATTGATGGATTTGTTTCTTGATCCACTCTGTGTTTCTTTTAATTGGTGAATTGAGGCCATCTATATTAATGATTTTGGTCAACATGTACTGGTTCGTCTCTGCCATACTTTTTCCCTGCCTTTGGCTACCTACTTTCCCCCTGCATTCAATTGTCTACCTCACTCAGTGATCCCACTCTGCTGTTGTTCCTGGAACAGTGATCATTTTTATCTCTCTCTAAAATATCCTTCAGTACTCTTTGTAGGGTTGGTTTGGTGGTCACGAATTCCTTCAGTTGTTCTTTGTCATGAAAGTATCTTATTCCTCCATTAAGTTTGAAAGATAGTTTTGAAGGGTGCATCAGTCTGGGTTGGAAGTTGTTTTCTTTTTAAATTTTTTTATTTTTGAAGTAGCAAAATACCACAAAACAACACAAAACAAAGCCAATTCAGATAGTGTAGTGAAATTGGTACAGAACTTCACAGCAGGTTACCGAGATAACAGTAATAGGTACCATAGTATATCTCCTTATCTTCACAATAGTTGTTCTTTCAATCAGGTATAGCAAAATCAAAGGAAATAAAGAACATTATAGAACTTACTAAAACAGAATATTGAATAGAGCAATACCATTAATTAGAACAAAGCAAAATAAAAATACTTGCCTTCAAAGAGATGGTAGAAGGAAATCCCCCTTATTTGCTATATTGCATATGGTCAACCTCACAAGAGATGCTCAGATCTCTGGCTCCCACTTGCTAATGGGGGTGAGGTGGGGGGAATATGGATGTTAGAATCTCAGCCCGCACGCTGGTAAGCTCACAGCCGCTTACCAGGGCAGCGAGTTGGCTGCTTGGTTTCCCAGCGCCCCAAGTTCCAACATGGCACCGATCTCAGGAGCCGCAGATGGTTCTCACCCTGGGGTGGCTGCAGCTTGCTAGGCCACAGCCACTTACCAGGGCGGTGAGCTCGAGAGTTGTTTTCTTTTAGGACTTGATATACTTCACTCCAAGCTCTTCTTAACTTGATGATTTGTGTTGAGAAGTCTGTTCTGATTCTGATGGCTTTTCTTTTATAGATGATCTATTTCTTTTCTCTAATAGCCTTTAATCTTCTGCTTTTGTGTGGAATTTCTGAGCTCTTGGTTATTGTATGTCTGGGTGTAGATTTATTTTGGTTCTGGCTAGCTGGAGTTCTATATCCCTCACTTATCAGGATGTCACGTCCTTTTCCCATGCTTGAGAAGTTTTCTGCTGTTACTTCTATATATAGTCTTTTTATGTCATTTGTGTTGATCCCTGCTTTTGTGTTGACACCTTTCACTCTTAAATTATTTTTCTTCAAGTTTTCTTTTTTAAAAAGTTTTTTTGTTTAAAGAGAAACAAAAGCATGTAAAAGGTAGAGATAATACAGAATTTCAAAAAAAAAGATAAACAATAAGAAATCACTAGTTGATAAATTACATATTGTCCTCTTAGAAATAGTTGTTTAAGTTACAAAATTAAAGCATACAAAGTAGATATTCAAACAGTGAGAGTGTAAACAGCTATGCATGCATGAGTCTCTACATGTATTTCTATCCTTTCTGTATTAGAGGGAAAAACAAAACATAGCAAGACAAAACAAAACAAATTCCTATAAAAACAAACCAAAAAGTCATGTAAAATCAAAGTACAAGGTAATCTACAATGATTACTGTGTTATTTCTTATTATCTTCAATAAAATTGTCTCTATCAGGCATAATTGAATATAGCAATATAATTGAGTATAGCAGTACATAACAATATTAGTAAAGATAAAACATTGTAGACAGTATAAAAACTTCAAAGGCAGGTAATACTCAAACATAGTAGATATTCTAGTGAATCTTGTCATCTTAAGTGCAGTTGCCTATACTCTCAGTCTCAATACTATCAATCATAACAGCTTTGAATAAAATCTATCAATACAAAACAGTGATCTAACAAAACCAGATTCGATTACGATCAGTCATGGTAAAACAGTGTAGGTTTTACAGAGCTTTAGATTAAGTTAATAGGAAATTAAGGATGATTACCATACTATAACCTGTTATTTTCTGGATTACTGTCTGTGCCCTCAAATCTAGTACAGGTAGAATGACTGGAACAGAATATAATACATCTAAGCAGAGTGGTGTGAGTAATGTGGGTTTTAAACCCTGGTGCACTATTAACGGTATAGTGTATCAAGGCCATCTATGTTAAAGATTCTAGCCATCCTTCTCTGCCTCATTTCTGCTATGCTGTTTTTCTGCCTTTGTCTAGTTTTCTCCTTCATTCTACTGCCTGCCCCCCTCATTGAGGCCTTTCTGCCACTGTTCCTAAAATCCCAGTATTTTTTTTTCTCTCTCTCTAGAATGTCCTTCAGTATTCTCTGTAGGGTTGGATTGGTGTTCACAAACTCTCCCAGTTCCTCTTTGTCATGGAAGCATCTTGTTTCTCCATTAATTTCTAGTGACAGTTTTGCAGGGTACATCAATCTGGGCTGGAGGTATTTTTCTTTCAGGGCTTGGAATACTTCACTCCAAGCTCTTCTTGATTTGATGGTCTGTGTTGAGTAGTCTGCCGTGATCTTGATGAATTTTCCTTTATAGGTAATCTGTTTCTTTTCTCTAATAGCTTTTAATATTCTGTTTTTATATTGAATTTCTGGTACCTTGATTATTATATGTCTAGGTATAGCTCTGTTTTGGTTGTAGGTGGCTGAACTTCTGTATGCCTCATATATCTGAGTATCATTTTCTTTTCCTATGCTTGGGAAGTTTTCCTTAATTATTTCCATGAATAGCCTCTGTAATTTGCCTGTTTTTATTCCTGCGTCTTCATTCATGTTTCTTATTCTTAAATTACAGATTTTCTTGTCATCTTCTAGCCTTTGTATTGTTACTGCCTGTTTCCTTGTAATTTTTAAGAGATCTTTTCTTTCATGATCACACATTGCAAACTTGTCTTCAAGTTTTGATAGTCTATCCTTAGTTTCTTTTAAGGAGTTTTGCCAGCTTTCAATGGAGTTTTTAATTTCTTGGTAATCTCTTTGAATCTGCTTCATGTATTCTAAGTTTTCTTTATGTTCTTTATCAAACATTTCTCTCCTTTTTTGTGTTCCTCCCTTCTTCCATCTGTATCTTCCTGAGAGCTGCTTCCTGAGAGCATTTCTTTTATTATTCTACTCATATCTTGCTTTACCTGATTTAATATTTCAGTTTTGAGCTTGTCTACAAGGTCCCGAAGATATGTCTTAATGTCCATTGAAGCCATGTCTGATGTTGTGTGTTTGCCGCCCTCAGTCTCCCTTGTTTTTCCCTCTCCTGGATCAGTGCTCTCAGGGTTCTGGGCTGGGGGGTTCTTCTCTTGCTTCTCTCTCATGTCATGGTGCTGGCTTCCTCCACACAGGTGTACAGTGCAGGTCCCAGCCCTCTTCTAGGTGCAGGGAATAGATTCGGGATAGCTCATTGGATCCTGGCCAGGGGCGCAGCCCAGTCCAAGCAAATCCCATGAATCTGCTCTGGGGAGGCAGCAACCAACTGAAGTCACTGTCACTCCCAGTTCAGGCTCCTCCTGCCCGATTCCAACATGTCACCCATTTGGTGGCACCCTTCCCCTTTGGGGGAGGTCTCATTCCCAGCTCTCACCATGGATTAATGAAGGTCCCTTTGCTGGCTCCACTCTCCGTTGGGCTCACCAGCTCCTGACTTCAGTGCTGCTGTGGTTCCTGTGAATTGCGGCAGGAGCGAGTTTGGGCGGCTCTGCTGGCTGGCGTGGATTCAAGCTGGTGCAAATTCAGGCCAGCTTAAACTTGGCGGGCTGCAGCGAAAATGCTGTGTCCTGTAATTTTTGGCTGTTCCAATTGTAGTCCCAATGTATTTGACGAGCTTTTTTACATTTTAATTTCTTCCTGTGTCAAGAGGATCCATCTCCCTCTGTCTGCATCTCTCCAGGATGTTTTATTCTGGCATATAAGTTGTTTCTCCTGGGAGGCTTTGTATTTTGTTGCTCACTTCTTCGTGTTTTCTTATAGTTGTTGAATTGCTATTTCCTCATTCCTTGTTATTTTTTAAGAGATCTTTCCTTTCATGATTGCTAGCTGCAAACCTGTCTTCAAGGTCTCAAAGTCTATCTTCTGTTTCTTTTAAGTGGTTTTGCCAGCTTTCAATTGAATTATTAATTTGCTAGATATATCATTGAGTCTGTTTCATGCCTCCCAGTTCTTCTCTATATTGTTAATTCAAGGTTTCCCTCATTCTTCTTTGCACCTCTTTTCTTTTATCTATGTCTTCTTTAGATATGTTCAGCAACCCTTTTACTATGTTTGTCATTTCTTCTTTTACCTGAGTTATTATTTCTGATCTGATTCCTTTTACAGCCTCATGAAGTAGTTTCTTTGCATCATCCCAGGAATTTCAGGTGTGTGATTTCCACCTTTTTCCATGTCTGTGTCTCTTAGACTTGTTCCATTTGGGCTGGAGGCCAAAGATTGCCTTTTGCTCCTCCTCTTGACATTTTCCTGGGTTCCTTTGGATGAGCAAGTTGTGGGGTCCCAGGCATTTCTCATGTTGGCTGCTTATCCACAGTGTAGGGGGAGATGGATCAGGCCCATGAATTTCTCCTAACCCAGGTTCCCTGGGGAGGCGATGGTGTGCAGGGTGGGCTTTGCCAATGTGTGGCCAGCTGGTTTTCCCAACCCACTGCTGGCTATGGGTCCCTGAAGGTAATGGTGGCTGGCATGCATGTAGAGACTGGTCTGGCTGCTATTTCTCCAGTCCACACTGGCTACCTGTGGGAGAGTCCCAATGGCAGTCTGTGTGCACTTGTGGGCTTGGCTGGTTTCTGCTACTGGCCCATGCCAGTTACTCCCCAGGGCAATCCTGCTGGTAGCCTGTGTATGCATAGAGTCTGAATTGACAGCTTCTTGCTATGTGTGCTGGTTACTAATATTTTTTTATTTTTTTAATTTTTAACAGACTGACTTTTTTGGAGCTTTACCAGGCTAGTCATGTTTATTCAACATTCCCTGAAGAATTTAGATTGAGATTTTCCCTCTTATCTCCTTGACTTCTCATTTCTTTGAAGAAATTTCAAAGTAGTCTGAGGTGGAAGCATTTATGACCTTATTAGGCCTGGGTTCACCCATTCTTCTCTGGCTTCTGATCCACTAATTGACAGCCATGCTATGGGTTTGTTAGATGAGAGTAGGTGCCTTTTTTTGCCTGTTGGTTCAAGGCAGTCGCTTACACAAAACCTCAATGCAGGGTGATACAGGTCAGCAAATTAAAATACAGTGTTAGTTTTCCCTCCTACACAGCAGCATGTAGGGCAACTAAAACACTGGGCTCTTAGGCATCTAGGTTTGACTTTGGCTCTGTCACATCATTGACATCATCTCAGGCATGTTAATCACCCTCCATATGCTTCCCTTGCTTAAAAAAAGGGGGACAATAGAACTAGAAAAATTGAGATCATACATGTAAAGATCCTACTGGCTTCTGTCACGTGGTGAATATGCAGTCAATTTTAGGTATTAGACGGCTGTGAATTTAATTTCTTGAGCTTTACTTGGATTTATATGCAGTAACACTTGAACAGTTTTTAAAGAATGCTTGCTCTTGTCTTGATAGTTTAGTTGAATTGGAAAGAAGGTTTATGTTGCTTTAGGTCTGGGACATTGTATTATTGTGATTCCTGTCTTTATTTTAATATTTGTGACTTTTGTTTTGAAAGGTATGTAGTACAGAATAAATAAATATTAAATGACATGGATAAATCATTCAGAATTCTTGGCTTTAAGAAATTGCGTTTACTTTTCTAAATTTTTCTAATATCTATGGTAGTTTAGGCTGCAACTAGAGCACATAGACTTGTTTGTTTCTGGGTGCTGGTGGCTCCTTCCATTCCTGACAGGATTAGAATGAGCCTTGTCTTTTCCAAAATTGAGAACCACAGCCACATACCCACTTTTCAGAACACCAGTGATGGTAGCAGGTTGTGATGTAAAAGTGGAGAAGGGAGCTTTTTATAACAGATGGTTTCTTGGATATCTGGGGCCTGTCCAGCTCTGAGCTTTAAAAGCAATGGGCCAGACTCTGAACTGGCAGAGATACAGGTGGGATTGCCAGAACAGGAACCAAGGTCTTTGGGGTGCCTGCCACTGTGCAGCTGGTGGACTGGTGTGTTAGCTTTGGCTTTCTTTGGCTTGGTGAGGTGATTACATGTGGTTCCACGATGAGGTGAGAAATTGGGCCTGGGAGCTGAGGTGGTCATAACCACACTAGGGCTGCTGGGATGTGTTAGAAGGGATGTTAGCTACCGTGCCTCACAGCGCTTCTGCCACCTTTGGCATGGATGGAAATGTATGAATGTGGAGTCAAAGAAATGAATGTGTGTGCTCTCCACTGATCAGCCCAGAGTTCCGAATTACATGGTACAATAAGCCATGTTTTGTGGGAAGGCTTGGCTGTCCTATTTTTCATTAGCCTCCAAAAACTAAGTGCTTATTCCAGACATTGCTCACATCCTCTGGTAACCTTTTTGGAACTGTTAAATTAGTATTGGCTAGGTTCTAGTGTTTATCCTGCTTCTTTTTAGCTGAATGCCCTTGGGCAAGCTACTTAATCTCACTGTGTTTAGCCTTCTTTATCTAGAAAATGAAGACCCAGCCTCGACACTATATAGGTATGAGATGACCTTTATTGTCTGTTTGATTAAATAATTTCCAGACATATATTTCAGTATTTGCTACTTTAATTAGTTGAGTACTACCAGTTTTACTTCTGCATAAAGAGGTACTTCTTTTTTGGTCTTAAATTTTTTTCTTAAAGATACAGGTACTGTGTCTCCATATCCAGTATTTAAGAGCTTAGCAATTAAAGAGTCTGTATCATTATTTTATAGAGAGGACCCAAAGTTTATATTTCTGCATTCTGTAATCTTGCCCCTTTGGTTGTTGGGACAATATTAGTCACAATTGCTGTTGAGGGGGATAAAAATGCAGGAAGCACAATGTAGAACTATGGAAGATGCTCTTACAGGGACAGTAGAGTCCATCTGGTCAACCCTGGATGGTAAGCACTGGAGACAAGGCCAAAAAGGTGGCCTGATGAATCTGAGACTGCGTTTTGTTCTTCCTGATACCCTAGCACCTCCTGGGCCTCAAAACCAACTATGCTTATGGGTTTTGTTTTTTAACAATGCTTTGCAGAGTGATCCTGGTTAACACTTCATTAACTCTCTCATTAACTCTTCTTTCATTAACTCTTCCCCATGCTGTTGGGTGCTTGAATGCCACATCACCCCTTCTCTGTGCCATGTCACGCATTCTCTGTGTATCATCTTTTCCCCCGTTGTTTCAAAATAGCTTTATGAAGTATAAGTGACATACAATATACAATAAACTACACATACTTCATGTGCACAAGTTTCGACACAAATGTGTACCTGTGAAACCATCATAAGTCAAGATAATAAAAATATATCTAAAAGTTAGTTTCATTTTGTCCTTTTATAAAATCTCTTCATGTAGCTCTTCTCCATACACTTCCTTCCTCCATTGCCAGGCAACCACTGTTTAAGTTTTCCATCATTAAAGAATAATTTGTACTTTTTATAATTTTATATGAGGATCATATAAACATATACTCTCTTTTTTGTCTGGTGCTTTTCACTAAACATCATTATTTTGAGTTTTATCTGAGGTTATATTTATTGTTGTACGGATTGAACCCAAGGCCTTCACACCAAGCTACATCCCAAGCCCCATTTCTTTTGTATTTTGAGACAAGGTCTTATTAAATTGCCTAGGCTGTACTTGAACTTGACAATGCCTCCAAGTGTGCTGGGGCTACAGACGTGCAGACGTGACTCATCTGTGTTTTAGACTCATTCCTTTTTCAGTAGTTGAATAGAAATATTTCATTGTATGCATATACCATACTTTGTTTATCTGTTGACCTATCAATGGGCCTTTGGCCTATTTCCTTTTAGGAATATTATAGATAAAAGTGGTACAAACATTTGCACATAAGTTTTTAGATGAGCATATGTGTTTCTTTCTCATGGATAAAGACGTAGTAATGGAATGCCTGGAATGTTTATGTCCTTTATAAAAACCTGCAAAATTGTTTTCCAAAGGATTTGTTCATTATGGTAGCCATTGCCATTGCTGATTTCCTATCATCTTGTTTTGAAGTCCTATCATGCTTTTGTTCTTCTGTTTTGATTAGTTTTATCTTGTGTTTTATTTGATTTTATTATGTGTGATGGTATGGACAACTTTTTTGAGGAAAATAAGATATTATAGTAGCCATTGTTTATTTCCTGTTATCTGGTTTTGAAGTCCTGTAATGCTTTCATTCTTTGGAATGGTTTTATACTATTTTATTGTGTTTGATATTATTGTTTGTGAAGGTATAGTCAACTCTTTAGAAGAAAACAAGAGACATTATGGTAGCCACTGTTGATATCCTGTTGTCTTATTGTGAAGTCCCGTGTTCTTGCATTGTTCTGTTCTGTTCTGATTTGCTTTGTTTTGTTCTGTTTTGTTTTCTTTTATTCTCTTTAAAATTAAAAACAAAACAAAAAAACCAAAGGGTTTGTTCTATTTTACATTCTCACTCAATTATATGAGAGTCAGTTTCTATACATTCTCACCAATATTAGGGAAGTCAGTTTTATGTGTGTGTGTGTGTGTATGTTTGTGTTTCAAGTCATTTAATAAGCATGTGTTGTTCTCTCACTGTGGCCTTAATTTGCATTTTCCAAAGATTTCCAAATCATTTTATGTGCTTATTTGTCATCTATGTGTGTGTGTGTGTGTGTGTGTGTGTATGTGTGTTTGTCTGTTCTAGTCTTCACCTTTAAAAAAATGGGTTGTTTTCTTACTGAATTTGGCGAGTTCTAAATATAAATCTCTTTCCTTTTCCTTTTCTTTTCTTTTCTTTCTTTCTTTCTTTTTTTTTTTTTTTTTAAAGAGACAGTCTTACTATGCAGTTCAGACTGGGCTTGGGCTCATCTTTTTGTAGCCCAGGCTGGGCTCAAATTTGCAATGATCCCCCCACTCCTTCCGCCTCCTGAGTGCTGGGATTATAGGAGTGCACCACCTTGCTAGGCTTAATTCTGCCTCTTCTTAACTGAAAATGTGTCACACTTATCTTATTTTCTGCATTCTAAAGCATTAACTTTTAAAAATGCATCTGAAATTCCAGTGAATTAAGAATCAATGTATATTTTTAATGTGGTGTTATTTTTTTCCTAAAAACAGAAAACCACTACATCTGAGGAGCTGGAAATAACAGTAGGTAAACACCACACATTTTTAGTGAAGAGAGGTAGTGAGGAGCAGTCTCACTGGAAAGAGAGGGCATTGTCAACCATGAAGGAAAGAACGATTTGCTAAGTGAGGCAGGAAAAAATACAGGAAAAAATTGCAGTTAATCAACTGTGGATCTAAAATTCTATACAAAAATTGTGTCTCTACTTAATACGTACAAACTTTTTCCTTTGTTACTGTTGACTAAACTGTATAATGTAACAACTACTTGCCTAGCATGTATATCATATTAAGTATTATAAAGAACCTAGAAATGATTTAAAGTGTACAGAAGAATGTGCATACAAATATTACACTATTTTATATAAAGATTTGCACGTCATGGACCTTTCTTCTTGTGCTAAGTCCTGGAAGCATTCCTTATGGTTTCCAAGGGCTATCTGCATTCTCTGCCCATTTTTCAGGTTCATGTAACTTTGGCGCAAGGGCAGTGTCTCAGGTATCTTCAGGAAAACAGGGGCATCAGTCTGGTCCCAAGGCACTTAGACTGCAGGTAGGGGCTGTCATCCCAGGTTACGTGTGATAAAGGAGAGCAGAATCTCAAAAACGTCCATTGGCAGACTGTTTTACTGGGGATGTCACTAGTGGTAGGCTGTGACTGTTTCTGCCTTGAAATTCCTACTAGGGTGACCATGATGGGGCTAGCTACTCATCATCTTCTCTGTTTTTATTTAAATATGTTGTCATGTGCTGTTGGCCCATATTGTTTGAGCACGCTTGTGTGGTCAGAGGATGGTTTAGTTCAAGCCTCTAGTTACTTTCCTTGCTGTTATTGCCCCATGAACTTACACATTCAGGTTCAGTGACAGACTGGCAGAATTGAAACAAGATGGCATTCATTATTGAACTTTAAATTTTTTTCTCATTAACAGACATTTCTTCCTGTAGTGCACTATGAATTAATGTTTTATAAATCTTTTAACTGTCTTATGAAGAGCATAATTAGTTGTAAGTGTTTGAGTGTTAGAAATATTGATTTGTTCAATGTAGGCATTAAAATGCTTTGTCATTTCTTTATGTGTACCTGTCACTGGGAGCTTTAGAAGATGTGAGTGGCCCACACATGTGGACCTCCGGTGGCCCTGCTGAGCAGGCTTTGCATTGTCTGGCCAGCATCATGTACTCACTTGACTGGGATTGGAGCCCCACAGGGTGTAGACACCTAGGGAGAGACAAAGGAGGGGAGCTAGGTCAGCAGGGAGCCTCCTCTCTGGGGAAGTGCTTTGGGTGCAGAAGGCCTGTGACTGAATTGAGGATGGGAATCTAGGAGGCTGTCAAGCAGAATCGTGATTTAGCCCTGAGATCCTAAAGGTGTGGGAAGCTCAGTTCTTTTTTCTGGGTCTATACTTAGAGGCTACAGATGAGACCAGATAAACTGGGGAGACTAGAGCTAATTTCTTCTCTCATATGTCAAGACACTGCTTAACTACTTTCTTTAAAATGAAATAATTGTTTAGGGGGTTGGTGATGGTTTTGGAAAAGTTTCAGAGGAAGCAACTCTATAAGAAAAATAGTCCCAGAAGTAGGAGAGGTTAAAGAGGTGTAAGGGATGCAATTTAAGCCATTGGGTGGAGGGGGCTTTGAAATTAAAAAAAAAAATTATTGATATGTGATAGTAATAGAGACCATGCAGTTTAAAATTCATGAACCAGACTCTCTAACCGTCTCTTCCCCCAGTTTTTTAAAATCAGCATATAATAATTTATTCTAGAACCACCATCAAGACAGAACTTAATCAGGACTGGATTGCACAAGTCACCAATTTTGTTTTTGTTGGCCAAAGCTTTGAAGCTTACAGTAGGGACCAAAAATTTTTATGGGAAAAGACTGGCATATCAGCAGACAGTAAAGTCAGCAATCTGTGTGATGAGATGAGGGATCCTGGATCCAGGTGTTTGGCAAAGACCACATTTGCATGAATTAGCATAGGACTATGGATGGGTAAGATATCTGCACTACTAAAGTAGCATAGTATATGTGGATTCTTGTTTATTTACAAAATACCTTTTCTGTGTGTTTGTTGGAATCAGAATATCCTAGGTAGACTTTATTTTGATCACTTATGGTACAGTAAGTATGTCTGGAAATGCCATAGGAGAGTAGAGTATGGTCACCTTGTGAGCCTGCTGGCTACAGAATTGGAGCATTCTGATTATTGTAAATAATTAATTATTGTAAATTTTTATTCAGATTTTTTTATGTAGAAAAGCAATTTATTACATTAGAAGTACTTTCATAGTCAGTCATGCAGAGTAACAGGCCTGCTGGTGAAACAGGTCACTTAAAATGGAGATGGTATCAAACTGGTGGTCAAGGACTAATAACTCCTTCAAAAAAGAAAAAAGTAACTCTTATCAAGGATTAATTTAATGTTAAAAACAAATACAAGCTATCAAATCTCCCTTGTTAACCTGACTGTCCATCTGAGGCATAACTATTAGGTAGAAACATACATCTTTACAACTAGTTTTCCCAAGTTAAAACAACAAAAGACCAACAAAAACCATTTCACAGAAAGGAAAGGAATAATGTGAAAATAGCTCAAGAAATACACTAACAAGTGGAAATACATGGGGAAGGAGGAACATGTACCGTTGACTTAACTAAAGAAACCAAGAGGAGACTGGTCTACACAGGAAAATACGCATCCTGGAAAGTCAGGTATGATTTAGAGTATGAATCTATAGCTTGATTCTCCTCTAATTCCCTGAATAAATTGACATCCTGCAATACTTACACTTCATGACTCAGATACCTAACCTCACTTGACTCTGTTTCTTACTTACTCTAATTTTTACTGAAACAAGTCTGAAAAACCTGGGGATATTACTTAAAAAAGAAAAATAGTCATACATTTTTTCCCCCTTTTTGTAGCTACCTTAGGCCTGGATTTGTTACTAGAAAATTTCTAAAGAAAATATAAGTTTGTGGCTTTGTTGAATCAAGTACCCCAGTTAATATTTAGAAGACACCTACTTTTGGGGCCTATAGTATTATTGGTGGTATCTTATGGAGGGATAACTGAACAAAGTCTGTATGTCTCAAGTGTTAAATCAATCTCAGAGTTAAGAGGAAAAAGGGGGAGCCTAAAATCACAAGTACAGACATATCTTGGATCCTTGTCCTTCTGGATCCATGCTTCCTTCAGGGTCTTCATCATTATAAATGTTCTCTACTATCAGCCACGCTTACATTATATTGTCTCTGATACAGAACAAATGACTCAAGGTTCATTGGGATTCCAGAAATATCAGATATCTTTGCAGTGTGACTGCATGAATAAACAACTTAGGTGGACAATCTTCTGCATCCTCTGGATTGCTTTTCTCCAGTTTTGCTTAAATACCAGACATTCAGTCTGTGATTAGACCTCTGGAAGCCAGAATAGTCTCATTGTGAGGGGACAACTGAACCTGAAATACTTCATCCTTATATGATTCAAAGGAATGCAACTTAAGTTTCAGATTTCTTAGACCCTGCAAAGCAACAGTTTTGTCTGCTGATTCATTGGCAAGAATAAATTCACTATAAAGGTTAAAAGAGAAACAGTTCACTTTTGCAGTGTGACCATCAACTGAATGGCTCGGTTTGGAAGTGTTATTTGACTGAGTATCCCAAATCATAAGTTTCTGGTCATCAGCATCTGACCCAAACAGACTCATGGAGCAGGTACAAGGAAACATCTTCCGCTACTGCTGGGTGCCCTATAAAAATGTTTTTCACATCCACCACTTTTCCTTCCTTTAGAACAGCACTGATGGCCCATAGGCAGATGGTATGGTCATCTGAGGCACTAAGTAATGCCCACCAAGATTTGGGTTCCAAGAAAGCCCTTAGCCTTCCTTCTGATGTCCACCCGAGACGCAAGTCTGGGCTGCACGCTCTGGAGGGGTCTGGTTTGGAAGGATGCTTTGTATAGTCAAGAATAAGAACATCACTGGATGGAGTACTGGTTGCAATGATGCAAAGGTTCTGGGGCATATGTGCCCTGGGCATATGGGCCCTGTTTACTTCTCCTTCATGGTCGATCTTGATTTCTATTTCAATTTTCCCACTAACAGAACCAAAACCTCTTAAGTTCTCCTTTCTCATAGTCACAGTGTGACACATCAAATGACATCATCATTAGAGAGCTCTGTGATGGCTATCACAAGGTGATTTTGTTTATCTGATGTGTGTCCCCAAGACAAGCTGATAAACAATGAAATTCTTCCCTTCTGATCTGGTTACATCTGGAAGCCACTGCACTGTTAGGCTGGACTACTCCAGAGCATAGGACATCACCAAATCATAAAGAAAAGGTGTTTTTTTTTTTTTATTATCTTACACTCCTCATTGATCACACAAACTACCACTACATCGTCAAAGGCTGCTTCCTTGTCAGCCATAGCGGGTGGCAGGAGAGCTGGGAGGACCCTTGGGCTGAACAATGTGAAAGGGGCCGGGAGGCTGTGGGCCTCTTCAGAATTTTTTCATGTGGAATGATTTACTAGGTACTTCAATATATTATTTTGCCAGGAAAATGTCAAGTGAGTACTCTTTTCAGAAGGGCAGTATACATCTGAATCACCTGTGGAACATAAAAGTAAAACCAGACTTTGGACTCATTCCAGATCTACTGTAACTTCAGTTCCAGTCAGTGATGGGCCTGGCTACTGTACTCTTCATTCTAACTCCTTTTCTTCCTTCAGTAAATATATTCTGAACTTGGTGTTCATCATTGATCAGGTCTGAAATGGTGAGGAAAATGGAAATGATTCTTCTCTTCTTTGTGTATATGAACAAGAGTCTGATAATCAGTATGCAAATACTGTGGGAAAACACCTATAATTATAAATTGCAGTAAATACCATGGGGAAAAGAAGTAGAGCACAGGGCATCATAAGCAAGGAACTGAAGGCTAACTTAGTTGAGGGGTAAGGCATAAGGAAAAGAGATCACATTTGAAAGCTGAGGGACAGAGAGGAGTTTGCCATTGGAAGATACACAGGAGTACTCTGGGCAGGGCAGCGTCATGGGAGGCCCGTGGGAAAGGCATCACCACACAATAGTGAGAAATGACCACATCCCATGGCGAGTCATCGTGCAGTGCTATGACTGTTCTGTACTCCTTAGTCCAGCACTTACAAAATTGACTTACCTGAATGTCCCTTTTAAAGGAAGGAAGGACCCTTACCAGCTAGAGCTAGATCATTATTTAAGGCTGCTAAGCAAATTCTAGGGTGGCTTTGACTTTGTTTTAGGATGTATGCAGGGATTTTACTTGAAAACATTACAATAGGATTAGTTTAAGCCAAAGATTTTAATTGAAGCTGCATCATTATTCTTACAAATCCCTTGGTGCTTGGCCATTGTCTTGTGGTCTGCCTGTTTGTTGTTTGTTCACTGTTAACTGCTGGCTACTTAGAACACAGAGCTGTCAGCCTTCACCTCCAGCCCATAGAGAGCTTGGAGCTGACTTCCTTCCCACTGTGCCCTCGGACAGAAGGGAGAGTTATTCTTTAAAATGATATGTACTTCAGTCTCCAGTGAAGGAACTCTGGTAGACCTACTGGTAAATGCTGAGTTTTCTCAAGAATTAGGATTCCCAGAGACATTATTGATACATTGTTGATGCCTCTGTATTATATATTTGGGACAGTTGATGCCTCTATTATAAGTTTGGGACAGAGTCCTGTGTGTAGCTGTGGTTCACTACCTAAGTGCTTTTAGCTGTGGGCAAGGGCAGAATCTGGGGAAGTGCCATCCATGCTCTGTCTTACCAGGTACAGGTCAAGATTTGGAGCTAGCTCAGCTTAGAGCAAGGGGATCTTTGTCAGTTTCACATGAAGGCTGTTCATCCAGCCTAGCTCAGCCCATTTTTCCTCTTCCCTAGAGGAACTATAAGGGCTGATTTGGAAGGAGCCTCAGTGAGCTCTGGACCCCTTCCACTTACCTACAGAAGCCCTGTAGGACAGAACTGGACCCTGATTGGTCCTTTCTATATGATACTTTCCTCTCCTGTGTGTTAAAAATTTTAATTTTAATTTTGTGCAACTGATGTGTACAAATCATATTTAGAAACATCCCCAGTCTTTTGAATTTTTTTAAACTTTTGATCCTCCTGTCTCACCTTTCTACAGTGCTGGAATTGTAGGTGTGTGCCATCATGCCTTGATACTGTCATGTCCTAGAAGAACATTTTTCCTACAGCTGGGAACACAGTGGAGCTTAGATGATGAGAGGTATGTCAGCCTGGGGCCCTGCCTGCTGCAGTCCTGTCGGCCTACTTGGGTCCAATGAAGGCTTATCTTGCTCGATCCACGACCGCATGAAGTCAAAGAAATCAGTAACATAGTCTCTGGTCCATTTCATGCTTGTGTCCTGTGCAGAATCTTTCAACTTGAGCTGGTTCTTTCTTGTACCCATTTCCTTCTGGCTCAGCACTGTCCTCCATGGCCTCCCCAGGCCTGTGTCTCCGGGGATGGAGATCCTCCTGACTTCTACGGTTAGGGCAGGTTCTGCCTTCCACATCCAGGGGAGAGGAATGAGTTCCATAACACAGGTCGAGTGGCAAAGGTAAGCAAGCTGCTAGAAGCCCTTCATATTGTGAGCAAAGAGAGGTCTGTAGACAGACCCATGCCACAACAGCTTTCTCCACTGCCCGTCTGTGTCCCTGGTCTCTAGGGGCTGCTGCCATCACTGCTGT
This sequence comes from Hydrochoerus hydrochaeris, assembly GCA_004027455.1. Taxonomy (NCBI): domain Eukaryota; kingdom Metazoa; phylum Chordata; class Mammalia; order Rodentia; family Hydrochaeridae; genus Hydrochoerus; species Hydrochoerus hydrochaeris. Next base: position 38,038 of record PVLA01004269.1, on the reverse strand, counting down.
TGCAGTATTCTGTACTACGGATTGTGTCTATCTGAGGACCAGCAGAAAGGGACACACAGAGGTCACATCCTACTTTGCCTACCCCATCTTTGCCTCTGCCTCTGCCCTGGCCCTGTTCTCTGCCCCACCTTCCCCAGCCACAGTGGGGCTTGGTGTTCTCCGCTTTGACTGTGATGAAACAACATGGGGAGCTTTAAAAATCCTAGCACATTGACTTAATAAATCATGGCTTGAGCTTTGGAAGCAATTTTTTCACACTTTTTTTTGAGAATAATGTGACAGCTGGGACTGAAAATTTTGGGCTAGTGTTGGTTGTTGTTGATTTTTTTTCTCTTCCATTTTTTTTTTCTACTGTAGAATTCTGTGATTTTTTTTTTTTTTTTTTTTTTTAGGATTAGTCCTAATAGGTTACATAAAATCTTCTAAATTTAAATTCTATGCACAGGAGTAATACAAGCTTTGGTTTATGGTAAGATGTCTTGCCCAGCAAATAGAAATAATGACATTTATTGATAGCTGCAGTGGATTTTCCTCTATGGAACAACAACCAAAAATTAGTGGCAAAGATGGGGAAAAAAGAAATGAATATGTCTTTGAGAGTAAGTACCAGGATTTTAGACTTAGTGGAGCCCCACCACCATTTAAAAGCAGTGTTGCAGAGAGAGACTGGTGGAGGCAGCAGGGTGGGATTTGTGGTTAGAAGCCTTGCATTTGTATAGTCTGTTGCCTCTGCGATAGTGTGAAAGTGCTATGCACTTCCTAAAAAGAAGCATGGGCTGCTTCACAGTAGATGGAGTGCAAATCACTAGTGACCTCATTGAGTCAGGAGACCTGGATTTCATTTATGCATGGTCTCTTGCCACTGTTGGAGTGTGGACAGTCACAGAAGGCTGGTCTCCCTGGTGGTGACTCACTGGAGATGGAGAAGGGCTTAGAAATTGCCAAGCCCTGAGGGACTGTGTTGGGCAGGAGAAGACTCCATGTGTCTCACACAGTGGAAACTTACTTGACCTCCATTTCCAAAGCAAGAGGGAACCTAGATGGGGCTGGGTCTGGAAGACCTGAAACCGCATTGCAGATGTTACATGTGAGCACACAGGTTTTTCTCAAGGAGGAGTTCATGACTTTTAAAAATCTAGATCTTAGGAGATCCAAGTGGTGAAAAAAGGATTCATGTCCTAGGTATCTGTGATAGGGGAAGAGGATGCCTGGATAGTATAGTCTGGATTCCTATAAATTCAAATGAATGTTTTTGTTCATTCACACTCTAGCAGCTTGTCTAGCATGTTATGCTATAATGAGTAGGGTTCCAAAGTTAAAATTATTTTTTATGAGATTCTCAGGGAAAAAGTGCCACTTTATGAATAGGTACCGTGTATATAAATTTCACCTAAGGAATAACAAACGGTTTCTTTCTTTCTTTCTTTCTTTCTTTCTTTCTTTCTTTCTTTCTTTCTTTTCTTTCTTTCTTTCTTTCTTTCTTTCTTTCTTTCTTTCTTTCTTTCTTTCTTTCTTTTTAAAGTTTGTCATCTAAATTGCAAGCAAAAAGTATTTGAGGAAAAGTATAACAAAAAAAAAATATGTGGGCAGTAGGACTGGTGAAGTACAAATAAATGATTAAAAAAAAACACAGACAAGAAAAGGCAAGTAATTATTCCAAAGATTTTAAGCTAATGAAGCTATTTGAGTATCACATTTATATGTAAGCTTCCTGGAAACCAAGTAAAAAGAGAAATGTGGTATTCAGTTCTTTCTGAATTTCTTAGGTGAAATGCTATTCCTAGGGTGCTTTTTGGAAACTCTGTAGCACATCCCCACAGATCTGTCACTATCCTTGGCACTTCTACCAGCTGTCCAGAAATGCATTTCTTCTGACTTCTTTCCATTTCCTCAGTTGGTCTTGGTGGAGGGCTTTGTGTATCCCTGCATGAGCTCTTCCCATTATTCTGCAAACTTTGTTGTGTGGAGCTGCCAAGAATTGGAAAAGCTGATGGTGCAAGATTACACTCTGGAACCAGCCCAAATATGGACTTCGCTGTGGAAATTGAGGATCCTGACCAGAATGTCTGCTGAGGTGGACAGGGCCTGTTATTTCAAGCTGTGCCGCCTAGGAAGGCCTGGGGGTGCCTGGTCAGCACCAGTGACTTGAAGAAACATTTGTGTCTTTCATTTTCCTACAAATCTAGTCTACTTTGGAAATATTCAGAAATGCCTTGGAAAGTTTAAAATGTACTTTTTAGTATGGAATTAGAATCACAGGAAAGACATTTCTTTACAAACTGAAGAGCTTTCTTTTTCAGCTCCATTTCCTCACAAAAATTGATGATAAAAAGAGGAACTAAAGATGGCTGATCAGTGAGCAACAAAATACAAAGCCTCCTGGGAGAAACAACTCATATGCCAGAATAAAATATCCTGGAGAGATCTAGACAGAGGGAGATGGATCCTCTTGACACAGGAAGAAATTAAAACTTAAAAAAGCTCGTCAAAGACAGTCTCAGGACTACAATTGGAATAGCTAAAATTCCTGGACACAGCGCTTTTGCTGCAACCCGCCAAGTTCGTGCCGGCCAGCAGAGCCACCCAAACTTGTTCTTGCCACCACTCACAGGAGCCATGGCAGCGCTGAAGTCGGGGGTTGGTGAACCCAATGGAGAGCAGAGCTGGCCAAGGGACCTTCATTAATCCATGGTCAGTGCTGGGAATGAGACCCTCCCATGGGAAGGGCATGACCAAATGGGTGACATGTTGGAATCAGGCAGGAGCAGCCTGAACTGGGAGTGACAGTGACTTCAGTTGGTTGCGCCCCCCCCCCCCCCAGCACATTCGTGGGATTTGCTTGGACTGGACCATGCCCCTGGCTGGGACCCAATGAGCCGTCCCAAATCTATTCTCTGTGGCTAGCACGCACTAATCTGGTGAAGGCCCCTGAAGTTCGGCTGGCTGGTGGGGAGTGGCAGGCAAACACAGCCGCTGCTTACACCTCAGTGACAAGAGCAGGCAAGAGAGGGCGGAGGTACCTCGCCAGTGTGCTTCAGAGGAACCGTGGCCAACAGGGAAGGGGGCTGGGACCTACACTGTACACCAGTGTGGAGGAGGCCGGAACCATGACAGGAGAGAGGCAGGAGGAGGCCCCCAGCCCAGAACCCTGAGAGCCCTGATCCAGGAGAGGGAAAATCAAGGGAGACTGAGGGCGGCAAACACACAACAGCAGACATGGCTTCCCTGGACATTAAGAGATATCTTCAGGACTTTGTAGACGAGCTCAAAACTGAAATATTAAATCAGGTAAAGCAAGATATGAGTAGAGTAATAAAAGAAATGCTCTCAGGAAGCATCTCTGAAGATACAGACGGAAGAAGGGAGGAACACAAAAAAAGGAGAGAAACATTTGATAAAGAATATAAAGAAATATGGAATACATGAAGCAGATTCAAGAGACTACCAGGAAATTAAAAACTCCATTGAAAGCTGGCAAAACTCCTTAAAAGAAACTAAGGATAGACTATCAAAACTTGAAGACAAGTTGGCAGTGTGATCATGAAAGGGAAGATCTCTTAAAAATAACAAGGAAACAGGCAGTAATACAAAGGCTAGAAGATGACAAGAGAATCTACAGTTTCAGAATAAGAAATATGAACAAAGAAGCAGGAATACATACAGGCAAATTACAGAGGCTATTCATGGAAATAATTAAGGAAAACTTCCTAAGCATGGGAAAAGAAAATGACATTTGGTTATGTGAGGCATACAGATCTCCAGCCACCTACAACCAAAACAGATCTATACCCAGACATACAATAATCAGGATCCCAGAAATCCATCACAAGAACAGAATATTAAAAGCAGTCAGAGAAAAGAAACAGATTACCTATAGAGGTAAGCCCATCAGGATCATGGCTGACTTCTCGACACAGACCGTTAGATCTAGAAGAGCTTGGAGCAAAGTATTCCAAACCCTGAAAGAAAATAACCTCCAGCCCAGATTGATGTACTTTGCAAAACTGTCACTAGAAATTAATGGAGAAGCAAGATGCTTCTATGACAAAGAGGAACTGGGGAAATTTGTGACCACCAATCCAACCCTAAAGAGAATACTGAAGGACATTCTAGAGAGAGAGAAAAAAAATACCAGGATTTTAGGAGCAGTGGCAGAAAGGCCTCAGTGAGTGGGGCAGGCAGTAGAATGAAGGAGAAAACTAGACAAACAAAGGCAGAAAAATAGCATAGCAGAAATGAGGCAGAGAATGATGGCTAGAATCTCTAACATAGATGGCCTCAATACACTATATTGTTAATAGTGCACCAGGAGTTGAAACCCACATTACTCACACTACTCTGCTTAGATGTATATTCTGTTCCGGTCATTCTACTTGTACTGGATTTGAGGGCACAGACAGTTATCCCGAAAATAGCAGGATATAGTATGGTTAATCATCCTTAATTTCCTATTAACTTAATCTAAAGCTCTGTACCATGACTGATCGTAATCGAATCTGGTTTGTTAGATTGCTGTTTTGTATTGATAAATTTTATTCAAAGCTGTTATGATTGATAGTATCAAGTCTGAGAGTATAGGCAACTGCACTTATGACAAGATTCACTAGAATATCCACTATGGTTTGAGTATTACCTGCCTTTGAAGTTTTATATTGTCTACAGTGTTTTATTTTATACTGCTGTATTCAGTTGTGCCTGATAGTATAGACAATTCTATTGAACATAATAAGAAACAACACAGTAATCATTGTAGATCACCTTGTACTATGGTTTTATATGACTTTTTGGTTTCATGTTTTTATAGGAATTTGTTTTGTCTCGCTATGTTTTGTTTTTTCCTTTGATATAGAAAGGATAGAAATACATGTAGAAGGGCTGGGGATTTGGCTCAGTGGCATAAGCACCTGCTTTGCAAGGATGTGGTCATGAGTTCAATCCCCCGTACCAGTAAAAAATATATATATGTATATGTATATGTGTGTATATATATATATACACATGTGTAGAGACTCATGCATGCATAGCTGTTTACAGTGTCACTGTTTTAATGCTATGTATGCTTTAATTTTGTAACTTGAACAACTATTTCTGAGGACAATATGTAATTTATTAACTAGTGATTTCTTACTGTTTATCTTTTTGTTTTTTGAGATTCTGTATTATCTCTACATGTTTTTTTTTTCCTCTTAAAAAAAAGAAAAAGAAAAGAGAAACTTTTATGTTTGGCTCTTCATTTCCTTCCATTTGTGTTCAGTAATTGTGTAAACTTCATAGTAAGCTCCCTAAGAAGTCACTAATATATATATACATATATATAAAATTTGTTTTGGAAAACTAGAAGTAAGTATTTTGATATATACTTCAAAATATATTTTTTTAGTAATAGTGCTTGATCTGGGATTAGAAATAAAAGGTGAGATGTAGGGTCAAAAATATATACCTACCTAGTGTGTCTAAAGAATTGTCTATCTATATAGTCATTAAAAATGTATGCATAAATAGCAGGTATTGCACAAACATTTTTCCTTATCTTCCTGAAGTGACTCATGAGGAGAACCTAGTGATGCTCTGGAAGTCGTGTGGCCTGCATGTTGGTGTCTGTCCTGTGTTTCCTTTGGAAAGTACAAATATGAATATGAATCTTTCAGAATGAGATAAAGCTGGCATTGAACTTAAGTTGTCTCGTGTAACAAAAATCAATTCACAAGTTAAAATAATCTGTAGAAAACAAAAGTGTTTAGGTTTGTTTGTTTCTGCATCACATAAAAATGGCTATGTAGCTTTTCACCTAACTTGGAACATTTGCTGAGGATGGTCTGATTAAAATATAGGCCTTGTGATTGGCATAATTTAGAGTACAGAGATATGGGGTTTCAGCTGCTCTTTGAGAGAAATGTACCATACACATAAAAATACCCAGAACAGAGTCAGCTGGTTTTGTTCAGCCCGAGCCCCAGGTTAGGTAACCAGCGCAGACTGTGGATTTCAGGGCCAGGGCTGAAGTTGTCCTACTTCTCAGGACAGCGGCTCCACAAAGACTACGCAGCAGGAATAGCCAGAATAGTGTGTTCATTTCACAGTATCCGTGATTTTCCTGGGCCATGCTTGATAGGCCACTAAGAAAAAAAGCACACACCTTACCTGTATATTGGTGAAATTTGAGTAGTCACATGGATAGCTTCATTTTTATACTGTTTTAGAAGCCATAAAACATTGGTTCTTCACATGTTTACCTGCAGCAGTAAGGTAGAGGTTGAGCATATCTACTCTAGAAATACAAAATCTGCAGTGTTGTAAAATCTAAAACTTTTGTCAGAGCATTTACAAGAGTTCAGATTTTTGGATTAGATATGATCAGACAATAAAGTCTGTACAAATACTCCTAACTGAAAAATTCTGAAGTTTAAAACTTTTCAGTTCCAAGTCTTTTGTATAAGAGATACTCAACCTGTCTTTAGAGGGATTGACAATTTGGGCTGAGGTATTTAAAAGACTGTGTAAGCAAAGTATTTTAAATTAGCTTTACAAATGACTGCAGTATCCTGAAGAATATTTTTTTTAAAAACTCTTTGTCATCTCTAAACATTCTTCTAGTCAAGGTTCAGTGATTGACGCAGAAAGTCACAGTGAGTTGGCTCTGGATGAGGAGGGACAAGTGATGAAAGTGCCTTCCGACCCTTCTCACTGCTCTGGTTTATATGTTGGCGATGTGTCCATAATGCAGCCTAGGCACCAGCTTTGATGGGATGAGACAGTGTTATTTTCAGGGAGTGAATTAACGCTCCTACAGTTTTTTAGACAAGTCATTGGTTGATAATTGACATCTTTTCCTTTGATAAGTTAATAATCTAGTTATTACTTCGAGGTTATTAAAATATTTGACAACCAGACTTTCTGAAGTAATTCTTTATTTTAACAGAGAAAGACAAGGAAGAGGAGGAAGGGAAAGAGTGAGGAGTGGAGGGAGAAGAGAAGGAAGCATAAATAATAACTTACTATTGTTGATTATTTAAGCTGTCAATTCATGGAAATATTTACCTGACATTTAATGTAGTGCTGTACTTGAGAAGTGAGTTCATTTTTGGATACTGAGTTTAAAGTGCCAGCGTGCAGTCCAAGTAGGAGAGCAGGTGGGTGAATCCATGTGTCTTTGGGCAGGCTGCTTAATATCTTTGAGCCTTGGTTTCCACACCTACCAAATAGTTCAAAATCTGCACTTTGTATTAGAGAGTAAATGAAGAGTCAAATAAAAAGTACCTAGAACATAGTACAGACTCAGAAAAACAATCTTCATTTCTGTTTCTCATCTATTGGGGGTTTGAAGGTAGCTGTATAACTTTTTTTACTTTTAAGAACTCACCATTCTTTAAATATAAACCTCAGTGTAGGGGTTCCAGTTTGTTCATGTATCTTTTTTTAAAAATTAAAAATAAGAGTGAAACAAAAAACGAATAGAAGAAAAAAAGATCAGAAAACACAATCCCTTATCAAACTGTCATCATCATTTTTCATATAGATTAACATTTTGATTCTTACATTTCTGTAAAAATAAAAGACTCAGTAGTCTAAACAACTTTGATAAAGGGAACAGAATTAAAGCTCCAATCCTCCCCAACCCATGGCTTATCACAAAGTTACACAAATCATGACAAAACAGCATTGATAACAAGATAGACAGACCACCAAGGTACCAATATAAAGTCCCAAACATAACAGACATTTGATTTCTGGCAAAGATGCAAAAGCAATTAAATGGAGAAAGGATTGTACCCTTAATAAATATACTAGAACAACTGGATAGCCACATGCAAAAAACCCAAACCTTACTGCACAGCAAAAATTTCTTAAAACATCCAAAAGTCGACTCAAAATGGCTCAAGTGAGTTAGTTAAAGTGTAAAGGCAGTTGTGACCTGAGTCATTGCTTGACTAAAGTCGTTCTTTCTGGGACAGAATACATGTTTTTTCCTTATTGTACTAATGAAACAATGATTATGCATGTGTGATATTTATTTCACTAATTATATTTTTAAGGAGCATCCATTTACCTATAAAAATGTCCAGTTTATCATTCTTTATGACTGAATAGTATTCCATTATATAGAAATAGCACATTATTTATCCATTCCTCAGTCAGTGCACATTTAGGTTGTTTCCAAGATCTGGCTCTTACAAACTGTCTTGCTGTAAACATGGGTGCACATATATCACTGTGGTATGATGTTTTTAATTCTTTTGGGAAGATACTCAGAAGGGTTAGAATAGCTGGGTCAAATGGGACCTCCAATCCTAGTTTTTTGAGGCATCTCCACACTGATTTTCACAGTGGTTGTTAACAGTCTGCATTCCCACCAATGGAATAGTTCCTTTTTCCCCACAACCCCTCTGGCATTGGTTATTGATTTCTTAATACTAGCCATTCTTTCTGGGGTGAAGTGAAATCTCAGTGTTTTAATTTGCATCTCTCAAGTGGCCAGTGCTATTGAATGCTCATGTACCTTGAAAATTATTATAGTAGTCAAATATAAACCCCACTACTGCCACAATTATGGTAGAGAAAATGCCTATTCCTACTAATATGCCTCACACCATGTTAGCTGTTTTGTAGGATGGTTTGTTGCTGATTCATCTCAGCCCTTCATTTCCAGATGGGCATGGTGTGAGAGACTTGGTGGCTTTGTCATTTTGGTGAAGCAGTGTAGAGATAGTGCTCATTGTATGAATCTGCTTAGCATTACAAAGGGTTCGGTTTTTTGGGAACACAATCTTCATGAAACTCAGGAATTGACTAGAAAAGCTTTTGTTGTTGTTTGGTATCCGGGATAGAATGCAGCTGAAGCCTGCGCCATTGAGAGTGGGGAGAATTCTCTGAGCTGAGTGTTGGCTTCATTTCCCTTAGTGACCCTTGTGGCTGTACCTGGTGAGGACCCAGAGATACCTGGCTGCAGTGCCAGATGATTGAAAGGCCTGACCTATTTTCACACAACTCCAAAGGCTAAGTGAGCACTAATGGGAATAGAAAATGAATAATAGTTCGAAATGACCAAAATGATTCCAGAAATTCAAGAAAGTACTTGTTTTTCAGGTGCCTGTTAGGAATGGGCTGCCATTAGTGTCTGCTCAATTTGGACATAATCATTAGAGGGGGTTTGTGACTTTTCTGTTCTCTGAAGGCTGGAGCTGATTTTAAGCTGCAGAGTTGGTAGTATGGGAGGAGGCCCCTTAGGTTCTGTTTCCCCATGGACAGAAAAACCTGTGCCTGCAGCTTGCAGCAGGATCAGCTCACCAAATTAAACTGCATTCTGTGATACATGAACTTTATATCATGTAATTGAAGTAGCTCTGATCCACTTGAGAGTATCTGTTCACTAACACGTGAAGGTTGTTTCAAATGGAAGAAATGTTTTGTTCATTTCCTGGCTGATATCTAAGCTGTCTGCATAACTTTAGTCTCACAGCAACACTGGAACAAAGGCACTGATTTTCTTTCTGTTCCATGCCCTGGTGTGAGCTAGATAACTGATTTTTTAGGCAAAAAAAAAAAAAAATCTGTCGACAACATACTTGCTTTGATAGAAAATTCCTTCTTTGCTTAAACTTTTGAAATCTGGTCTTCTACAAAAGACCTAGGATAAATGTCCTTTGAAAATTATGAACACATGGCATTAACAGTGTGGCTGTGTAGAGGGAAGTTCTTCAGAAAAGTGTTTTCTAGGGTGGAGATGGCTAATTGCAGAGTTCATGTTGGGTGAGATCGAACGCAGCTGTTGAGTAAGTGATTAAAGATCTTATTCTGGTGTAGGTGGTGATGCGCAGCTTACACACAGCATCCTTTTGCTACCACTGTGTTGCCATGCTGTGGATTCTAATGTAAAAAGAACCTGATAGCTTTTGAGAGTTATGTGTCCAGAGGTATAAAAGAAAAAAAGAAACTGAAAAACAGAAACAATATTTTGGACAGAGAATATGACTAAATTTTCCCCACTGTACTTCATACTCCACCTTCTACTGCATAGTATTTTACTATACGACTGTAATCATGCATGTTAGGAACTCATTTAGAATTTATTATATGGCTGTATATCATCCATGTTGGGAACTCATTTGGAATTTGTTATATGACCATATGCCATACATGTTAGGGACTCATTTGGAATTTGTTATATGACCTTATGTCATATGTGTTAGGGACTCATTCAGAATAAGAGCAGCACTGTACAGCTAGACAGTCATCTCTTGAACCTTTGAGCCTCTTCATTTAAAAGGGTTACCAGTCCTTTGTACAAAAGTCCATTTAATCAGATTGCCTTCCTAATCCCTACATGCAGTTTAATAGAAGGGCAAATGTTTTGATTTCTAGGAGTAGAACAAGGAAAGAAGAGTGTAGCTTTAGAAGTGGGACACTTAAAAGTAGTCCACATAATCTGACTTTATCAAGGGTATAAGAGTAGGGTTCATTTGAACACTATGAGTACCTGGGCCTTTGTGGAGGTGAGGGAGTGACAAAGAGATGAATTAAGCAGAGTTGATCAAAAATAAGTTTTGAAAAATGTTTTTAGTTTTGCCACAAAGTGGGAGGAAATTCTTCTTAATATGTCTTATACCACAGGCTTCTTTTCAGGCCAGTGATGACAGATTAGAAGAGCTACAGATTAGTTAGACTTTGGTAGGTCAGTTTGTGACGTACCAGTAATCACAATGAAGTAGTACATGTACATATTTTGGAGAAGTGGTACATATTTTGGAGAAATGATTTAGGAATTACCAAGGATCAGTTAAAATGTTTTCAAAAAAAGAGACATAATGTAGATGTACATAACTCCATTATTCATGGTAGCCAAAAATTGGAAACAAGTTAGGTATCTGTGAATGGTTAAATACACCGTGAAATGTCCATACAATGGAATTCTGCTCAGCAACAAAAAAGACACATTTACAGAGATATACTGTGTCATGCAAGAAATTCAGAAACATGCATTATTAAGTGGTATCACACTATAATACTGTCTGAATCTGGTTATGTGGTGCAGCAGGACAGACAAGCCAGTCTACAGCCACAGAAGGCAGATCAGCGGTTGTCAGGTTTGGCATAGGGGGTGGTTAACAAGGGAACTTTTTTGAGGGAGTGATAATGTTCTGTATCTTGTGGGGATGATTGTATGGGTGTATGTATTTGTTGAAACATAGTTAACTGTGCATGCACAGTATTTTAAATAAAATTATAACTTAAAGGTTTTCTTTTTTAAAAAGTTTGTTAAAAAGCAAGACATGTATGGCATTCCTTATAAATTTCACTGCTAGTTATGACTTTGTTTCCACAGATAGAAAAGGTCCAAGTTTCAAAAAAATTTGAAATGTCTGTTTGGATAAGTTGTATAAAATTAGAGATTATTTGTGCTTTTGTGTTATTGTTCTATTTTGTTTAAAACAGCCTGCTGGATGTGTTTTCAGAAAGCTTTTGGAGACTTTGAAAGTGAATGTTTTAACAGGATTTTTCTATAGATCTTTGGCATGCTTTGCACTTTTATTGTATAAGCAGTATAAATAAAAAAAAAGTTATGTTCTGGAATATTTTCCTCTTACCTTACTTCTTTTGTGTTAAGTGATTTGGAAGTCCCTGTTACTTTTATCTTTGAATTTTCAAAAGATGGACTCTCTGTTCTCTGCCTGAAGTAAGGAGAAAATGCGTGAAGCCTGGAAGGGCAAAGCTGCAAGTGTCTATGAGGCAGCGATGGAGAGCAGAGAGTGGGGAATTGATGGCTGTGTGGTGTGCACACTGAGTTACCCATGCGTGTGCACAGCTTTCCTCTTAGGGCCCTGCGTGGGTGGATGGCTGTTTTGGAAGTCAGATGTTTGAAGGACTCACAGTCTAGGATCTCAAAATTTCAGGGCTGTTATCTTTTCCAAGGTAAGTGTAGACTTGGTGATAAAAGCCGAATGAAAGAGAATTAAGTGTCTTAGGATACCGATGTCATGTATGTTTGGGACATAAAGTTGAAGTGGGTTGCTGAACATCCACAGGGAGAGGTCTATTCATCTGGACAGTTCGTCAAGGAGAAGGTTCAACTGCACTGTCAGACTGTTGGTGGTCCAGAGTGCTCAGCCTGAGAGATGCAGATTGGATCAGAGGCTTTTCTGACCTTTGTTTAAGTTATGAAATGGTCAGTACGGAGACCTTGGCAAGTTGCTCATCTCTTGAGTTTTGTTTCCTTATCTATAAACTCAAAATATCCACTTAACAGGGATTTCTGGAAAAACAGGTGAAAGGAACTAAGTAGCATTTGATAGATGTTGAGCCTAGCACATCAGGTTCACAGGTGGTGAACCTGAGCCTGTTCTTCCTTTGCTGAGCAGCTTCCTGGCTGGAGTCCCCCATATGCAACTGTAACTCTAGCAGTGCCCAGTCCACTTTACAAATTGCTCACTGGGTGTACCTTTTGAAATCGAGATGATGCACCTTAGATAGGATAACTGGTAGATTTTTACAACTGGTCCTGTGTTGTGTATCTTGCTTTCACAAGATGCAGTGATGTGACTGTAATTGAACACAGCAGACTGGGATGCAGGAGAGTAAATCTGGTCATTGGAGACTCATTACCTGTGATTGCAATGCAGGAAAGAGATGGACCTAGGTAAATAGGACTTGATGTGCTATTGAAATAACTCAGCAGATTCTTAAAAGAAAAAGCAAAGGTGAGGGTAGAAAAACCTCACCTTCAACCAAGGTTTTTATGTTACACTTCGACTAATATTACAACTTTATTTTGCTCCAGTATTTTATACTTTGGTCGGAGAAAACACATTTACTTTGCATAAAGCAATGAATTTTTATTGTGCTATGATATAGTGTTTGTGAAAGCATTATTATATTATGGGTATTTCTGTTCTGAGCCTATTTCTGGTAGTTTGTATGTGGCTGGCATGCCAGTCCCCAGTTGTGGGTCTAGGCAATTGTAGAACGGAAATAATTATCTAGCTAATGTAAGGAGATCCTGATAAGGAGGAAGAAAGATATCCCTTACCCCCTTGTCAATTACTCCGAATTGGTGCTTATAGGGAATTAAATTCTCCAATAATTGCCTTTTCTTTTTCTTTGTCTGTAGCGCCATCATTGGAGGCCTTAGTGAAAACCAGAAGTATTCTTGACTTCTCAAGTCAGGGTTCAGCTGTTTAGCACCATCTTTTGGCCCTTGATCCTGTGTCCAGACAAGAATTGCTTTTTAGTTCTAGGAGATTTCTTGACTCATGAGAAATATCATAATGCAAAAGTATCCTTGGCCCAGCTTGCTGACCAGAACTGGCGGTGCAGAACGCCCAGTGTGCCAGTGTGCACTGTCTGGAATACAAATGATGTAGGTCCAATTGGCAGCATGCTCCAATCCAAGATATATTTTCTTACACTCAGAAGTAAAAAGAGAAATATTGCAGAATGAGCACCAGATTAAGGATGAGGGTGTGGATTATAGGCCCTGCTGCTGCTTTCTAGCTACATATAATTTTGCAGGCCCTTACCTGTTCTCAGCCTCAGTTTCTCATCTGTAGTAGGTCATAGAAGTAATTTAGTTTCTAGGCAGTTTTCTGGGACTTTTTATCCTTTATCAAAGGGTTAAAATGACACATTATAAATGAAGATGCCTTAAAAAAAAAGTTCTGCAAGTGTAAGATGTTATACATAAAGCCAGTGACATTATCTCTAGGTTCACATTAAAGAAACAATATTTCAAGTCTTATAAACACACTAATTATTGTGGAACTCATATTTCCCTTTGTGGATAGATAAATGCATTTTAGGATAAGTTTAACTCTTTGAAAATCATAACTGGATTTTCTTCAGCTTCTTTTTTTGGATTGTTAAATTGTATTATCTTTATTCTTTATTTTTAACCACCGGGAATGATAGGATAACTGGTAGATTTTTACAACAGTGAGTAGAGATAAATTGAAGGGCCTGTGGTAAGAGAGAAAAAATTGTCTTAAATGTATTTTTTTTTTATATACTAGAGAATTGAACCTAGGACCTTTGCACTGAGCCACATATTTAGGCCTGTCCTTTTTAAAATTTTTATTTTGAGTAAGGGTCTTGCTAAGTTACAAAATTGCCCAAACTGGGCTCAAATATGTGATCCTTCTGCTTCAGCCTCCCAGAATGCTAAAATCACAGGCATGTGCCACTGTGCCCAACTTATATTAATTGTAGTCATAGCAAGAGAAGAGAGAAGAAATTGTTTAAACATGGTCATTTAAAATTTGTTTTTCTGAAGTGACAGACCCTTTTTTAAAAATTGAAGTTAATGAGCTTGGTGTGGTGGTGTACTCCTGTAATCCCAGCATATTGGAGGCTTAGGCAGGAACTTTTCCATGAGTTCAAGACCAGCCCAGGCTACATAGTGAGTCTAAGGCCATCATGAACTACACAGTGAGACCCTGACTAAAATAAATTGAAGTTAATGTCCAATGCTGTTCCATTTTTTTTTTTTTTTTTGCTTTGCGGGACACACAGGAGAAGTAGTTTATGTAATCTGCAGTCTTCCACAGAGACTGGCCCAACTGACCCGACTGGTTCATCTTTAGAGGCTCAGTGATATCTAGGAAACTTAATGTCTTTTTGTTTTTATTTTTTTCATCCTGCAGGCCATGATAGAGTTAATACCTTTTTAACTGAGACATAGCAGTTTTACAAAAAAAAAGAAAGCAAAAGAACTCTCCAAGGTGTGACACAGAGTAGACACAGCACGAGTGTCTCCTGCATGGGGGCGGCTGGTAAGGGTTTCTGTCACCATAGATCCCGAAGTGAGTGTAGAGGAGACCCTGGATTCAATCTCCAGGACTGAGAACAAACAGAACAAAACAGAACAAAACAAAACAAAACAAAAAACTCCAGAAAGTGAATGGACATAGTGAGATCCGTCAAACAGCTTGTAAGGAAATACTTCAGAGGCAAATTGTTATCAGAAAGCTTGCCACCTTCTTCAGAGCGGTGCAGTCAGTAGTGTGTGTACTCTTCAGAACTAAGACACATGGAGACAGACCAGGAAGGAACTAACAGTTTGGTTTCTTCAGGAAGTGTGAGAGACATATTGGCAGCATGTTTGTTCAAAAAACCGAACAGATCATCATTTGTACTCCAGAACATTGGAAACTGGGGCCTGGGTACTCCAGGGTTCTGTAGCTGTGAGAGCCCCACCCTGCCTGTGCCAAGCTGAAGCAGTTTCCTTAATAGCTCTGCCTGCATTCCTCTGGAACATTGGTTTGTTTTTTTACTGCTTCGTGTTATGAAGTGACCAGTCCTGCCCTTCTTTGGGTGTCTTCTGCTTCTCTTGAAGGATGGCTTGTGGTGCAGCTTTTGGCATACATGACTGATCAGCAGAGGCTGCACATCTCAAGAAAAGCTCCTCACCCTTGCCCTGTAGCCCTGCTGCCTCCCACCTGCCTTTGTGCAAAGATAGGACAGGGTGCCACCACCTTGGCCCCCATCTCCACTTGGAAGCCAAAGTCAACCTTTGATGCAGGAACTGTGAGCTTCTGATCACCACTGGCTCAGTGGGAAGCTCAGAATTGCATTTGGAAGTGCTCATGGGGCAGGGAGTTGGTCAGGGTGCATGTGCAGTGCCATTGTTTGTGTCTGGAAAGAAACTGCAAAAACAAATGTCTGAAATTAGATTCAGTACTCCAACACCTCCTTTCCTTTCTCCATTTAAGGTTTTGTCAACAAAAGCAGTTTTTTGCTTGATTCACCAACACAAACTCTCCCTGGGTTTTGTATTTTTGAAACCCATATTGCCAAGGAGAATCATTATCTATGTTGTAAAAACCCCAAATAAATTCCTCCAGTATAAAAGAAGAAAGTTTAATCTGTTGTATTGCCTATTAGTGAAATAACTAGTGAGTGACCTAGTTCATCTACATATTAAATGTCCTAGACCTATCTGTGCTTTTTTTCCCCCTCACTTGTGAAACAGTGCCCTAGCTCAGAAATTGCATGAAGCCTGTAGTAAATTTACAATTTGGTTTCTTCACACTGAAAAGGCAGTTAATAGGGAAAGGTTGGATCTTTCCAAAATATCTTTAGGGGTTGGTATAATGGAGAGAGGAAGGAGAAAGTGCGAGAGATGTATTCTTCTGGTAACATGTTTATTCATTTATTTATTTTTCTGGATGGACTGTTTAATATTCATCCCAATAATAATGTCCTTCATGTACTGAGAGTTCCCATCATGGCAAAGACTGTACTAAAAGGTATGAATCAGAACCAGAGAAGAACTACTTGGGAGATGCCTGGTATAACTTGCAGCAGAAACCAGTGGCCAAAGTGCCTTTCTTCACTGTAAAGAACCCAGTCCAGGGCATCCCACCTTGTCACCACATCTTTCACCTGTGGAGATCACACTCTTGAGTACCTACTTCATTTGCTACAATGTGAACCTATTGTCAGAGGACTGCAAAAACCTAGACATGAACAAGGCAATACCCTGTCAAGTTCCACACTGTCCTGCTCCTGAAGACTGGCACATCATCATTACTTGGTCATACCTTTGTTGGAATGGATTTCTCCCAAGTCCTCAAGTGTGGCTATGGGGCCACAACCTTGCATTAAGAATATGGGTGAAAATGGTTACAATTCCATGACTGACAGGCAAAACAAATTAAGTCCTCCCAATTATGGACATGTTCAGCAGATACTAAAGGCAGTTAAACCACAGCTTGTGTTCATGGACCATGTTAGTACCAGAGGATTACCAGAAACAACACTTCCATGAAATGACAGATTGGCCATCCTTCACATGTCAGGTGAAGTAGCTGAATCCATAGTGAGTTGTAGCCAACATGGAAATGTTGAAGGATTTTAATACAATATGAGTGATCTTGTGATGAGTGATCCATCTTTGCCAGCATGTTGAGAGGCAGGAAGTAGGCATTAGAGGAGAAGTCATCACATTTCTGGAGTGGAAGAAATTCGAATTCATGCTCATGATATTCCCTTCTGACAATTCCTTAATGAGATACTTGTCACTTTGATTTCTGGAGGTCTATTAGATACAGCTTCAAAAAAAGAAGTGCTGAGTATATAGTTCAGTTGTAGAGAAATTGACTAGCACAAATGAGGCCCTGGGTTCATTAACATATGTGATCTTTTAGCTGGGTATGGATATTCAAGCCTGTGAGACTGGCACTGACGAGGCTGAGGCAGGAAGATCCCTGTGAGTCCGAGGGTAGCTTAGGCTTCTTAGTGAAATTAAGGCAAGCCTAAACTTTGAAGTGAGTGTTTTAGCTGGGCATGGATATTCGAGCCTGTAGTCCGGCATTGGGGAGGCTAAAGTAGGATCTCCATAAGTTCGATGGCAGCACAGTGAGTCCAAGGCCAACTCGCACTGCAAAGTGACACCCTTGGACTGTTCATGGCTGGATGACCACAATTTCCCTTGCTCCTGGAAGTTCTCCTGGTAACATGTTTAAGACACTACTTTTAAGTGAAACCTAAAAAACTAATGGTATGGCCTCTTGTAGTTGAGATTGCCTTTAGGATAGAATTTTGTAGAAATGTTTAGCAGCACCAGCTAGGAAGAATCAGCTCACGTGATGCTGGATTCCAAAACCACCCTTCCAGCATCTTGCTCTCGTTTCTTCTGTTCAGTAGCACTGGCTCTTTTGGTACTAGTTCTTCTAGATTGTTTGGCACGGTCTTACTTTCTTTGGCAAACTTTTCAGGAGACTTAAGAAGCAAGATTTTAAAATTGGGTGTGGGCAGCAAGCAGAGATTAACACTGACCATTCTTCCAGCCTAAACATGCTGCCTACATTCCTGGAACTAGGAACTGTAGTCGTCTTCTACAACCTCTCATTTCCTGGTTGAGAAGATTGGCACTCAAAAGGGTGAAAAAAGTTACCATGGACATAACCTGGTTTAGAGCAGAATCTGGACTAGAAGTCAGGTTTCCTGACTCCATGTCTAGTATTCTTTCCACATCAGTCAGAGCAGGAAAGCACCTCTGTGATGCTCATGATATTCCCTTCTGACAATTCCTTAATGAGATACTTGTCACTTTGTTTTCTGAAGGTCTATTAGATACAGCTTCAAAAAAAGAAGTGCTGAGCATATAGTTCAGTTGTAGAGAAAGTGGTGAGAAAGTCCAACTCTGCTCTTTTGAAGCTATGCACCAATCAACTTGCTTAGAAAACTAGAAGCAGCAGATACTGTAATCTCAGATTTTAAATTCCTTCTTGCTGGTATTTGTAGTTAATAGAAGGAGTTATACTGAGTCTGGAATCTTGGGTACTCTGAGGATAAATTATCAAAAATGTACCTTCCAGTCAGGGCACATTTAATTCTCTGGTAACTCCCTCTTTTGAAGGTTACCATGCTTTGCAGTGATGATAGACCTACTGAACGAGGAAATAAAATGTCTCAGGCTTTTTCTTCTTAAAAACTTGGACAGAGAAAAGGTAGCCTAAGGCAATCAGAGAATTGTTAAAAAGAAACTTTCACCAAGAAATAATTTTTAAAAATATAATACAGTATTCTGGTCATGTTGAGCTAGAAAGCATTCGTGTAATAGTAAGAACTGAGTGTAATATCCTTGTAAGTACTTTTGTGTCTCCATTACTCCTTTGTGAATGTACTTTGTTACCTGCTGGCTCAAGTATTGACAATATTTATTTGCTCATTAATTCAGTAGACACTGACTTCTCTAAGTGCTGCGTACTATGAAGACACTTAAGCAGAATTGAGTATTGTACACAGTTTCTGGCTTCAGTAATATGTAGGCATATGTGTTTATTCAGTGACTGGGCTGAAAGGAGATGAGTATTGACTGCGTATTTAGTGGGAAAGAGAATAACTTTCTCATAAGATGACATTAGTTCAAGTGTCCTTATAGAAAGAATTTCCAGGAATTCTCCATAAGGTCTCCAAACAAGCTCTGGGACTGAGGGTGTTGTGGAACCCTGTGGACTGTGGTATAGGGGTGAAATTGGACAGTTGGAGGAGAGTGGCAAGTACAGCATAGTTCCAGAGTTGGCTTATTTGTATAAATACCACAAAACCCCACACTGCATGGTAGAGGAGGTCAGATGGTAAGGATGCTAGCAATAGGCACATGATCCCAACCCCTTTTTACATTTATTCTCCCACTCATTCCTCTCAGTACCTCATGAGTGTGTTCTAGTTGCATGTTCTCAAGTCACCAATGAAGAAGCTGATGTTGAATAAGTTCATCCAGCTAAATGATGAGCAAAAGGTAATGCTAGGTCTTTGTGCTTTCGAGCTCACCAGTCTTCCTTCCTGTAACTCCCTCCTCTTACAGGTTGAAAGTCAGTCAGGATTACAGTATCTCCCCACTTCACCCAATAAAATAGAATCTCTGTTTTGTTAAGTAGAGATTATTTGGTATAAGGAAGGCTTTGGCTAAGAGGGTGTCAAGGGGAGAGAAAATAAAGGACAGTTATCCTGGAGTAAAAGTGAAGAGCTGGAACTAGCTGGTAAACTGAAGTAGAAATACAAGGATTGCATGCAGATCCTTGACTTCCAGTTAGCCTTTTCTTCAGTTGACACATCAAAGTTGGTTTGTACAGCTGGGTAGGTGGCAAGTGATTTCTGGGCTTTGTTGTGTTGGAAGTTGAATTCAGCCTCACTCATGCTAGGCAAGTGCACTGAGCCATATCCCTGCCCCAGCCTTAACAATCCACTTCCTAGCTTAAGTAGATCTGTACTCCATCCCCTTGTCGTGCAGTACCAAGGAGAGGTTTGTTTTCTCCTCACGCAGGCAGTCCATAATGGATGGTAGCTCTTTTGTGTTTTTATGGGTACTGTGGCACCTGGCACAGTTCTCTTCATTCCAGTGTCCAGTGCTGGGATACAATGAAGTCAGTGTGATCCCTACCTTTGGAGGTGCACAGTTTAACAGGAGAGTACACAGTTATACAGTGGACAGAGGAGTTTGCACTGGAGAGACCTCCATGAAGAATACAGTTGGCTTTTGACTGAGAACTTCAGTATTGTGGGAAAGAAGTTATCAGGAAGACATTTTGGATTGCATTTACAGGCGGCTAAAAGAACTCAAAATGTTGTTTTGCATAGTTGTTTGACACAGACTTGAAATGTAAAGCTTAATGTTGAGGTCAACATGAGCTGATGAAGGTCTCACCCTTGAGATTGGAGTTCTGGTCTGTGGCAAGTCAGTGCATGGTAAATGACCTCCTGCACTGTCCAAGTAGAAAGCAGAATCCTTCTGCTGGTTTCTCAGTTTCACTGCCATTATTGGTGCCTGTGTCACAGAATCTGTTTCCTTTGCAGTTTTGCATGAATTCAGTCCTAGATGGTGCTGCAGTGTGAACTAGATTATTACTAGTGGTTAGGGCTGTACATCGTGGTCAGCTCTGGCTGCCATCTCCTGGGCCCCCTGTGACCACAGCTTCACATCTGACTTAAAGAGTATTGCAGCCTGGTCTCATGCAGTGGAACTGTTAGACAAAAAAGAAATTATAGGCACAGTATTGGCTGAAAAGATTATTTTGAAATATTTCTAATGCTTTTTAGAAATAGAATCAGACAGTTGAGCTGACAGCAAAGGAAAAAATTACCCTTTCCTTTCTAATGTGCAGCAAAATACACTTTGTGATGCAATTATAGAATACTAAGTTGTTAATACAATAAATAAAAAGTTAAGCCATTTTAAACGTTATTGGATTGTGTTCTCATTCGTAATGTGATTGTGACAGGGTGATTAATGCCCTACAGAGGGATTAGCAGTCAAAAATGGATAAAAGAACAAGAATAGTCTTGCGTAAAAGACAGAAGTTTAGAAAACACTGATGCATGGAATTTCCTCAGAGTTAATTTTAGATTTCCTGACTCGAATTATATTTCTGCATCTCCTAGCACTACTCAACTGTATTATCCAGCTAACACTTACTGGGAAGAATGATGTTCTGGGATAGATCAGCTTTTTCTCTGTTACCTAGTTTGGTTGCAGCTGGGCATGGTGTCTTACACATGTAATTCAAGTTTTCCAGGTGGCTGATACAGGAGGATCCCAAGTTTGCATCTATCCTGGGAAGCTTTTCAACTTAACATGATCCTGTCTTAAAAATAAAAATACACAAGATTGGGAAGGTAACTCAGGGCTGTTGTGCTGCCTTTGCTACGTGCTCAGAAAGGCTTTCTTGGTTCCACAATTTGTTTATTTTGTTATCTGTTATTAAAAGATCTATAGTCAACACTTACACTATGTGAATTGTAGATGATGAGTATCAAATAAAGAGGGGTCTTTCTGCAAATGAGTTCTTGTTTCATGTCAGATCTTGGTGAGCCTCACAGTACCAACAACTGGTTCTGGGTTAATTTTTGCTGCCATTTTTATTGCCTCGGGTTTCTTATGGTTGGCCTGTGCTTCCAGATTGAAGTTATTGACTTTAACCAAAACAGGAGGAATTTGAGAAGAAGCAATAGTGAGGAGAAGGTAGAGAGAGAGCTGGACTCTTATTCTCCATAGAAGTTGAGATGGCAGAAGCTGCAGGATGGCTGTGCGGCCCCACCCTGCCTGGACAGTAGGGGATAGTTGCTTGCTGTTGTCCGTTTCTGCCTGGTAGGTATCCCAAATATTCTTAAGTGGCACATTTCTCATTTGAGAATTAAAAACTTAAATTATCAAAACATATGTGGTTTGTTTTTAAAATCAAGTAACTAGGAACGCATTAGACTTACTTCTAGGTGTCTGCTGATACCCGCTCTCCAGGGTGCTCCATTTGCTTCCACAACCCCCTGGTGTCTGCTGTATG
Organism: Hydrochoerus hydrochaeris; assembly: GCA_004027455.1. Classification (NCBI taxonomy): domain Eukaryota; kingdom Metazoa; phylum Chordata; class Mammalia; order Rodentia; family Hydrochaeridae; genus Hydrochoerus; species Hydrochoerus hydrochaeris. The sequence continues at coordinate 16,265 of PVLA01004269.1, read as the reverse complement.
CCCCGTCTCCTCCCTGGCTCCTAGTGGCCTCTGTGTGGGTGGCTGCACTGCTGCCGAACTCCTGGCCCCCCATGTACATGGGCCTGCGGCCTGCCAGGAATCTGGACCCAGGGTAATTTTGCCCTCCTAATCTCCTCAGTTTGTGTGAGTAAGGAGGTCAGCAGGACACTCACCTCACTGGATCAGGCAGCCTGGGTCAGATGTGCCTCTCTGAGCTGCTCCTTGGGGCCAGATGGCCAGCCCACAGCGTCAGCCCCGTCTGTGCCAGCCCAGTAACAGTGGGTGGCCATAGCCCAAAATAGTTTCTTGGAGACTCCAGAGTGTGAAACATACATAGAACATATGTGTGTTTATGATGGTGATGAGCACAGGCTTATTTTTCTTAAAGAGGATAATGGAAATTTTTATTTCAACTAACATTTTTGTTTTCTCTAGACTAATAGAAAAGTTTTCTTTCTAGACAAATTGCTAATGGAAGAAAATGCTGTTGTGTCTAGTTGAAGTGTCACAAAGCAGATGTACCATCCAATCATCAACTGTAGAGAGTGTTAATGCTTTTAAAACTCCCTTGGTTTGAGGCTTTAGAAAATCTTTTCTTGGTATCTAATACAAACATACAAAAAATTCACATAAATATTGGAACCAAATTATTTTCAGTATTTTAAAGTGCCTGTCCTTCCCACTGTGTATGAAACTCTGACTCAGATAAACACAACTTGTCTTCCACGGAGAAGTCTGGTGCAGCCTGATACTGCACAAGCAAGCTGGAATGAGGGAGAGACCTTGGCAAGTGGGCAGGTGATGCAAAGTGATGTCTGCCTGTGCTGAAGTATATTTTTGTAATATGATTTTCTTGTCCTTGTTACCTTAAAATTTGAACAGTGTTTATTTCAAAGAAGTGTTTAAAAAATAATCAAACAATAGAAAATGGAGTCCTGGCTTTTGGGTTAAACATTCATGTACTCAGCTTTTGTTCTCTCCCTTCCCTTAAAAGCAGAACCATGAATTCTTTGTATCCAGTTGCTTAGGTTGGCGTTAACCGCTTGTCAGCTTATTCAGTGGCTCAGGGTTCTCAGGAGGTAACTTGCTCTTGCTTTACCTGTAAAAAATGCTGTCCCTGGGCACAGGTTTGCTGAAGCTGCAGTGAAGCTTATTGTAGCTCTGATGCGGATAAACAGGCATGCTGGAGGATGCTGCAGGATGCAGTAGTAGAGCTGGACAATGTGAAGGCCCCCTTGGGAAGGAGGGATAGTTACACCAAGCTGCCATTAGCAGGCCCTTTCTGGGGACCTGTGGACAGTAGGTGCTCTGCTTCTTAACTTTGTGTGGAAGAGAGGTGCCCCTTCCTCTGCCACCAACACAGTCTCCATTTTCTTGGCATCTGTGACTACAGCAGGGATGTTATTTATGTGTGGAAGAACACAGGATACTGCAGTCAATGTTGGGGGCACACATAGGAAAGAAATAGGCCATTGTTTCCCTCCAGAAGCTTTTAGCTGGTATGGGGAGAGGGGAGGTTTACCAATTCAGTTTCCTGCTTCAGGAAACTGTCATATGCAGCTTGGAGGAAAGAAGATTCCTATATGGTCACTGGACTGAGGGCAAGAGCTTGCTTTGGATCTGGAAGGAAGAAAGGTGGCACCAATTACCTAAGAATATGGGACTAGAGTAAGTTTGCTATTTGTTTCCTGGCCAAATGGGTCCACAATGAAGGAATTAGTCCCCAACTGAAAGGGAAGAACTGAGATTGTTCCAGTGTTGTGGTTGAGTGGCTGTGTAGTTTCGTTTATTCCTCTGGCTCCTTTGTCAAAGACTTTTCATTGCTATAGTTTACCAATCTCTACCCCACATTAGTTTGTATTGAGTTAAAAAAAAACCAAACTTCAAATCCAGTGGATTGTGGAGTTTCTAAACAAAGAGAACTATTTACAGCTTTCAAAAGTGGGAAGAGAATATGAATGCTTTTCTTGGGTCTAATCCCAAAGCCCAGTACAGGGTCTAGCAAATAAATAAATACTAGTTGAAAGGAGGAAGATAGTCCAGGAGAGGTGGTTTGAAGAAAGCCTGGGAGAGAAGTCATCTTTGAATGCACTGAACATCACCCCCAATTATTTCCTTGTTAGGGACAGGTGAATGAGCTCTTTCATGGCTCTGTTGGCTCTGCAGCCACAAAGGTGATTGGCTTCCCATTCCTATTGCACATTCATGCTTCGGGGGAGGTTCTGTGAGACTTGGGGCTGCCTCTGGACCACAGAGCTTCACATAATTGATTAACTTTATGGATCTGTGTGCATTCCTTTCCAAAAATAAATTTCACTTTCTAGTTAACTCTCCAGAATTAGTAAGTGCCAAAAAAACAGGATGCATGTTGAATCTTGTGATCAATTGTGATGTGGCCAGCTCCCTGAAAAAGTACAGTTAATGATCTTGAATCTCTGAAGAGATTCTTAGTTTCTGAATTGGTAAATAGATCTGTAAAAGTAGCTAATCCATGTTTCCCATGTGCCAGGTACCATGCTAAGCTGTCACCTGGTTTGGTGACATCTTTGGAGATGGTAATCTCTTTATATCATCTCAAACACTCTAAGCTGTTTCCACAGTGATGAAGCTGCTTGCAGAAGTTGACATGCGAGAGAGACTCCAGAGCCAGTGCTCCTAAAGTCAGGCCTTTGACTTCTCTTCCTTCTCAGGGATGTCCCAATGGTACCTGATTGTTTGATCTTTCTGCTGTCTCCTTCAAGCTCTTGTCAAAGGTGGTAAACAGCATGGGCTGGTAAATGACTCCTGGTATATAACACAGGTTTAAGAGAGCTTTTGGTGATTTATCATGTAGATTATGCACTACAGTCAATTTTGGAGTGATGCTATAAAGGAAAATTGTACTTTTTAAAAAACCAAATTTGTACCTTTTTTTTTTTTTTTTTTTAAACTAACCTGAGACTTTTAGCCTTGGAGAACCCAAGTGGTAAGGGAACTCAGAGGTTCAGGGCAAAAGCAGTCAGAGGTTCTAGTTGGTAAGATTCCTGGAAAACTGTAAGGTTGTTAGACATTTAAATCAAAATGTCAGTAACTTCTGGACAAGTAGGGCAAAATACTTGGTAATGCTTAAATGTAAGTGCTGGGTTTGAAAGTGGAGATGCTGCCTCCTGTACCTCCTGTGTTAGCAGAAATATGGAAAAGACGGAAGTGTAGGAAAATTTTTTCAAGTTGAATTTTAGATTTTGGTTTTATTTTTAAGTAGAATATAGAACAATTACTTTCTATACTCATGAACATGGCAATAAAATGTGGTATTTTTTTTTTTTTTTTTGCATGTTAGGGTTTTGATTAGATAACATGCTCAGAAGCTAATTTGAGTATTATTTTTATTATCTTTTTTAAAAACAGGCAAAATTTACAGATATTGAGGCTTGTTTTATATATTGCAAGGTGATTTTGAATCATTGAAAAGCTTGTTTTAACATTGGAAAATTTGATTGTGTATATAAACTATAGGAGAAAAAAATTAATATTGCTTGATGTTTCTTTCTTGCTCTCTTTTAAATAGTGTGAATAGTCCAGAAGGTGATAAAATTCTATAGCCCTTCAGAGGTAGAGAAAGGAAATGAAATCAGTTTTTTTTTTTCCTTTAAGACAGATGGGTAGAAATGGTTTTGGATACAATATTCAGGATATTATATTTTCTGATGAAAGAGAAAAAGTTCCCAGGAATGTATGAATGTGAATGTTGTGTGAGATGTTAATTATTTAAGGAAAAAAGCATTTAAAAATAAAAAAAATATTGTTGTTGATAATTAAGGTGTAAAAGAGCCGAGATATTATTCCTAGTCCTCCTTTCTTACCTGAGGCAAAGGAACTCTTGGATAAACCCCAATGGCTGACTGGTAAAATCAGATATTTTGAGTAGTCATAGTCGCTTAGCAGAGGGAGAAGGAACTAGGCCGAGTGCCTGGGGAAGGATGCTTGCTCAGCGGGTGTGGAGCTCAGAGAGGGGGTTAGCATTTGGGGTCTCCTGTGGGGCAGGGCTTTGGCAGTGTGGGCTCTTCTTTAAAAGCAACATCCCTGTTCCACTTACACATGCACATGCACTCTGTGCCCAAGTCTTTGGTGAGAATTTACAAAGTCTGAATAGAGCAATATGAGAGACAAAAACAGAATATGAATAGTGATCTGGTGATTTATGTAGTTTTAGGTAATTTTCCATTGTTTTGGTTTCCAAGTACTTGTCTCTGTCCACATCTTCATACGTTTGTCCTGTGAGACGCTATACCAAAGGGCATTGAATCCCTGGCCCATGGGTCCTCTTCCACTCTGCTTGGGCTCTAGACTCCGTCTTTGCTCAGTTCTGGCCTTGCTGTACGCTCCCTCTGGTCCAGAATGACTGTTCTCCACCTTATTCACCTGCCTAGTTTTTAATCTTCAGATTCTCTTTTTTATTTATATTGTTTTATTTATTTCATTTTATTTATTTATTTTGGTACCAGGGATTGAACTCTTTCACTTGTCAGGCAAGTGCTTATGCCGCTGAGCTAAATATCTGGCTCTTCATATGGTTTTAAATGCTTTGGAAGTGAGCAAAGCCACTTTTACTGGATCACAAGAGAGAGACTTCACTGGAGAGACAGTCTCTATTTCTTCAGTGGTGAGTTGGCTGGGGTCCTCACCAGCCTCCTTTCATGCCTCTGCAGTCATGTTACCTGGGATGACGGTAATGAGCACATTCCCAGCACAGGCAGTTAAAACCACAATTGGAAATGAGGCATGAACCAGGGTTAGAAGCGGGCTCTACACTGATTCCTTTTCATTGTGACTTGCTGGGAGTTGCCAAAGGAGAGTGTCCTTGGTGGGGCACTTTGTGAAATGCTTGTATGTGCAGAAGGTGGCCACAGCATTGCTGTTATGGAGCACTCATTGTGAGGTCTGTTCTGGATGCCTTCTGGTAGAGAGACTTGGGGAGAATGTTCCAGATCTCTGAGGGATAACTGTCCAAATCCCCTGAGAATTGATCTTACCTTCACCACATTCATGTGAGAAAAATGCTCTTGAGGCAGAGGGAAAATGAACCTGTAGTGAAACTGATCCATTGGGAAGGACCTGCCCATCATTAACTATTGATAAATTTGGGGAGGAAAATGAAGATAAGTAGTTCAAGTTCATTGAGTAGGTCAAATAATGATGTGCTAAACCTTTAAAGTCTTGAGAGGTTGGCTATTTTTGTGACAGGGTTAGCTTAAGAATTAATGAATCAAGAAATCTGGAGAGTTTAAATCTTATACTCCTACCTTCCATTTGATTCAACAAATACTTTCCCAGCCAAATGGAACCATCAGCCTTGTTGGAAACCCTTGACCTTTTACAAATGATGATATTGTGACCAATTTTATATACACCATATAATTTGTTCTTGAATCTGTATGCCATGGACAGATTAATTTCATAATGCCCTAAAGGACCCAGTTGATGAAAAATTGTTTCCTCTTAAGTCACTGCTGCTATTAATGACCCATTTCTACTGTGAAAAGCCAGTTTCTTCAGTTACCTGGTGTTTTCAGGTTCCCTGCCATATAATTTTAAACTGCAGTCATTTTGGGAGGCTGATTTTTATTCTTTCTTTTCTTCAAAAGTAAACCAGATTAAAAGTCAGAATACTTGGCACTGCTGCTTCTTATTATGGTTATTTAGTCCTTGATGGGTAATATCAGAAGATCAGTATTTAAGAGCTGAGAATTGTTGCTTCCCTAAATCAGAGTAATATTAGGTAACATTTTTTGCACAATTTCAAATAATGGTTTAAATTCATGTTAGGGTAAGTAAAGTAACTGACCTGGTAACTGGTTTAAAAGTTATCTTCCATGACTTGGTATTTTAAAATACTGTAGATAGAACTGTGAGATATACTTGCTTGTGTATATTTTTGTTCATATCACCAGGATAAACCATAGAAGAAAAATAAAATTCTGGGCCTGTACATCCAATATTTCCTGGAAGGGCCCCTTCAGAAATTTTGAGAAAATGTTAGTGTCTCTTGGGCTGGTTGTCAAGACCAAAGCATAAACAGAAGAAAACTTTTCTAAACAAAAAGGAAGTGTGGTAGTCACTGAGAAGTGCTGCCCAAGACCCCTACCCTGTGGGAAAAAGATGGAATATTTTCCTTGGAAAAAGGTACATGTAACTCTGGTTCAGCCACTGATGAAAGCAACATATGGTTAGTTTTATGTGGATTGAGTGACAGATGGCAACCTTTGTGCCAGTGATGCAGAGAACAAGATTCTTGAGGCTAATCACTGTGATTGTGACCTGGCTCTTTCTCATGGGCTGTTTATTGTCATGCCACAGAAACACATTCCAGGTGAATGGAGAAAGGTGCTCCATGAGGGAGTATATTTGCAACATTTTTTTCATTTCCATATTGATCATGGTGCTGCCTAAAATAAAAAAGTTAAAAGCAGGTACCATAAAACCTCAGCATGGGGCTGGGGTGTGGCTAGGTGATAGTGTTTGCTGAGCAAGTGCAAGGCCCTGGCCTGAATCCCAGCACTGCAGACAAACTAAACCAAACCCAAAATCTCAGCTCCTGCTAGGACTGCAATATTTTAGACACTTAACTTTCCAGATAACTGTGGGCTTCACCCATTACAATAAACACCAACGTTTTTTCTTTTAATCACTTTGGATGGAACCCTTTAAAGTCTCCTGTTTCCTCTGAAAACAAATGGGGCCCAGGCAGTTACAGGTGATCACCAGGCAGGTCCTGCCTCAGCGCCTCACTTCACCATGGGTGCGTCCTTACCACCCCGCTCATCCCTGTGGCCACGTTCCTTCTTGGCATTCCCTTCCCCTGACTCATTTTTCTCACCACACCCTTTAACCATCTGAAGTATCATTATTTTTCTTAAATGAGTATTTTACTATATTCTTCCCCAGATCTAAGCTTCATAAGGGCAGAGGTCTGACTCTGTTTCCTCTTGTGACCCCAGCCCTTGGAACAGTGCTGACACATGGCAGTATTTCATATCTTTAATCACCAAGGAAGGAATATCTTAGGCCCTCTATCTTCAGAGTGCCTCTGCCTCTCATCTCCTCTGTTGCTTGTAGCTCTGTCCTAGCTGGCCCTGTTGGGCACTGTTCAGCACTTACACTGTCACTGTTGTCATTGCCTTCTGCTGTTGGTCTTCCACATTGGTCCATCCTGACCTTGGCAGAACTAGTTTGTTAGGTCCACAATGCCTAGTGATGCTTATTGATTGGTACTTACTTATTGACTACGTGAACCAATAGTTTCGCTGAAGGAATGGTCACAGCTCCGGGCTCTTTCCCATGGTCTATAAGGCTCATGGTTCAGTGCTTGTTTTACCTCTGTCAAGCTGTGATTTAAATCCAGCCTTTTCTGACTTGGAGGCTCACCACCTGCTATATCAGGAGTTCCCATGCTTTCATGCACAGGGGACTCCTTTTTCATTGTCAAATTTCCCAAGCCTCACTCACCATAGCATATGCAGCTCTTACTCATTTGATTGTGAAACTGTATAGACGCATGCTGTTATAAGTTTAATAATGCTAAAGTTACTATTTTTGTTTATTTTATTGTATTACACGCTTGGGAAATAGCCAGCACAGTATGAGGAGACCTTGGCTGTGCCTGTGCTGGTCACTCATGGTCACTTGTAGTCACTCCTTGGTCACCTGTGAGTGCCTGCAGACTGCTAGTTCAGCATATTTCTTCACTTTGCTCTTAGATGATGCTATGTCTCCTCTATGGCTGGCCATTTTTGCTTTTGTCAGGACAACTCCTGGCCAGCCCTTTCTCCACTTCTAAGTTGTTACTTGGCAGATTTGAAGCAGCTCTAATTTTGCTGCCTCCGGTTTGAAAGTGATTATGAAGCCTGCTAGAACTTGTTAGAATGAAGAAAAGGGGCAGATGGGCTCTGAGTGAGCTGCAGGAACCTCCACTCCATGGATTTGTTCCATCCCCTTTGGCAACAGGCCTTGCAAGGCTAGGTTCTGAGCTCCCAGCATGCCTGTGCCAGGCACGGCCAGCACTCAGGGCTCAAAGTTGGTGTGACTCAGGGACAAGACAGATCAGAGATGATGCATGAAAGGTTAGACCCGCCAAAGGCATGGGTAGCACAGAGGACTCAGCTTTCTGCTGGTCCATCCCACTGATGTGTCCCTTTGCTGCTCAAAGTGCCCTGGTTCCCAGCCAGTTCAATGCTGCCGGGGATTAGGACAGTAGTAGAGATTGACCCAGGGCCTTCATAACTAAACTGCATCTCTACCGTTTTTTTTACTTTTTAATTTTGAGGCAGGGTTTTGCAAAGTCAGTAATTGTCTGTGCTGGGCTTGAACTTGCGATCCTTTTTCCTCAGCCCCCCAGGGTAGGTGTATACTACCATGGCCTTCTTGTATTGTGTTTTTCATGTTTTTTTTTTTTTTCTCCTTCCACCCTGCTAATGACTGAACTCTCTTATTAACAGGGATACAAATAAGATGTTCCAGTGACTGTAACCTTTCTACTACAGAGAGGTGGAAGTTTTGTTTTCCTGTTCTTTTGTACCAGTCGCAGACTTCTAGAGTGCTAACAGCACAGGAGTTTCTTGGCCAAGGTCCAGGATACACCAAGTACCACCTAGTGCATCTTAGCCATGTGTCATCCTTGGTGCTCTTCTCTGTGATTTGATGGAAAAGCCACCACAGGAACATGAGATACTAATCTCTCTACCATGCACATCCCCAAACAGAATTTAGATAATGCATACATTTGTCTGTAAATGGAAACAACTGTGGGTTAAAAAGAATTGTGTCTGATATGTATGGATATTTTTTCAGGTCATGTCATTATTCCCTGAACAATAAAGGATAGCAGTTATTTACATGGCATTTACAACTGTGCTAGCTATTGTAAGTAATCTAGAGATGATTTAAATAATGCAGGACAATGTGTATAGGTTGTATGCAAATATTTTGCCATTTTACATGAGGGAACTGAGAATCTGTAGATTCTGTTATTCAGGGGAGGTCCTGGAGCCAATCTCCAATAAGTTTTGTGGGGTGATTATTTATATATAAATACGTATGTAAAGTATGTGGAAAAAACAGTGACAATGCATTGCTATATAAAGGTTAAGAAACTAATGGGGTTGGAAGTGTTAGAACACTTACTCACTTTATAAGTCCTCGTTTCATGCTCCATTATAAAAAAGAAAAAAAATCATAGGGGATCTGGGGGTAGGATTTCGAGTTATGCTGCCCAATAATAAACATTTGTTACTGATATTAACTTATTAGTATTAACTTTCATTTTGTCATTTTTTTAAAGTAAATTAAGTTAATTCCTAAAGAGATACAAAGTAAAGAGAGTGTTTTACACTGGTGAGAATTAGAACTTGTGGAAGGTAAGCTGTGAATGTTTTCTCAGCTTTGCGATGCTGAAGCTTGCCCAGGGTTATTTCAGATATTCCCACTGAACTCTGTGCACACTGCCATCATGGTGTTCACTGTGTTTACTAAAGCAAACCAGTTAATCTGTCAGTCTGGGGATTGTAACTCTGTGAAGGCAGAGTCCCTAGATACTGTCAGGAAGGGCCTGGCATGTCATAAGCATTTAGCAAATGTGTGTGGAACAAGGGGTGACTGGCAACTGAGTGAACACCTTGATGGCTCCTACCATCAAGGTATTCCAGTCTTTGTGCTGGACACTGATACTGCAGTGTTGTTTCAGATGGACAAGTCTTAGCCAAATCTGAGTTCAGCAGACCTTTCTGTCTTGTAGAGATGAGGTCCTGTGCTGAGTCCTGAAGTTCGTTCTTATTATCATTTTTGCATCTCTTTCACTCCCTTAAGATTTGTATTTCCCTCTTCTCCTTTCCTACTGACTGCCTCTATTCTAGTGTGTCCTTTGGTCACCCTACCTTTATGGCCTTGAGCTAACTTGCTAACAGGTGCTTCCTGACCACCTGCACTTTGCTGTGCTCAGAGCCAGCTGCTTGTACTGCCCTCAGTTAGTGCTCCATGGATGATTAGAGTGAGTTTTCTCAACCATTTGTGCAGGGTCAGTATTCCTCCATGACGCTCAACCCTTAATGCTTAAAAATGGATTTTACGAACATAAAAAGCGCCAAGCTCTCCATCATGCTAACTCAACTCAGGAAGTAGATGCATAATACCAGAGTGCAGCTTCCTGACATAAAATGAGAACAGTGTGAGAACAACCCATACACATTGTCTTTCTGAAGCTATGTTTACATGGGAAACCAAATCATAATGAGACACTTATTTGGTTCGTGTGGAATAAAAATAAAGAGAATTTAACTGTCAGATGGCATCAGGTTAAGTTTGAGGTGCTTTGCTTCCCTGTAAAGTGTCTTGCCAGTGGGAATGCCCAAGTGGCTTGAACTTAGCCACCTGCATCCTTCCCTAGAGTAGGGCTGGTTTTGCCAGCAGGGCCTGAAGTTTCCGAGACTAAGGGGTTTGTCTGCAGATATGATTCTGTGTTTATTGCATGGAGTGGCAAGGCTATTGCAGTACTCTCTTAATATAGGCATTTTTCTACTTCTGAATCTGACCACATCCTTTCTGGGTAACATCATTGACCCATGATTTAATAGTTTCAATTTTATAGGCCTCAGAGCTGTTTCTCTAGTATGACTTTGTTTATCTATCTTTCTAAGTTTAGTTCTAACAGCAGAATTGCTTTCCTCATTTCAGAGCCTCAGTATATCATCTCTTTTCCTCAAAACCCTTTTAAGTGTGGACTTAGTGGCACTCTGTATTTCTTTGTCTTGTCCCAAGATGCTTTATCACCCTCTCTGAGTTAACGCTTCACCCTGAGAATAAGGAACCTAGGTCAGAAAGCCCAGCAAACAGGCATTTTGGAAGTTTCTTGAGTTCTTAAGACCCATCCATCCTTTACTTGGTTTGGTTTTTTTGAGACAGGTCTTGCTAAATTGCTCATGCTGACCTTGAACTCATAGTTGTCCTGCCTCAGCTCCCTAAGTGCTGGGATTATAGGCATGCATCTCCATGAAGGGCCAAAGACACATTTTGACTATATCCAGGATTGTTGGAAGGACTAATCCTCTTTGGGGAATTACTACAGATTGAATATTCCTAATTAGAAAATATGAAACCTAAGACATTCCAGATTTTCATGTTAGTAATAGTAAAGTCTATGTGGATATTTCAAAATCTGAAAAACTCCAAAATTCCAAGCACTTCCAGTTCAAGCATTTCCGATAAGGCAGGAATACAGAACCTGTGTTGCTACCCCACTTTTCAGGTGAAGAAAATATAGCACTCAGCTCAGCTCTCATGACTGATAGGCACCACCTCAGCTGACACCTTTCGTCTGCTCTGAACTTCAGTGACCTCTGCTATGTCAGGCTGGACCCATGATGACCCCCACAGAAAACCCCACTTGTCCACATCTCGGCCCTTGCCTCAGCCACGTCTTCCCTACTTTCTTGAGCCCCTTTTAGAGTGTTCTTTCTCCTTTTCTGCCCTCTTCACTCACCTTTGTCACTGAACTCCTGCAGTTGCACTCTTTGGGTCACTGAGAAAATGAATTTAGGAATGATGGTACTGCTTGGGATTTCCAGATGATTCCATAAAACAGCATGTGTGAAAGTTCTTTGTAAATGGTTAGATGTTCTTGCTTCAATAGATTGGTTACTTTCAAACTTAGTTTTACTTAGTCCCACAGTAACAAATTCATAGTCATGAGTCACTTAACAGTCGGGTTATGTTCCATGATGTGTTGACAATTTCTTCATTTTCTGACCATGCTAGAGTATACATACACAAGCTAAGATGGCTACAGTGACACTAGGCAATAGAATCTTTTGGGACCACTGTTGTAAATTTGACCAGCTTACCAAAACAGTGTAAGGCAATGTGTGACTGTAGCTTTAACATTGTGGCTTGGTGGTAGGGAACATGCACAATTGAATTAAAAGTTCCCCAAACATACTCTTCCTGTATATGTATTAAAAACAATGCTGATTTTAATCCATCTAACTGATGTCAGCAGTCCACTGTGAGAGGCTACCCAGAGTTGAGGGAAAGCCATTCTCAGTCCGGCCTGGATGACAGTAAACAGTCAGGGAGACTGTGTTGCTTGTCTGGGTCAGTGGAAGCTTAGTTGGTTCTCACTGTTGGATTCTCAGCTAGAGATGCACAAGAGGCAGAGCCTTAATGCCAAGCAGAAGTCATTTATTAAGCACTGCCTTGCAAGAGTTGGCTGGGCAACCCTGCCGTGGCTTTGTATCTCAGAAGCGGCACTCTCTTAAGGGCGTCGGGCTGTGTGGGCTGCAGCACAGCTGTTTCTGCAACAGTCGCCCACAGTATTTGATTCCTCTGCTTTAGGCCAAGGCACGTTTGTTGGCCCCCAGGGAAAATATACTGTAGTGGGTTTGAATCTCCTGCCCTGTGTGCTCCACCCCTGCCCAGGGCTATGTACCCAACTGTCCCAGCATGGTTTGTGCCCCTGCTGGGCCAGTGGTGACAGCATTTGTGTCTCTCTCAGAGTGAGGTGTATAGATGGCCTGCCTCCCAGCATCCAGGCTCCCAGTGTAAAGCCTCTCACATCCTCAGCTCCCAGGAGGAAATAAGCCTGCTGCTTGTGCCTCAGCATCAATTTGTCACCCACTTCATTGGACTCTGGGCCTTTGCTTCTCCTCTGTATGATATCTTTCTTCCCCAGGGCTGCGCCAGCTGGCCTCTGGCATAACAGTGAAAGCACATATTCTGGCCTCAGCATCAGCATTATTCTCAAAGTTGAGTCAGACGTCCCTACTGCCCTGCCTTTCTGGTGCAGAGGTCTGCTCATAAATAAATGTTTTTTCCTGGAAGCTATGTAGACTAATCACCCACTACCCATGCAACTTTTATGAGTCAGGTCAGAGACTGATTTTCAGCCACTTTGAGAAAAATGCTGGAACTTTGCGTTGGTGTTTAGCACAATCCACACACATAGCTCTTACTTTGCTTCAGTTATGTGAATTGTCACTTTTCCTGATCCTAGAAGGAGTTTGGCATTCCAAGCATGGACTTTATGGACCCATAATCTCAGGAGCCTGAGTGAAGTGACGGAATGCTTTTCACCATTTCCCTGAAACAGACCTTGCATGTGGCCTTTGCTTCCCCTTGTGTTTCTCTTTGAATTGCATTTTTGCCTGTTCTTTTCTTACTGTAATCACAGAACTTCCTTTCTTTTTTTTTTTTTTTTTGGTACTGGGGTTTGAACACATGACCTTGCGCTTACCAGGCAAGCACTTGTACTGCTATGTCCCTGGCCCTTATAACCACAGAACTTTCCCTTGTGTTTTCTTCTGGCTCCTACACAGCTCACTGCACTTGTCATCCAGACTTGTAGTAAAGTGCTTTGTGAGCTCAGTGGCACAGCACCTCCCAAGCAAGGGCATGGTCATGAGTTCAGTTCCTGGCACCAAAAAAACCCAAAAAATAAAGTGCTGTGTGATTTGTGCTTGCAGAGTCTCATTTCTGTGATGAGGCTGCTTTCCCACAGTGGTCCTGTTATGGCTGGGTCCCAGCAGATGAGTCCTGCAGGGTTCATCAAAGGAGGGATACAGGGTCCTTGGCCAAAGGGTGGCTGCAGGTGCAGTTGCTTGTGTCACTTTGGCAATCTCTAAGGTCCTTGTTGGTTTGGTAAGAGCTATTAAAACACCAGGCAGCTTTGCTATCTCTATTAGAAGACTGATTCATGTTTTAAAGCACACTGAATTTAACATGGAGCATTGGCATTAAATTACACGAGTGGTTGTCACCTCAGTGACACCATCTTTAATCATTCTTTCGACAACTCAGTTTTAAAATGATTACATGAGTTGAAAAAAATCCATATGGAGAAAAAGTTCTCATTCAGTAGATATATGGCCTAGTATGTGTCTTTTCCTCTTCAATTCCTCAGGAGTCAAAAAAAATGGAAAGTTGTTTCAAGTTCCCATGTAAACTTCTGAGAGCAACAGATGTGACTGACATGGAGATACATTAAGAAAGACTCAGTTAAATATGCTTTATTAAAACAGTCATTATATGAAGCATGTGAGTATAATTTTAAAAGTTAACTGATGTAAGTGTCGAATGCACCTGTGACATGCATTCAACACCCACACAGGGATGTAGCATCTGCATTGTGGGAGCAATGGATTCCTCTTCAGGCAGGCACTTTGCTGGCCCTCGTTAGGGGTGTCACAGAGGGTGAGCCACATTGTGTAGGGCACATCAGGGCTGTGAGGCAATGGTGTGTGTGTGTGTGTTTGACAGCAGCAGTGAGAAAGTGATTGGTGTCCTATGAATGTCCCCCTAGTTGTTGTCCACATCCAGGACATCCAGTGCTCATGGACACCATGTCTTCACACTCAAGAGGGATGGAGGGGTCAGTGACTATCAGCCTCTAGTGAGGGAAAAACACGATTGTCTAAGGTTTTTAAGAGACAGTGTTTGTTGTTTTTAGTTTAGTGATGGTACAAATGAAAGTAGAACCTTATAGTCAGGTGGAGTGGCACATATCTTTCATGCTAGCACTCAGGAGACTAAGGCAGGAAGATCACTGTGAGTTTGGGGCCAGCCTGGGCTGCATAGTGAATTCAAGCCGGACAAAACAGCAAAACGCTGTCTCAAAATGAATGAGTGAATGAATGAATAAAAAAACAAATAAATAGAATCTTAAAGAAGTAGGAATACAGTCAATTGTAGTCTCAGGACACTAGAAAATGGTAAAAGTTAAATTAGCTGCCTCATTAAAAATGTGTAAAAGTTGTTCACTTTCGTTTAAATTTTAGGACTAGGAATAAATGACTTGAGATTAGATGCAGGAAGCAATAGTTGGTAATAAGACAAAAGGACTCTGAGATCATTTTAGATAATCTATACTTACCTTCTGATGTTACTTCATTCTGTTTAATTTTGTATTAATCTAAATTAGCTGACAGAATTGTGTTTAATAATATGTTGGTGAACAGTGATTAAAAGGGTTCTTTTTGTATTTCCTAGTGGAACATTGTTATTTGATTCTTGGAAAATAGGATTTTACACAGGAAGACATATTTATTCTTTTCAGAAATTTTGTCTTGGAAGAATTTAATGGAAACAACCATTTGCTGTATAGGAAAACCTTTAAGGAAAAGTCAACATCTCTGACTTGTCAGAGAATCAGCCATGCTGGGACTTGGAGGGCCAACCAAGGAAGCAATGAGCCATCCTTCCTGGTAAGCGGTGCGAGCCACGGATGTGCCAGGAGAGAAAAGTCAGTGTCTCCCATGAGCCCAGCGGTACATAAAGCAACGAAATGCTTGAAAGCAACGAAATGCTTGTATTGTTTGGTTGATTATGCTGACTTGGGGTCAGGGGTCTGCATATCTCTTGGGAGGATGACATTATGTAATATAGCAAGTATGGGGGATTTCCTTCTATCTTGTCTTTGAAGGCCAATATTGTTTTTACTGTTTTGCTTTGTTCTGATTGTTTTGCTCTATTCAATATTCTGTTTTGATTGGTTTTATAAGGTTCTGTTTTTGGTTTGATTTTGCTATACCTGATGAAATGGGCAATTATTGTGAAGATAACAAAAATATACTATGGTAGCTATTACTGTTTTCCCAGTATCTTGCTTTGAAGTTCTGTACCAATTTCTCTGCATTGTTTTGATTGGCTTTGTTCTGTCTTGTTTTGCTGTATTTTACTACCTTTAAAATAAAAAAAGAAAGAAAAGAAGAACACTTAACTGTATGATTTGTAATGGCTTTCATGCAGTTTGAATTGGAAATGTTGAAGAAAGGCAGTGATAGCAGAAAGAGAAGTGTATTGGCGAAATTTTTGCCCATTTCTTCAAATAACGGTGATAACCAGTTCCTTTTTTATTTTGTCCCATCGAGCATTTTTGTGTGTGTGTCTGCTTTGTGCCAAGGAGGACATGTTGCTGCAACTTTCAAGGAGTTTGTAATTTTACACAGATTTTCTCTCATTTAGCACTCTAGACATCACAAGACATCATTCTTTGTGGTAGGGGTTTTCTTGTCACCATTGGATGTTTAGTGGCATTTCTGGCTTCTTCCCACTGGCTGCCAATGAGGAGCCCAACCTCAGTTGTAGCATCCAAAAATGTCCCCATGTGACCTATCTCCTGGGAGAGGAGCACTGGGAAGTCACTGATTCGTCTTACTGGGCAGCTTAAGTAGGCTTGTCTCTAGTTTTAAAAAACTATTTGAAAGTGACTGAGATAATTTTTCTTTCTTTGTTTCTTTTTTCTT
>PVLA01004268.1:172321-183029 GCA_004027455.1 Hydrochoerus hydrochaeris | reverse complement strand
AGGAAAGAGAGGGAGGGGGAGAGGAGAGAGAGGGAGGGGAGAGGAGGGAGGGAGGCTGCTCACTCACCAAGTTAAAATTCATTAGAAATGTTTAAGCAACTTGCAACATACTTGCAGAACAAGTTACTCCTAGTCCAGGATTCTGTGTCTTTATTTATTGGTTTCCCTGTGACTTCTCAGTCCTTTCCAATGCCCCGCTGTCCTCGGGGACACTGTCACAGTCCCCTTGTGTGTGGAGCTTTCCCCCAAACTGCCTTATTTTGCGGATTGTTTCCCAAATAGGAATCGCTTGGCTGCAGAGCCAGGGAGGCTCGAGGGCTCGCGCCAAATGCAGCAGTGAGTCAGAACGGCTGCTGGGCCGGCTCGTGAGCACCGGCCCTAGTCCTGGGGGACCCTGTTCCCCAAGGTCTCAGGTCTCCTCTCTGCGGATGGGCTGAAGGACTTCGCCATTGTTCGGACTTGTCAGATGGGATGGGACGGTGGAGGGGACCTTGCTCTGCAGAAGGAAAGCTGTGTGGAGCCAGCTGCACCTGGTTCTGACACCCCTCAGGTCCCCTCCTCCGCCCTTGCGTCAGGGCCTCTGCCAGAACGTCAGAGTGAGGTGATTTGCACCTGGGCACAGGAAAGGAGCCCGGGGCTCCCTCTCGGGATGGGGCAGCTGCCCTGTAGTTCTGCGTGTGGATTCCAGGAAAACATCACTGCCCTCCCAGGTGAGCCATAAAGCCGGATTTAGCCCTCAGCGTCTTGTAAAATCAGACGACCCACGAACAGCGCGCCCAGGGTGCCTTCACAGCGCCAGGGCTAAGGCCGAGGAAGAATGGGCAAGGGGCGGGCAGCAGGGGGTCACTGCGAGGAGGAGCCGCAGGGCTGGAGCTCGGCCCTTCCTTCCGCCCCTCCTAAGTCGGCTCCCTGCTGCGCGGGAAGCTGGTCCTCCCACACTCCGCGCCCCAGACAAGCCTTCCGCCTACACTTCCAGAGGGACGAGGCAGGGATGACCCTTCCAGGTGACTCATTCCTGCTGCCCACTCAGCGGCCCTTGGACCTGTTGGGTTAAAAACCTTTTGATTTTGAACAATTTTAGTCTTGAAGAAAAGTCTAAACGACGCGGAGTTTCCACATACACCTCCCGCAGTTTCCGCCAGTGTCGGTGTTAAGGACGGTACAATTCCTCGCACCAAGGAAGTGAGCGCTAATACTGGGTTAGCAAAGTAATGACCTTATTCTATTTTCATCAAAGTTTCCACCAATATTTCAGCATCTTGTCCAGGACCCCTCAATGCATTTCACACATTTCCCCCCTGCAATGTGTACTTTCTCAAGGGATCCTTTGTCTGTCCTGGCATGGACAGTTTCGAACGCTCCTGTCAGTTATTTGCTTGGTGTCACCCATCTGGGCTGCGTGATATTTCCTCCTGCCTGGCCTGTGGCTCTGTGCTTGGACGAGGGCACCTCTGGACAAGCAGCGTCCAGCACACTGCGCTTGGGCTCCAGTTTGCAGCTGGCCGCAGGGCTGGGCTGTTGCTCACTCGATCCCTCGGTGAAGGTGACTCCTGCCGGACTCCCGCTTTGCAGGGTCACTACTATTACCTCTGAAGTTAGCAAGTATCTTCGGGAAAATGCAAAAACACAATGCAGATCTCACTTCTCCTAAACGTTTGTCCATGAATTTTAGCATCCATCTGAGAGTCTTTCTGCAACAATCATTACTGCTGTGTTTGCCTAGCGGTGATTTTCTGTATGCCTCTCCCAGTCTACACTGTGGAACTGGAATTTCTCTACAGACACCTGTCATTTAATGACCAAGTCCTGTTCCTGTGATGAGGGCGTTAACTGAATCAGCACTAATTGAGCTGTATATAGTACGTGTGTTACAATATTCAGGACACAGAAATGGCCAAAGCAAACGCCCACTTGAAGATGGTGCTTGGTAGATGCAGTGCTGTGATGCGTAACAGAACAGAAAGTCACAGTACCGACCTGCGCCGTGCAATCAGCAGCAGGGACTGCAGCGCTGAGCCCTAGAAGCTGCCACACGGCCACACGGCCTGCACGCTCCTGCACCCCAAGCCCAAACGCGGGTCTAAGTCAGAACGGCACATGTTTGTTGTGGGTCTGAACGGTTGTTGGACAGTGAGTTCACCCAGCGTGCCTGTGTGACCTTAGTAGATCGGTTTTACGCATCTGTGTCAGGAAGGGCTCATGGGTGTGTATTTCCGCTCTGTGTTATGATCCAACCCTATCCCTAACTGGCCCCTCTCAGGGTCCAGGTGGGTTTCTGTGTCCACGCTTTCTGAGCTCACCCTTGCTCTGGCACCAACATGAGCTTCCACTGGGGTTTCTCTGCGTCTCCCTCTGGAACTTCTCAGAGCCTGGCTCCCCGCTGGGCGAAGCATGCTCCAAAACATGAGGGTGTTCGCCACCCCTGGGTGTCACCCTCCTGGGGCTCAGTGCAGACAGAGTTGGAGCCATCTGTGTGCACGATTACACATGCATGTGCACCCAGCCGTATTTCTGCACTATCCATGAATTGATCCATCCATCTCTCTGTGAAAATCACGACCCCCTCCGCCTACCATGGCCTTTTTGGGTGGGGGTCCACGCACAGACTGACCTATGAGCTTGGTGCCTCAGGGCCCAGTTGCTGCCCACGACCCCAGTTCCAAACACTCTGCCTTTGGGGGACATTTGAGATTCTGACCTTGAAAGGTTCAGGATCAGAATGCAAAGAAGCCTCAGAATCGTCAATACATGATCTATCAAAACAAAGCCCGACCTGTGAAGCTGAGGCCTGCCAGCGTCGTGCAAAGGGACAGAGAGGCTTGAGTCTGAGCTCAGGCTGTGACGCGCAGGCCTGGTGGAACTGGCAGCATTGGGAGCCTTGGCCTCCTAACCTACAAGGTGACAGCACAATGCCTGGCTCCACCTTAGCTGCCACTGCAATAAAACCATTTGAGTCAAGGTGCAAAGGTGAAGACCGTGCACCCCTCATGACTGTTGTCAGCAGGACGCTCTGTCCCTGACCCCCTGAGCCCCTGACTGCTTGGTTCCACAGCCTCAAGGGTCACGGGCAGGGGAAGCTCCCTCCAGTGTCTGAGGCGGGGAAAGAATGGGGCCATGGTGAAGGACAGATGCCTGGAGGTGACTCAGAAGACTCAGGAGGGACAGCTGACATTTGCAGACTGGCGGTGAAGAAAAACTTGATGATTTTAAAATACAAGATAAACTAATTGAAAACACAAGTACAGCAACCCGGGGCTGTTCATTAGGTAGAGGCAGCAGTTCTAGCCGGGCTGGCACTACGCAGATCTGATGTTCCCCGCCCCCTCATCTCCTCCTGTCTCTTTCTCCTCCCATTTCTCCCCCTTCCTTTCTCTCCTTTCCCTCCCCTTTCTTTGGTTCAGTTGTGGAATTAACTTGCAGACAAATCACTGGTATGGGGCGAGGTGCTCATTAGGAAGAATGCTCCTCCTCATTACCATGTTAGGCACTCCCATGGTTGATACACTGTGTCAATTTGAGACTTTTAGAAGTTTAAAGAAGAGACTCAGCAGGAGCCAGGAGCCTCACTTTGTAAATATCCTCAGCCTATGGGAGAGCAGGACACAGATTCTGTGAGTGCTACACCCGCCCGGGGGGCCAGGGTGGCCTGCACACACTACAAGGGAGGAGAAGAGGCTTGTTCTCCCTCTTTTTACTCTGGCTACTTTTGCTGGCTGCTGCCTTGAGGTGTTGCCCCTGTGCCAGGCCACCCTGCCTTGGAGCCTGCTGGTTATGGACTGAAACCTCCACAAACAGTGAGTTACATAAATCACGCCTGCCTTCATTTTGGGTGTTGGGTATTTTGTCTCAGCATGGAGAGAAAAGTAACCAAGACACCCGCTTTGGGTCTGCTCCTCAGCATTTCAATTGCACCCCACGCTGAACTATGTAGAGCTGTGTTGCCCGCAACTTCACACATGGAATTCTGAACCCTCCTGCCTTAGACTTGGACTTCACTGGAAAGACGGTTACTGCAGATACGGTCATGGAAGATGAGGACACACGCCGGGGGGCAGGCCCTACCGGGAAGTGACTGGTGTCCCATGAAGAGGGGGAATCTGAACCCAGACATTCGCACAGGGAGAATCCTACAGGACTATTAGGCAATCGATGCCCCCAGCTGCCAGTGATCTACCGGGGACTAAGAATGAGTCGTGGAATAGATTCTCTGGCTCTCAGAGGTGACCAGTCCTGTGATGCCTTGATCTCACTCTCCAGCCTTCAGGACTGATTCAGGGGAGCTTTCTCAGTCAAGTCGCCCACGTTGTGGTACTTTCTTACCGCGTTCCTAGAAGATGAACATGTAACATTTGTATGTGTTCTTTATGTATGCACACACTGAATTCCTTTATTATTCCAAAAATGACTTAGATGTGGGTCCCAAAGAATTAGTAAAAGCTTGAAAAAGAAAACATTGGGGTTATAGGATGCAGCTAGAAGAAGAAAAGATAATTTTGACAAAGTGCATTTCCCTTAGAACTTGCTGTAAATCAAATTAACTTGGAGAGAAGAAAATATATGTGGATATTTAAACACATGGAAAGACACCTTCATCAAGTTACTCAGCAAGCTTTCCTTTCCCTTGTTTCTTCCATGCATTCTTTTGGTCCGGTGCTGGGGTTCGAACCCAGGACCTCACACATGCTCATCATATGCTCTGCACCCCCAGCTCTCGGCCAAGGCTTCTAACACGTGCTGAAAGCTCCACCAGGGCAGTGACGCCTCATGTTTCTTTGCCACTGTATTTTCTGTGTGTTGGTCAATACTCTACAAAGAATAGGTGCTCAGTACCTCATTACTGATTGACTTTTTCGTCTAGGGAAATTAGCTCGACCATGCGACGAAGCAGAAGGGTGATGCCACCTTTCCAGTGAGAGAAATGTGAGCCTCTGACTGGGTCTGGAAGTGGACGACCAGAGTCTGGCTGTTGAACTCTCTCCGTGGAGCCTCTGCAGAGACTACAAGGAAATAACCTCGTGCTCCCTGGCCTCCAGGAGCCTCCGATCTGATTGTGGACATCAGATGCAAGTGGAGACAGACAGCAGCAGCCAGGGAAATGCTCACGCCGACCTGTGTCCACGAAACCATGGGGGCCAGTGGAGGTAGAGGAGAGGATACCGCCATGGGATGAAGAGGGAGCAGAAGGGGGATCCCAGACATTCTTTCCAGCATGCATCCCGTGGTGGCAAGAGCCTGGCTTCCAAAGGGCCTGATGAATAAACAAAAGAGTTCGCATGGTTTGGGCGCCACAGCTGGTAGGCTGATCGAGGCGCTTCTGTTGGCCAGGGCTGGCTTCACCTACAAGAGACCTTGTAGGCATGTGGGGTCCTGGGCCCAAAGGGCCTCACCATGGCTGGCGCGTGCTGATGTGCAATGAAATTCCTGGTGACTCTAGCAAGGGGCTCCACATCTTCACTTTGTCCTGGGCTCTGCCTGTTGTGTGTCAGGTCCTGCACTGGCCACTAAGGGTGCGTGACCACGTGAGGAGGAGGCTCCGGCTAGGTCCCAGGGAGGAAGGAGGGTGTGGAGGATGGGAAGCCTGGCCTGTGGCTGCAGGGATCTACTGCAGGGCGCCACATTTGCACTAAGTAAAAGTTTGAGCTCTGCTGGGAAAAGCCCTAAGCCAAGCTGGTCAGTGACAGCTCTCACTCCCTTTGCCCTTCAAGGTGGACTGAAGCAGTCTAGGGTGGTGAGAAGGGTCGGTTCCTGCCAAGTGCCAACAGGATCAAACCCTGGAGGAAATTCAGCCATACATCCTGCATTGGCTGGACAACCACCCAGTGGGTGCAACGCAGTAACACAAGCTGTCCCGTGGGCTCCGTGACAATCCCGGGCTCCATCCTTTCATCTCAGGCCGTCACCAGCCCCGAAGGGTTCACTCTAGTCACCAGGACGGCATGATCAAACAGGTTCCTCCAGCCTGATAGTGGCCCTGGGCAACTGGTGGCTGGCAAGGGCCCCTTGGGGCTCAGTAGATGGTGCCCTAAGGTGAAGGGTGTGGGATCTCTGGGCGCTTCTACCCCTCCTGTTAGGCTGGGAGGTGCCTAGGACACTCCACATCTCCGCATCGCCGGTGGGAGGTTCCGCGAGGTCTCGGGTTCTGCTCCGCCTCTGCGTCGCTGGCAGGGGTTCTGGCTGCTGCGTCCCCTCTCGGGGACCGAGCGGCCTCCCCCGTGGGGAGTGTAGCGGGATGGGGTGTCTCCCACGCTTCCCGGCTTCTATCCTGCTCCGTGGTCACCATGGAGGGGACACACACGATGCGTCTGGAAATGCGAGGGCCTCGGCGCACACCCGGGGCCGTCTTGAGCCTGTCCTACCTGGGCAGCTGCGCGGGGAGCCGCCCACCCCGTCCCCCCGCCGGTGTCTGGGGCGCACACCCCGCCGGGAAATGAGGCTGGGGCACAGCCCCGCCCACCCGCTTCCGCCCGTGCAGTGGGGTCCGCCGCGGAGCGCTGGGCTGGGAGGCGACATGGCGCTGCGGAGCGCGGGTCCCTCCGGGTGGCTGCGCAGTGGGCGCGGCCTGCGCTGCAACCCGGTCTCCGGATCCCCACTGTTCCCTGTGACCCTGTTCTCCAGTCCGGTGGGTTAAGGTCTGTGATTTCTTTCATCAAGGAAACAACCTGAGAATCCAAGTAGAATAAATAAAGGAAGATGAAGTAGTTACGTGGTATAAAAGGGATCTGAAATCCCCTCCCAAGGAATTTAGGGTTTACTCAGAAAATAGCTGCTGGGAAGGTTTTGAATCCGCTGCCAGTGATGGTGCAGACCTCACGGCCAGGCGTTTGGGGGTAACTGTTTGGGGGGGTCAGACCCTCCGCACGGCCTGGGCGGGCTCAGACCCTCTGCATGGCTGGGCCTCGATCAGGAGGGCACGGGGGAGCCATGGCGCTGCCCCATCCGGACGCCAAGCGAGGCGGGCGCGGTGCGAGGCGAGGCCTGGAGCAGCCGGGGCATCGTGTGCCCTGGGTTGTTCCGTCTCAGTGTGAGAAGGGCGAGCCCCCTTTTCCACAGGGACCCGGTTCCATGTCCTCCGTGAGCACTGCACGGACAGCGGGCAGGAGGGGCAGGAGCGAGGCTGGATGACCCTGTGGCACCTGTGCTTCTCGCTGTGTGTCACCGACATCCGGTTGTCACTTAGGGTAGATGCGCGACCAGCCAGAGTCCTTCTGATTTCATCCCGTGCTGGGGTCAGCAGCGCTGGACATGGACCGCCTGGTTCCACTTGCTGCAAAGGTAGGGAACGTTTTAGGGCCTCGACTTGCTCATCTGTAAAATGGGATCATTTTAAAAAATATTTTTTAATTTTAAAGGGAAAAAATAAAACAAAATTTCAAAACCAGATAATAAGAAGGTAACAGTTGATAAGATGAAAATTGTTATCTTTAAATTAGTTACTCAGAGTACAAGATATCAACAATTAGCTGTCCAAACAATATTAGTACCTTTCTTTTTAGTGAACTAAGAGAAATTAGTAGCATAACTATTTTAACTATCTTATATACTTACACACACACATATATACACATTCTTTTTGCTTCATTTTTTTCTCCTTTCCCCATCCAAGTTTCTCCTTTCTTTTGAAGTTTCTTCCCATGTTAGAATATCTGTTGGGCATTTTGAATCTTACATACTCTTTCAGCTTCTCACAGTAGGGAAACAATACAGTGTTTACACAAGTGTGTCTGGTTTATTTCACTTACGAGTATGGTCTCAAGTTGCATCCATTTACTTATCAAAGACTCCAGTTTATCATTATTTATGACTAAATAACACTCCATTGTATAAAAAGACCACATCTTTTTTGCCAGTTCCTTGGTTGATGGGCATTTGGGTTGTTTCCAAGATCTAGTTATTAGAATTTGTGCTGCTGTAAACATGGGTGCACATATATCACTGTGGTGTGATGTTTCTAATTGTTCTAGGAAGATATTCAGACAGGGAATATTCGGGTGAACTGGGACCTTTTATCCTATTTTTTTGAGGAATCTCCACACTGATTTTCACAGTGGTTACACTAGTCTACACTCCCAGCCAACAGTGGAGAAAGTTCCTTTTTCCCCACAGCATTTGTTACTGGTTGATTTCTTGATAGTAGCCATTCTTTCTGGGGTGAGGTAAAATCTCAGTGCTGATTTAATTTGCATCTCTTGAATGACCAGTGATGTCGAACATTTTTTTCATGTATTTATTTGCTGTTTGTATTTCTTCATCTGAGAAGTCTGTATTCACATCAGATGCCCATTTTGGGATTGGATCTTTAAATCTGGGAGGTCTGATTTTTGGAGTTCTTTATATGTTATTGGTAGTAATTCTTTGTTTGAGGAACAGCTGGCAAATATTTTTTCCCCACATTGTGAGTTGTGTCTTCACTCTGTTGGTGGTTTCTGTTGCTGTGCAAAAGCTTATTAATAAGATGAAATCTCAGTTATTGATTTTTTGTGATAGCTCCTGTGCAATCAGGATTTTGTTCATACCAATGTCTTCAAGAGTTTTACCTATTCTATTTTCCACTAGATTTAATTTTTTCTGTTTCCATATTCAGATCTTTGATCCATTCCAAATTTAGTTTAGTGCATGGTGAAATATATAGGCCCAATTTTAATCTGGCATGTGCATTGCCAGTTTTTCCAACACCATTTTATAAGAAACTATCTTTCTTCCAGTGAATGTGTTTGGCACCTTTGTCAGAGATAATGTGGCTTAGTATGTCTGGTGTTGTTTCTGCGTTTTATAACCTGTTCCATGATCTTTGGATCTCTTTTTATGCCAGTAACATACTGTTTTTATTACAGTAGCTTTATAGTATTAATTTCATGTCAGGAATTGTGATGCCTTGCCTTTGTTGCCCAGAATTGCCTTTGCTATTTTAGGTCTCTTCTGGTTCCAAATGAATCTTGGGATTGTTATTTCCAATCCTGTGAGATATGCTATTGGAATTGCATTAAATCTATATAACAGTCTTGGAAGTGTAGTCATTTTTACTCTATTGGTTCTTCCTACCCAAAAGCAAAGGATATCTTTCCATTCTCTGATATTCTCTTTAATCTCCCTTTTCAGAGTACTGTAGTTTTCAGTGTAGAGATCTCTTACACTCTTTGTTAGACTGATTCCTAAGTATTTCATTTTTCGAAAGCTATTGTGAAAGGTATTATTTTCCTAATTTCTCTTTCAGTCAGTTTGATATTCATGTACAGAAAGGCTGTTCACTTTTGACTGGTGACTTTATATCCATCTATGCTATTGAATTTGCTTATTAAATCTATTAGTCTTTTGATGAAGTTTTGGGTCTATATGTAGAGTATCTGTCATCTGCAAATAATGACAATTTAACTTCTTTTCCTATCATTATTCCTTTTATTTTTTTCTCTTATTTAATTGCTTTGGATAAAGTTTCTAGGACTATGTTGAGTAAGAGAGGAGACTGGATTTCCTAGCCTTGTTACTAATTTTAGAGAAAAAGTTCTCAGTTTTTGCCAATTTAGTGTGATGTTGGCTCTTTGTTTGCCACAGATGGCCTTAATCAGATTGAGATAGAGACCACCTATTCCAATTTTCTGTCAGGCTTTTATCATGAATAAGTGCTGGATTTTGTCAAAAGATTTTTCTGCATCTATTGGGATGATTGTATGATTTTTTTCCTTGGCTATGTTAATATGATAACGTTACATTTATTGATTACAAATGTTGAACCATCCCTGCATCCCTGGGATGAATCCTGCTTGGATGTGGTGTATAATTTCTTGATGATTGCCTTCATTCTCCTTGCCAGTACATTACTGAGAAGATTTGCATCTATGTTCAGTAGAAGATTAGCCTGTAATGCTCTTTCTTAGTTGGGTCCTTATCTGGTTTGGATATCAAGGTAATACTTGCTTTCAGGAATGAATTTGGGAATATTTCTTCCTTTCAATTTCATTGAAGAGTTTGAGAAGTAGTGGTGTTAGGTCTTCTCTAAATGTCTTGCAGAATTCAGCAGTGAATCTGTCAGGGCCTGGGCTTTTCTTTGTTGGTAGGTTTTTAATTACATTTTCAATTTCATTGATTGATATTGGCTTATTTAGATTTTTATATCTTCTTGATCCAGTTTTGGTAATTCACAGGTATCTAGGAATCTGCACATTTCTTTTATATTTTCCATCTTATTAGATACAAGTTTTCAAAGGAGGTATAGATGATGTTCTGGATTTTCTGCATGGTCCATTGTGATTTCGCCTGTTTTATTTCTTTTTAAAAAATTCTTTAAATTTTATTTTAAAAAGGATAAAACAGAATAAAACCATTCAAAACAAACCAGTGTAAGAGGTATAGGACTTCAAAACATTATGAAATCAGCGATAGTTACCATAATACCTTTTGATGTCTTCAAAATAGCTGCAGATAACTTCAGGCATAGTAAAAATTAAACAGAGCAGAATAGAATAGAAACAATAAAAACAAAACAATGAATGTAATAAAAGATTTCAAAACAAGCCAATAGAAAATCCAAAATTTCTACCATAATAGATCTTGCTATCTTTGAAATAACTGCTCATGCCATCAGATTTGACATTAACAAAACAAAAGAGAATAAAACCCAACCCAGCAAAACAATGGAAGGGACATAGGACCTCAAAACAAGACCATAGGGAGTCAACAATGGCCACAACCCTCAGGAGATTCCACCCCCCCC